>LNAC01000005.1:11742267-11855959 GCA_002007465.1 Ailurus styani
CCCCCACCCGCCTCCGCAAAAGCAAATGGCCGGAGTTGAAGCATAGCCCGCCGGCGCTCTTCGGATTTGTGCTTGGTTTTTTTCTTGCACTTTCAGAGTCGCGATCATCATGCTGTGATGTGTGCCGAGGGAAGAGGAATTGGTAAGGGTGAACGAGCGAACCCCTTGGACTATCTTCTGTTTCACTTCTCACCCTACTCCTCGCTCCCTTCCCCTCTTCCTCTCCCGCTTCCCCAAGAACTGCTTTCTGGTTTGATGTAGTGCCTCAAAAGTAGATTTTAGGGCTGTTGTTGAATTTGGGGGGAAAAAGGAGAAACACACCATTTTCAGTCACTTGATTTTTATTTCAAAAGAGGAATTATTTTATCTGTTCTGAATGCTGGGATTGGTGAAAAGGCAGATTATGCGCGCGCACACACACTTTTGTCACCTCGTTGTGAAATGGGTTAAAGGCAATTTTGGCTTTGTCTCAAAGGTAACAAAGAGGATGGGGGTTGAAGTTTTAACCCAGTAAATAAACTGGGTTTGTTCCTTAAGAAGGAAAAGATGTTTGTGTTGGAGTTTGCTCAAACAGTTTTCAAAGGAGTGCTGCAAGAGAGCCCGCGTTCTTCCCCGCACACACTAACTTTGCAGGACTTAATAGTTTGGAGCATCCTTCCTCTTACATTATAAAACGTACAGCAGAGAGACATCAGGTTGATTAGTGAAACCCTCCAGTTTGGAGGGTCGAGCCTCTGTGACTTTAACAACAATATATTTAAACTACCCTTAATTATAAAGGCATGCAAACTCAGCTCTTTAGAATGTTCCACAAAAAAGACCACAAAGTTTCTTCCTGCTTCTTTTCATGCTAGTTCTTTGCAAAGAGAAAACATTTCTATAGTCTGAGAGTAAGCCTCTGACTCTAATCAGCCTGGAAAGATTGATCCACAAGAATAGGAGTGCCTTATCCACCAACTGATGGCTGTATCAGAGAGTTCCAGAGGAGATAGTAATTTTTATACTGGGCTAGGTCAAATTTCTGTGAAGAGTAGCATCA
Organism: Ailurus styani; assembly: GCA_002007465.1. Taxonomy (NCBI): domain Eukaryota; kingdom Metazoa; phylum Chordata; class Mammalia; order Carnivora; family Ailuridae; genus Ailurus; species Ailurus styani. Next base: position 11,743,307 of record LNAC01000005.1, read on the forward strand.
TAAAAAAAAAAATCTTTGGTTTTGTTAAGAGCAAACATGTGGCAACTTTATTGGTTTGTTGGTTTTGTTAAGAGCAAACATGTGACAACTTTGTTGGCTTGTTGGTTGGTTTGTTAAGAGCAGACAGGTGACAACATCACTGAAACACCTTAAACTGATTCAGTGCGCTAGTGTGAGCCTGCACTCCTAGCTACCCCAAGAGATAATGTCCGCTCCTTCCGGACTCTTTTCTAGTCTCATTACAAATACATATTACATACCTACAGTGAGATAGTTTGTTTTTATCAAAATGAGATCATACTGCACATATTGAAAAACAACTTGGGAAGATTCAAAATGTATTAGAAAGTTTAAAAAATGACACTGACTGCTAATTTAATGGTTGTTAAGTCATATGCAAAAACAGAGCATCTAAGCAGTCTAAAGCAGGACGTCAGAGGAGCCTGGGTGGCTCAGTTGGTTAAGCGTCTGCTTTTGGCTGAGATCATGATCCCTGGGGTTCTGCAACTGAGCCCTGTGTCAGGCTTCTTGCTCAGCTTGGAGTCTGCTTCTCCCTCTCGCTTTGCCCCTTCCCTTGCTCATGTGCAGTCTCCCTCCGTCTCTCTCTCTCTCTCTCTCTCTCTCTCTCTCTCTCTCTCCTTCTCTCAAAATCTTTAAAAAAAAAAAAACCCAGGATTTCAGGAATGCTTGACCTTTGCATAGCAGGAACCAAATAGTTTTTCAATACAATTACTTAGTTAATCTAAATAGAAATTGAGCAGGATATTTTTTATTTTGATGTCAGTAAAATGGAGGAAATAACTCAGTGGTTAGACAAATAAACTTAGAATCAGTTTTTAAAATAAGGTAAAAAATGTTCACATATTGAAGGCTTCAGTAATGTGTTTTGGTCTAGTTAGAAGTAGTATTTTTTTTTTTAAGATTTTATTTATTTATTTGACAGAGAGAGAGAGAGATTACAAGCAGGCAGAGAGGCAGGCAGAGAGAGAGGAGGAAGCAGGCTCCCTGCTGAGCAGGCAGCCCATCTCTGGGCTCGATTTGAGGACCCTGAGATCATGACCTGAGCCAAACAAAGGCAGAGGCTTTAACCCACTGAACCACCCAGGCGCCCCAGAAGTAGTCTTTTTAATGAAGGAAAATCAAAGTAAATGCTCTCCAAACCCAGTACATTGGTGAAGATAAATTTAATCTCGTGTTAGTGCTTGAAAAAAAGGAGAATCTGTTGATCAATTCTTGGACCGACGACATGCATGCTGGGTGCTGTCCCCATTCCTGGGCCATAGAGCAGCTGAGCAGCTTTCCTTACTGCTCCAGGAGAGGTGTGAAGTGAGTGTATTCGATCAAAGACGTTATTCCCTTCCTATTATCTGAGATGGACTTATTTCATTTCAGAAATCATCTTAGCCATAGAAACAGCACTTTTTGTGGAAATATAGCACTATTAGAGTAAGAAGTAATAGTGGTACTAGTTCCGTAGAAGAGTTGTGGCCTCCATGGAATCTTTCTTTATGCTGCTAATGAAGGATATATTCATGTAACGATTTGAGGTAATAATATGGGAAAATGTATTAAAACCTGTACATCTTTGCAGGCTTTGACTTAATAATCCTGGGTTTAGAAATATATACCAAGGAAATCATCAGAATTTTATAGGAAGATTTATAAATATGTTCATTATGGTGTTGTCTGTAATATGGGGGGAAAAAAGCATAATAAAGCCCCCAGTAGCAAAGTACTTAACTTAAGGTACTGTATATCTCTATTGATAAAATTCAGTTTTGAAAATAGTTTTGAAAAAATTTCATGATTTTGAAAGATCCTTGCAATGTATTGAGTGAAAAAGCGAAATTTAACACTATTATCTTGAATGTGTAAAATATAATTTTGAAATATACCATTTTCTCAAATATTGAGCCCTTACTGCATGTCAGCTATTTTTCTAAATTAACAAACCTTGAACAACATTAAAGACTGTTTTACTTCCTATTTGCCTACAAGTGCCTGTTTGTATCAATGGATGTATTCACTGACATATATGATAAACTGGATTTCTAGGTGGCAGAGTTAACCGCTTTTTAAAAATATTTTTCCTCATATTCCCAAATCTTCTACAACAACTATTACTTTTATAATCACAAAAAAACTGTTTTGGAAAATATTGCCAAGAAATATCAAAACTGAAATTAAAACTCTAAGGTCTACATTTTATATACTAGTAAACCCTTTCAAAAGATAGGGTAAAACACAGTGAGAGATAAATAGACACCTATGTGAATAATTATGCCCAATGAAAACTAGGCATAAATGGGCAATCACAAAAGGGAAAGATGGACTTTTTAAAGGTTGGGAAGAGGGATGTTTCCTCCCTGTATTGGGAGAATACTCCGCAGAGCAATAAGTTACCACATTTTTACACATCACGTTGACAAACATGGAAAGCCAATCAAAAGGTGTGAATTTGTTGGGAAGGAAGACTTTCTCATGACATTGGGAAAATGTTTGTGATAGGAGGAATGAAAAGTGACAGAATCTTTTGAAAAAAAAATCCAGTCCATGCACAGAAACTACTTTATTGGTGGAGAATAAACCAAATGTTAATGTTACTTATGTGTGGGGAGTGGGGTTCTGGGTGGTTTCTGTTTTTTCTCATGGTATTAATCTGTAGTTTGTAAAATTCCTACAGTATGTTTTAGTTATCAGGAAAAATAAGTCACTATCCTAACAAAGCAATTCTTCCTAGAACTAAGAGCACATAGATGATACTCATTTTCCCTTCTTGCATAAAGCCTCTGTAGTCTTTATGTGGGTAATCCCATGTCAGGAGTCGTCATGGATTATATTAGCTGGTGAGAACATTTGGATAATAAGGGAAATCCCGAGATAAAACGTATTCTAGTCACATTCACTCTTCTGCCCCCAGGTGTTTTCTGAAATAATAAGCAGTGTTGGACTGATGAAAGCTTTATTCCTTTTCATTTCCTGTTGATCGCATCTGCTTGGGGCCTAAGCAACTAGGCTTTAATTAAACACTCGCCTAGTTTCTTTTTCTAAAATCTGCTTACTCCATTTAAGGCCTTTCTGAATGAGGAAGAGGCAGGAGTACGATTGTATTTCTGTTAGCAAAACAAATTTATAAAATTTCAACTCTTTATGTAGGAAAGGTAATAAAAAAATCAGAGTAGCTTATGAGAAAGGTGAAAATCACTTTTTTTTTAAGATTTTATTTATTTATTTGACAGAGAGAGAGAGAGATCACAAGTAGGCAGAGAGGCAGGCAGAGAGAGAGAGAGAGAAGGAAGCAGGCTCCTTGCCGTGCAGAGAGCCCGATGCGGGCCTCGATCCCAGGACGCTGAGATCATGACCTGAGCCGAAAGCAGGGGCTTTAACCCACTGAGCCACCCAGGTGCCCAGGTGAAAATCACTTTTAAATTATCCAAAATGTTGGTGTCTGGGTGGCCAGTCAGTTAAGTGTTTGTCTTTGGCTCAGGTCGTGATCCCAGAGTCCCAGGATGGAGCCCCATGTCTGCTGGCTCCCTGCTCAGCAGGGAGTCTGCTTCTGCCTCTGTCCCTTATCCCACTCGTGCCCACTCTCTTTCCCTCTCTCTCTCTCTCTCTCAGATAGATTTTTAAAAATTATCCAAAAACATTGTGAACTCTTTTCTTCAAGTTATTGTTCTCATAATTAGCACTATTTAAAAACATTCTCATTTCCCTTACAGGCTATAACAATACACTGAAGGTTATAGTTAAAAAATCCTAATTTATGAATCATTTCTTCACTGAAGTCTTTTCTAAAGAGGTGTTGTCATATTTTTATCACAAAGAGTCTGTCTACTTACCTGTGAAGGCCTTCAGCTAACAAATCAACATTTCTGCCTTGCCAGGTTAGGAGAATGCCTGATTCTGAACTATTACTATACTCCCAAGGTTCCTAAACCAGGGACTGAGAGAAAAGTGAAATGTTTTCAATAGGCAGTGGAATTTTATTTTACTACTTATTTATTTATTTTAGAGAGTGAATGTGGTAGGGAGGTAGTTTGGGGGTGGTCAGGGGAGTATGCAGAGGGAGACTGAGAATCTTCAGCTGCCTCCTGCTGAGTGTGGAGCCAGAAAAGGGGAGGGGCTCCATTTCAGAACCCTGAGATCATGACCTGAGCTGAAACCGGAAGTCTGACACTTAACCTGTTGAGCCACCCAGGCACCCCAGGAAAATGGAATTTTAAAAAATAATTCTTACTCAGAGACTTGTACTGTCTTCCCTCTCTCAAATAGTAACATTTCATTTAAGCTAAGCAAATGGAAAAGAGGGGATATCATGGTCCCCGGTGCCCAATTTGTCACACTTTTGCCTGCTTGATTTGGGTTCATGGTCCAGATGGCAGGGTGTTGGTAGGGATATGTGGATGGAATATGTGGTATTGGGAGGCAGTATTGGTACGGGGCAGAGGACAGGAGGTATAGTGGGGAATTGGAGAGTGGTCCCTGCCAGGGTTGTTACTTTGTTGCCCTTGGCAGCCATTGGTGCTGCTGTTGTCACAGGGGTGCAATCAGAGGTATCTTTGGAAATCTCTAATGATACTACTCCTTGTTAGGTTACTGGTCAGCTGTGTTTTTTTTTTTTTTTCTTAAGATTTTATTTATTTGTATGACAGAGAGAGGTTACAAGTAGGCAGAGAGGCAGGCAGAGAGAGAGGAGGAAGCAGGCTCCCCGCCAAGCAGAGAGCCCGATGTGGGCCTCGATCCCAGGACCCTGAGATCACGACCTGAGCCGAAGGCAGAGGCTTTAACCCACTGAGCCACGCAGGCGCCCAGTCAGCTGTATCCTGAAACACTTTGCTCCCTTTTTCCAGTCTAGTCTCCCTACTGTTTCTCCCCCATTCCAATGTGTTTTTCAACTTCTTGCAAAGAAATCCTTTAAATGCCCATATCATACCCTCTCAGATGTCTTCAATCATTTCCTATTTCCTCCAGACTAAGTATAAATTCTTCATTGTAGTAAGAATTTACATGGTCCTAATGTAGATTTCCATCTTAATTTCCCCTCGCTCCGTATTTTGTACTTGAAGCTCCAGCCATATTGAAGTACTTGGCAGTACTTAAATGAACACAGGGTTTTTCTGCTGCCCAGACTTCATTCATAGTATTTCCTTGTGTAAAATCTACAAATCTCTCCTCTCAGATTGTAGACATTTCCCTAAGCTCATTTAACATGCTCTCTCTCCCCAGAAGCCTACCCTTCTCTCCCTTTCTGTCTTCCAACCTCAGTGATGTCTTCTCATAGGACTTTCTGCTTTCTAAATTTTTATACTGTATGATTACACCAGTGTTATCTTTGTTGTTGTTGTTGAATTGAGTGTGTTGACCTGTTCTGGGCACTTTTATTCTTTTTCGACATACCCAGCATGGTGCCAAAGAGAAGGTAAAATAACTGAACGATAGAAGGTAAGCTCCTAGGAAGCAGAGATTTTTGTCTGTTTTATTCCCTGACTTATTTCTCTTAGCTGTAACATTGCCTGGAATATAGTAGAAGCTCAACAAACAGTAGTTGAAAGATGAAATTATTCAGCATGTGAGGCACAGTGTGTTATTTAATAAACCTCCTTACAAAATTTCCTGAGGTGAATGATGTTATCCCTCATTCTTTTAAGCTTGTTATTTTCTTTGGCTCTAAAAAAAATTTCTGTGGTTACACTTCCAGAAAATACCCCATTTCTTGTGTATGAAAAAGTAGTTTCACTAATTATTTGAGCAACAGTAATATATACATTATTGGGATAGAAATGATTAGTTGTATGAAAATATTTAACGATAATGAACACATGGAGAAAGTATATTTAGAAATTAAAAATAAGTTTTTCGAAAGCAGATCTGAGTTGCCTGCATCAGTGGTTTTCAAAGTCTGGTACCCATCAGCATCAGTTGAACTTGTTAGAAATACAAATTCTCAGGCCCCACTGCAGATCTGTTGAATCTGAAACTCGTATGTGTGTGTGCGGGGGCATGAGAGAGAGAGAGACAGAGAGAGAGAGAGAGAGAGAGAGAGAGAGGGAGAGAGAGAGAGAGAGAGAGAGAGAGAGAGTGTGTGTGTGTGTGTGTAGGGCGCAGAGTCTGTGTTTTCACAAACTGCAGGTGATTCTGACCTGAGATAGTTTGAGAACAAAGGCTTATGGTAAGATCCTTGAAGAGCAGGCCATATTCACTGGGTTTTGGCGGGCAGGTGTCTCGTCTAGTTGAAAAGGTCTCTGAGGAAGACAGTTCCATGGACTCCTGTATGCCATTTCAGATATCTGTGTGTCAGTACTGAGCTGGCTTCAAAAGACATAATTAAACATTTTTGTGTTTCGTAAGGGAAAAAGGAGGACGTTTTTTCCATCCTCAGTAGGGAGTTTGTGCCTAGGGAATCAAGTTTTCTTATCAGAGGTCCTGAATGCCTTTGTGGAGGTGGGGAATAATACAGATTCCTACTCTGATAATTCAAATTATAATTAATTAATTCCATATAAAGTTAGAGTCCTACCATTAAAATATTTTCATAGTGCATCTGTATACAACACAGGCTGTGTTCTTTCAGTATACTTGGGATTTAATCAAGTCAGATTAAGTGTCTCATTTATTGCTGAAATGTTTTGTCATTTCGCTTTATCCTATCAGGCCCACATGATGCCAAACGTGTTCATTTCGGAATATTGGAGATAGGTCATGTTATGAAGATACTGGAAATCAGCAGAAAGAACCTTGAAATAGATTCTTTAGTAAGAATTGAAAACCTGGGGCACCTGGGTGGCTCAGTCGGTTAAGTGTCTGCCTTTGACTAAGGTCATGATCCGAGGGTCCTGGATCAAGCCTCCATCGGGCTCCCTGCCCAGTGGGGAGTGTGCTTCTCCCTCTCCCTCTGCCTGCAGCCCCCCCTGCTTGTGCGCGTGCTCTCTCTCTCTCTGTCAAATAAGTAAATAAATAAAATCTTAAAAAAAAGAATTGAAAACCTGACCTTCAAGTGTTTTCTCCCCCACCACTGACTTTAATTTTCTGAGATAAAGAGCAATGAAGGTGGTATTCGAAAAGTGTAATGGCTTGTTTTTGAGATTGAGATTGACTTTTTTATCTGGAAATATATATGCCTTATATAAGTATACTATGTTTCACTGCAATGATATCTAAACTTTTTGCAGAAAATTTATATTTTTTTAAAGTAATCTCCAACCCCAAGATCAAGAATCAATCGAGAGTCACATGCTCTACTAACTGAGCCAGCCATGTGCTGCCCCTGCCCCCCCAAATTAAACTTTTTGCAAAAAATTATTTAAATTCTATTTCACCTAATTTTCATAAAGAAGACAGTCTCCCATAGCTACCTGGGCATTTAAGCTATCTTAAAATTTAACCACCTACATCGGAGATTTTTAGTAATGGTCTTTTGTCTAAAGGAGACCTGAATGCTTGAGGTGGCTTTGCAACATTTTTAATTACATTCAAGATTTCTTGGCAGGGACACACATATTTGCCTTTATGGTGAAGCTTATATACTCACTCATGTTTCTGTTGTCTCTGACATATTATCAAGTATTACTAGTATGATACACATGCTGCTTGTGGACTTGGATCGGAATATCTTTTCAGCGTTGAGCCAGCATGCTTGTCTTGTGTTTTATAAGGTTGTTCTTAAAGCAAAAACTTAAAGGATTGCATCTTTTCCCTGAATCTTAAATGTAGAAGCAATACACTAACTTCCATGTGTCCTTTTCTCTACCATAAGCATTTGGCTTTGTGATTAAAGTTGGACATGTTTAGTGGAATTAGCTTTAGAATAATTTTTCACTGAAATGAAGATCTGTTTTCTAATGATAAAATAAATATATATTTTCATAGTAAAAAATATGGACAGGTACAAAAATATTTAAAAGTTATCTATTAATTACCACTGCAAAATAACCAGAGTTAATGGTTTAAAAATTTATTCCAAATTTATATATATAGTTTATATAGTCCAGTTGAATTTATACGGGTATGCAGGTCTAAATCATGAATTAAAACCCTATAAACCCCATTTTTTAGAAAATCGGATTTATTTATTTGAGAGAGAGGGAGTGAGCGAGAGCTCATGAGTGGGGCATTGGGGCAGAGGGAGAGGGAGAAGCAGACTCCCTTGCTGAGCAGGGAACCCCACACAGAACTCAATCCCAGGACCCTGGGATCATGACCTGAGCAGAAGGCAGAAACAGACTCAGCCACCCAGGCATTCCATCCCCAAACATTTTTTTAAAAAGATTTTTATTTATTTACTTGCCAGAGAGAATGCTAGAGGAGAGAGAGAGAAAGGAGCGCACAAACAGGGGGAGTAGCAGGGGGAGAAGCAGGCTTCCCACTGAGCAAGGAGCGGAATGTGGGACTTGATCCCAGTACCCTGGGATCATGACCTGAGCTGAAGGCAGACACTTGACTGACTGAGCCACCCAGGCATCCCACCCGCAAACACTTTTTTAATAAAAATTCATTTGAATATTTTTTAAACAGCTGTATTATATTTCCGTTTAGAGATATCACAATTTAACAATTTCTCTTTTTCCGGACTCTTGGATTAGTACCCTTTCCAGTGCTGAATCGATCATCTTTCTGCCCAGGGCCAAAGAGGATGAACATTTTAAGGCATATTACCTTTCGGCTCTGGAGAAGAAGCAGGCTACATTCCCCAGCGCCGTATGAAAGCTTGCTTTCGTTGAGCGTTATGAGTAAAGAAACTCTTTGCTGTTTTTAGTATCAAAAAAATATTGACTCTGCTTTAATTGCCTTTTTTAGGTTAATGGTGAAGTTGGAGATATTTTTTCATATGGATTTGTAGCTTGTCAGTGTCTGTGGGTTTGTTCTTGCTCTTTTCCTAGCTATGTTCTTGTAAGTATTTAAGCCAGATACGAATATTTCCTAATATTGCTTTTATAAGATATCAGTGTAAAAAGTAGGCCACTGTGAGTGATAATAGGACTTGTTAGGATGAAAATGACACAGTAGGGTAGATTCTCCAAAAGAGTTTAAAAATTTTAAGATAGATACAAATGTGAATAAATCTTAGTGATTTCAGGTATAGCCTAAGCACACTATCACACAAAATTTTAGTAAGCATAAAATCTTATATTCAAGCTATGACTTAAATCATTTATGACACATTTATAAATAATGTGCAGTTTAGGAATTAATAAAAGCCTACCTATATTTGCATGAGTAATAAAATGGAGTGGTGAGAACAGCTGGCTTATTTTATGTGACTGCCACTAACTTGATGTGTAATAATGGGTGAGTCGATGTCTCTGAACCTCAGTTTTCTTGTGTATAAGTATTCAGTGGGATTTTTAAGATTTTTTTCCAGCTTTAAAATTATGAATTTTCTATTTAAGTTGCTAAGCCTTATCCTCTGAAATACTTTTCCTTTACTTTAAATAGTTGTCAGAAAACTTCCCCCTTATGAGTTTTGTAACAATGAAATTCAAATACTTAAGGTATTTTTTAAAAATAGGGTCTATTTGTTTTAGTTCCCTTTTTTAAATGTTCATTATTTATTTATTTTATTTATTTTTTTAAGATTTATTCATTTATTTATTTGACAGAGAGAGAGAGATCACAAGTAGGCAGAGAGGCAGGAGGAAGCAGGCTCCCCACTGAGCAGGGAGCCTGATGTGGGCCTCTATCCCTAGGACCCTGAGATTATGACCTGAGCCGGAGGCAGAGGCTTTAACCCACTGAGCCACCCAGGAGCCCAAATGTTCATTTTTTAAAAGATTTTTATTTATTTATTTTAGAGAGGAATAGAATGCAGGGGTGAGGGGCAAAAGGAGAGGGAGAGATAATTTCAAGCAGACCATGGTGAATGGGGAGTCCAGTGTGGGGCTTGATCCCACCACCCTGAGGTCATGACCTGAGCTGGAACCAAGAGTCAGACGTCTAACCGACTGAGCCACCCAAGTGCCCCTTTATTTCCCTTTTTATGTCTTCCTGTTGCATAGTCTCATTAGTGGTCATTTTAGGGTTCCATGCTATAAATGTTTTTTTGTTTTGTTTTGTTTTGTTTTTTAAGAGAGAGAGAGAGTTTGTGTGTGTGCAGGTGGGGTGGCGGGTGGGGGGGACACAAAGGGAGAGGGCAAGAGAAAATTTCAAGCAGGCTCCATGCTCAGCACAGAACCCAGTGCAGGGCTCAATCTCAGGACCGTGAGACCATGACCTGAGCCCAAATCAGCAGTCAGATGCTTAACCCACTGAGCTACCCAGGTGCCCCCTACATGCTATAAATCTTAATCTGAAACTCTCATAATTTGAGCATGTACAATAAAAGATATAGTGAGATCATGAAATAACTGAAGTTTTATCATTTGTGGAGCTGGTGTATACAATATTGTTACGGGTATGCTGTGCTTTTTGCTGCATATGCATTCATTCATATGTTCATTCTAGAAATACATCTTGAAAGTCTCCTCTGTGCCTGATAAGTTTTTAGGCCTAGGTTGTATCAGTGAACAAAAAAGGTAGAAATTCCTCCCCTAATGAAGAGGAGAGACAGCAAGAGCCAAAATCCAAAAATAATTTTGTGATGTTAGAAAGGGGTGCAAAAGTCCTGTGAAAAATAAAACTGAGAAGGAGAACAGGGATCGCTGGGGGGAGGCTGTCGGGGTTGGTGTGAAGGAGGGGAGAGAGTAGTAGACTGGAGAGGGCTTTGGGAGGCAGATGCATGTGACGCTCACAGTTGTTTTATAATTAAGATGAGAACCTCTGGAGAGTTTTAGATTGTGGAAAATTCAGGATGTAACTTGGGTTTTAACTGGACTAGGTGATAGTAGTAGCAGTGAGGCTAAGCTGTGAGATTCTGGAAATATTTTGAAGGAAGAGCCAAGAGAATTTGCTGGCTGACTGTATGTGGGTTTTTGTTTGCTTGAGGGAGAGAGCAAGCATGAGCGGGGTTAGGGGGAGCAGAGGGAGAGGGAGAGAACCTTAAGCAGACTCCAGGCTGAACACGGAACCTGACTCGGGGCTTGATCTCAGGACCTGAGATCATGACCTGAGCCAGAATCAAGAGTCAGACGCTTAACTGGCTGAGCCACCCAGGCGCCCACATGTATGGGTTTTGAGGAAAGGACAGGAGCCCGGGGTGAATCAGAGGATCTGGTGGGTGACTGAGGATCTGGAAGGGCGGAACGGCCATTACCTGGTAGGGCTGATCTGTGGAGGAAGCAGATTTCGGGGGAGGAGCACTGTTCTGTCCAGGTTACCATCTAGTGATGGGCTGCCTCCGTGGGAGTCAGATGCATAAGCCTGGGGTTTCGGGAAGAGGTCTGAGCTGGAGGACAGTTACATGGCAGGAACCTGTAGAAGTTCTGGTTTGATGGCTTTGGTTTTCTCGGTACAGTAGAAACAAGGTCATCAGCAGGAAGAAAGTCAGGAGGGAGATAGGGTGAGTGAGAGGAGAGGTGTGAAATACTTGCTGTGACAGCGGAGAGTGGAAATGCTGTGTGCTCGCAGTCAGCATGCGTGGCCAGTTCCTGATTCATGGTCAGTAATTGAAAGTGACACTCATCAGGGAGGTTACGTGTTTCTCTCCAGGTACTTTCCACCTGTAGGTCCTACTGCAGAATATAAGACGGATTTAGATATAACCGTTTTGGATACAACCAGGGTCAGGGTTTTGCCAAGGAAGGAGAGCAGAGCTAAGGGGTAGAGAGAATAAATACGGATGTGGTAACAGGGTTGGCCATAAAATTGAAACTGAATAAAGGGAAGTGAGGCCATGCGTGAAGGGGGGGGGCAGCGAAGGATTGTGCTTTAGTTTCTTACAGGTCCCTGTGGGGTCAGATGGTACTGAATTCAGGTTAAAAGTGAATCATTTAACAGTAACTTTTATCTGTGTATCCTGAATCAGGTGTCAAGTACATGTAAAGAGCTTTCTATTGAATGTATCAAATGAGTATTTTTAAATTAAATACAAATATTTGATTTGTTAACTTTAGTTCTTGAAGTGAAGTATGTCTTTAGTTCTTTTTTTCCCTTAAATAACATCATTTCACATTTTTTAATACTAGTCCTCTTCTTTCTTCCCATCCTGTGTTCTTTGGTAGGCTGCCAGAGGCTATGTGCCTTCTGCCAACTTACTGATCAAGGGTTCGTGTCCTTTGTCCCATCTGTAATAGCCACGGGGCTCTCATTCCATCACAGATACTTGGATTAGGCTGGGGTAACCACACCAAGCTGTGTCCCTTGGGTGAGTTTCTCAATCACTCTGAGCCTCAGTGTTTTCAACCCTCTGTGGGGATTGTGAGGATTAAAGTTATCATGTATTTATCCTCAGCACAGAACTTGGCTTATCTTTATAAATGGTAGATATCATTATGGTCTTAGGCTTATTGGTTGAATATTTTGTTAGCATTGAATAATCAAATCTTGGGGCGCCTGGGTGGCTCAGTGGGTTAAAGCCTCTGCCTTCGGCTCAGGTCATGATCCCAGGGTCCTGGGATCGAGTCCCGCATCGGGCTCCCTGCTCAGCGGGGAGCCTGCTTCCTCCTCTCTCTGCCTGTCTCTCTGCCTACTTGTGATCTCATTCTCTCTGTGTCAAATAAATAAATAAATAAATCTTAAAAAAAAAAATCAAATCTCAAAAACATGCTATTCTGTCATTTCAGTGACATATATTTTAAGAATACTATCTAGAATAACCGATGCCAAGACACAGTATTAAAGATTGTTATCATTAGCTGTTTAATATGTGTGTGATTTTTCAGCTTTAAGAATACACAGAGACATGATCCCGGGGTCCTGGGATCGAGGCCCGCGTCGGGCTCTCTGCTCGGCGGGGAGCCTGCTTCCTCCTCTCTCTCTGCCTGCCGCTCTGCCTACTTGTAATCTCTCTCTCTGTGTCAAATAAATAAATAAAATCTTTAAAAAAAAAAAAAAAAAAAAAAGAATANTATCTCTCCCCCTGTGTCAAAAAAAAAAAAAAAAATTTTAAAAAAAAAAAAAAAAAAAAAAAGAATACACAGAGACATATTGGAAACTCGCCATGAGTATGGGTGAGCTTGTATAAGTTTCCAGTAGCAGAGAGACATTCATACAACTGCACCATTTTCCCTGCCTTTTTGCTAGCTTAAACCAGTTTGGAGCCTAAGCATCAGCAAAAGGTAAACTCATTTGGGGGTGTGGTCCTTTCAAGGGAAAGCTGAGATATATTGAAGAAGACAGATGGTAAAGCTTTCAAGTGTCTGAATGTGTGTATATTTATATGTTTTATTCCCACATGAGAGGATTGTGGAATGTCTTTATATTTAATGTGTTTGGAAACACTAAGAATGGGTAACTCTTCCCAGTATAAGACCGTGCATCTAGGTACCACACATATTTTATATGTCTCTCTTCTTTCAAAATAAACATGTTGTATTTGAAACTTCAGATTTGATTATTCAGCTGCAATGATATCAAACCCGTCACTCATTGATGTGGAAGGTTCCTTCGCTCGGACTCAGTGGTGATGCAGAGAACAGTGTCTTGTTTCTGTCTCTCCAGCATCAGCCTCAGTGTCTGGTTTTCAGGTCATGTTGAATGAATTGGTACTGAATGAAATTGGTTTAAGCAGTCTTTTCTAAAGAGACATAAGGGCTATGTGCTTGGTTAGAGTTGACCTTTTCCCACTTAGGGCTCTAAGAATGACAAAACTATCACAACAATTTCTTCATTTGTGGTAAAAATGAAAGATACTATGGGTTAGTTTTTTATATACTTACGTAGCACTTCCTCCCATGGTAACAAAGAGCAATTATCCAAAGTAATTACTTCAGTTCTGTGTTTCAGCTCTCGCATACATCTAAAACAAAGAATATGAACTTCTACTGGGGATTTACTTCAACAAGTTCAATTAATAGAAACTATTAAAAAGCACACAGAACTCCAAGAGGACTTTATTTGGCAAATCTGATTCCTCCCGCCCGCTGGAGAGCACTGCGGATTATGAGACTTTGTTATTCAAGATCAGTTTTCCCACATATTACTAAATAAATTGACCCTTGTCATCACCAGACCCTATTAGATATATCTATAACTGTTCATATTTTTCCAAAGATTATGTAGGGTGATGAAAATCCTTCCTTCTTTTCGATCATAGGAGAGTAGTTAGTAAAGGAATGAATCATGCCAGCATGTACCTTTGACAACTGATGCAACAAACCAGCAAAGATATCAAATGATGCATCATTTTTGCTTTGTTATTACCTGTCAGATAAGGAGTTGGTCTCCTTGAGCCAATAAGCCTCTAATAGAGAGTTGGACAAGTAAGTCAAAGATGACCCAGAGTGGAATAAGCCCAAATTTTATCAGGGCTCACTTTACCTCAGGGAGAGCTACCTCGGACACCTAGGTCAAGGAGAATTTTCCTGTCTTGAGTCTACTGACTCTTGAGTCTACTATGAAACAGTGCCTATCTTATTTTTGGAAACCTATAGCTATAAAATGACTTTGGTTTTTTTTGTTTTTGTTTTTGTTTTGTTTTGTTTTTGTTTTGTTTTTGTTTTTGTTTTTGTTGTTGTTTTTTTACTGACCCTGCTAGATAACTTGTCTTTCTTCCAAGGTCTCAAGCGTATAACAACTTTGATATTTTGTTAGGGTTTTCTTATCTTGGTTGCAAAGAAGATTGGAAGTCTGTCAAGGCCAAGACCTATTGTTCTCCCTTCCTGAGCCTATGGGAATGTTGGCTGAAACTGACCATAAGGATATTAAATCCATAGAATCAGTCCTGCAGGCCTCGTCCCCAACTTCTGGAGATTTCTGTGTAAACTACACCTTCACGATTTTAGTTAATTCTAGCCTTGGATGAGAGCATCTGCTTGCATGGGCTATCCGATCATTGGTACATAACCATGGTCTATGTCCTCAGAGGAGATGGGTTTGCCAGTGACAGGAGGGGTGCCTAATAAAGTGTTCGCTCTTAATTTCAACTTTACATTTTGAAATAAAGTGATTTAGCAAGAATAGTGGTTCTCAAAGTATGGTTCAGGAGCAGCAGCAGGACTACCTGGAACTGTGTTAGATATGCAAATTCTTTTTGTTTTTTTTTAAGATTTTATTTATTAGCGAGAGGGAGAGAAAGCACGAGCAGGGGGTAGAGGGAGAAGCAGGCTCCCCACCGAGCAGGGAGCCCAATGCAGGGCTCGATCCCAGGACTCTGAGATCACAGCCTAAGCTGAAGGTGGACACCCAACCGGCTGAGCCACCCAGGTGCCCCTACACATGCAAATTCTTGAGCCCCCTAACCCCAGACGTGTGGAATCAGAAAGTCAGGGGTGTGGCTTGGGACACTCCAATCCATGATGAAGTTTGACAGCTGCAAATACAGCCTCCTGAAAGAATGTTTTTCTCCTTCAGACAAGTGAGCTTATGTGTATATTTCAAGGTATTCCTTGGTTGGTGATGACCTCAGAAACTTTTAAATACTAACTGGGCCTCAGGGAATTTGTTACCCCATATTTACCTTTGGTAATCTGCCTTGCTACAAACTTTTCATTAAGTATTCACTAAGGGAAAAAGAGTTTTTGAGAACTGTTTGCTTTCAAGTACATTTGTGTTCAAGAAGGAACATAGTATGGTATGTTATTTCTGGCACACTCTGTTATTGAAGTATTTTGGCTTTTAATCTTGGCTAATATCTTCTAAAAAAATATACACTAATTAGAAATAATGTGGTCTTAAATGACCATACTTGTTTTTAAATTTTCTATAGTAGTAGTATTGTACAATTGGAAGGGCATGACTTTGGAGTAAAATATTGCGTGCCTTGAGTTATAAAACCTTTGGCCTTTTATTTCTTACTCTGAAAAGTGGAAGTCATGAATGACACGGGGTGTGTATTTCATAAACAGTAATCATTATAGAAATGTCAGTACTTATTTATTTATTTTTTATTTTTTGAGAGAGAGAATGTGCGTGGGGAGGGGTGGAGGGAGAGGGAGAGAACCTCAAGCAGGCTCCATGCCCAGTGTGGAGCCTGATGCAGTCCTCAGTCTGAGAACATGACCTGAGCTGAAATCAAGAGTCAGATGCTTAACCGATTAAGCCACCCAGGTGGCAGTGCTTTGCTTATATTTCTTTATTTCTGACCTTAGTTGATTTTTTTACTCAAATTGATCTCTTGTAGATTTTAGAACTTCATAGTTTGGTTTTTTGGTTGTGTTTGTTGTTGTTGTTGTTGTTGTTGTTGTTGTTGTTTTTGGTGGGTTTTTTTGTAGCTCGAATAGAATATTGGCTCATGTAGCATCATGCAGGCCTAATGCTTCGGGCAACATGGGGCTGTTTCGTAGCTATTAATTACAGATTCTCCCTTTAAAAACTTTATTTTTGAAAATTATCAACATATCTTCATTGTGACAAAGACGAGAAAGAAAAGTTCTTTTACTCCCTTTGTATTCGTACCATAACCAATATTCATAGCCTTGTTTGAATTATTCTGTACTTGTATTTCTTGCAAAGGGATGTGAACATTGCACACATCCAGGCAGTTTGTGTTATTATGTGAAGCAAATCCAGGCCAGGCCACATGTGGATTTAACAGCATAGTAAGAAGTAGAGCCTAAGCCTCTGGAGCTGTGGTTCACTAAAACAGCCCTTGGTTAGTGACCTGTGTCCCCTGGTGTGCTCATGCGGCCCCTCTTCCAGCCTAAGAGTATAAAAGGGCAGTGGGCTTATGTTCCAAAATCTTGTGAATTGGCAGGTTCCACATTGCTCACAACTGACAACACTACTAACTGGTGCTGTCTTCCTGAGGGACTGGGAAGGTGATACACACACACACCTCTGCTCATGTGTGTCCTAGATCCTGTGTATACCTTTGCATATTTCGGTAGGTAGTTAAAGTGAAACTTCAGCTGTGCCGAGGTTGTCATTCTCACCATTCTTTGAACCCAGATCAGTCATTTTGGTCTGTATCTCATTCATTTTTAGAAATATTTGATCATTCATATTTACGTTTCTCTGTCATTTCCTTTTTTTCCTCAATATACATAATAGTCATTGATGCAGGTCAAGGGATCAATACATATTTTTAATATGTATATAATATTCTGTAGTGTGACTGTGTCACCATGTAGTCAGCTGTTCCACAATTGAAGGACTTTCATGATATTTCCAAGATTGTTACTACATAAATCAAACCCAAAAATAATAATTATAAAATAAACAAACCCCAGACTACAGTATGCATTCCTGTACACATACCCATACCTAGAGGTAAGATGCCCCAAAATGGAATTGCTGTGTCCCTAGTTACATGTGTTTTCAATTTTCATAAATACTATCAAAATATTTTTTGGAGGGCACCTGGGTGGCTCAGTGGGTTAAAGCCGCTGCCTTCAGCTCAGGTCATGATCCCAGGGTTCTGGGATCGAGGCCCACATCGGGCTCTCTGCTCAGCGGGAAAACTGCTATCTCCTCTCTCCTCTCTCTCTGCCTGCCTCTCTGCCTACTTGTGATCTCTCTCTCTGTGTCAAATGAATAAATGAAATCTTTAAAAAAAAATATTTTTTGGTGATGGTGGTGGAGGAGATAGATTGTAGCAATTCACTTCCCATTGCCAGAGGGTTGGTTTCCCTCTATCCTCACTCGCAGGCTCTAAGAAAACTTGACTAAGCAAGAGAGAAGTTACAGTTTTGTCCAGCTAATAATAATAAATATTCTGAATTTTCTTCTATATTTACTGTAATTTTTATATTTAAGTTTTCAATCTACCTGGAGATTTATTTTTTAATTAAAAATTTATTAACATATTTTTAAATAAAAATCTTTTTTTTTAAAGATTTTATTTATTTACTTAACAGAGAGAGAGATCAGATCACAAGTAGGCAGAAAGGCAGGCAGAGAGAGGGGGAACCAGACTCCCCGCTGAGCAGGGAGCCTGATGCAGGCCTTGATCCCAGGACCCTGAGATCATGACCTGAGCCGAAGGCAGACGCCTAACGACTGAGCCATTCAGGCACCCCTACAGTCAATCTTTAATGGTATTTTTCCGTCACTAACCAGGAGCAAGTTTGTTGTAATCTAGATTTTCACAAGTTGTAGTTTACTCCTAAACTAAAAATAAAGTTAGGAATGGAGACTTTAATAAAACCCAGGTAAACTCTAAGTTTGTTTTTTTTTTTCTTTTTTAATGAAATACTAAACCTCTCTATCTTTAAGGATAGTAGCTCACTCAGGAATAAAGTGTCTAGATCTGAAATTTCTTTTTGGTTCTTTGTGATGATAATTGAACTTTATACATTTGCTTCTTTGTGTATGTGTGTGTGTGTGTGTGTGTGTGTGTGTGTGTGTGTGTGTGTGTGTGTGTGTTTAATTTCTCTTAATTCCGAAGGCAGTGTTCCAATCAGCTGCAGAGTATTAGATCAAATAAAGAATGGGACTGTTTTGTGTATTAGCAGAACCCCATGACAGATCAGTTCTTTTGGGAGTGGCCTAATCTTAAAATTATGAATGATCTTGAAAAATCCAAAAATGCTTCATCCTAAGTTGAACATTGAAGTTTTGTCTACTAGGTTGCTCTGTTTACCCCTGGGAACAGTTGACTAGAAGGTATTGCTATTCTCAGGTGGCTGGTTGCCTGGGAGACTCTCCAGTTAAATGAAAAGCAAAGTTATATACAGTTTAAGAAATTAAATATAGCTAAGTACTTGGATATAGTTGTTAGGGTCAATACTGTGCATACAAATTCTCAATATTTATGAATAAATACTCTAATTGAGAGAACATTTTCTAGATAATCACCACATTTGTTAACTTTACTTACCACTTGACTATGGTTCACATACTACTCGAAGGGTTTTACATATATTAACTCACTTAGTCCTCACAACAACCCTTTGATCAAGGTTAGCTGGCAAGTGGAGGTGCCAGGAATTGATGTCAGAGTCTGGCTCCAGAGTCTACTCTCTTAATCACTGCTGTACTGCTTACTAGTCTTATAAACCCAGGAGGAAAGAAAACAGTGATTTTCTGTGAGTCTTTCAGGCTTGGAGAAGCAGATTCCTTCTATTAATAAAGGTGGAATGAATACAACACAAGCTGACTACTTCTGTTTTCTCAAACTTCCATCCTATTACTCCTTCTTCTAATGGAGGGAAAGCCAGGATGAATCATGAAAGAGGAAATGGGGTGTTTTGTGTTCTTTCCCCATGCTACCTCTTTTCTATAAAAGTCAGTGATCAACAGTTATTTGTTGACGATCTGACTTTGACCAAGCATTAGATTTTGGTGTGGAGTTTGGAAAGCAGTGAGATGTGTTCCTTGACTTTGAAGAACAAAGCCAACAAAGAACACAGAAGCGAGTGCTGTGCCTGAGCCAAGCTCAGGATCATAATGGGAGCAGAGCAGGGAATGCCTTACTGTAGCTCCTGTGTGGATCCTCCTCAATTCCCTCCACTCCACGGTCAAGGACAACAGCCTAAAGGATGAATAGGGGCTGGTGTGGCGAGTGGGTGATAGGATTGACCAGCCTTCCAGAAGGCAGCATTTGCAGAGATGCAGAGTAGTATATAGGCTGTGCTTCGTAACCTTCTTGATAAGTCACCTGGGTCCTAATTAAGTTCCTCATTCATGGGCCCCATTCTAGATCCTCTTAATCAGGATCTCCAGGGGAGGGGCCTAGGGGACTGTTACTGAGGGAAGCTTAGAAAACACCAGACAAGTGGCCTACAGTTTGTTCATGGACATAGTTGGGGTGAATTTTGGAGAGAATGGTTGAGGGTGAGATCGGGCGGTGTAAAGGTCATTTTATGTCATGTCTCTCTCTTGTGATTGTTTGGTCTTCTATTTGTATCCTACTTAATGCTGGTTACTTTCCATGTATCAATAGATATATTGAACTGTGCATTTACATTGAATCGGACAACTTCATTTAATTCGAAAAGCAATATATTGAAAAGTTTGGACCTCAGCCCAATTTACAGGATTACCAACCTCAACTTCGATGTGACCTCAGAAATTGTCAAAGAGGAGAATGAGAGTGGGGAATAGAATGAACATTGTTTGTTTTCGGTGTGCCCCTTGACTCTTCATGATGTCTCTTTTTTTTTTTTAATTAGCAAGCTGAGGCACAAAGGTTAATTACTCAGGTCACATACCTAATAAGTGATACAGCTGATATTTGAGCCAGAGTCCATAGGGCAGGAAGAATTTGATTTGTCAAAAAGTGGTGAACAGAGTGCTCATTTACTTAGTTAAAATAGGTGAACTGGAAAATGAAGGTTAGGGGCTATAGTAAAAAGGCTTCTCACATTTGTTACCATGTGAAAATAAATGTGCAATATTCGGTGTTTTTCTTTTTAAGAGAAACTAAATATCAATATTTTATGCAGATTTATCTCTATTTTAAAATGTCAGTCCTATATTCAAAAAAATTATTACAATGTGTTTGCCAACATTGTGATACAAGATACATCATTGAGTAGAATTTTGCTTAAGGGCCACTGGTTCGTGACCTCTACGTTAAATAATCTCTAAAGTCCGAGCTTTGAAATATCTTGCTTCGTGCTGATTCTTAATGAGGTATGACTCTGATTTGCTTTCCTTTCATATCTTAAGGAAATTTTGCTGAATATTTCTGTGAGCATCATCAGTAACAGAGCCTTCTCTACGTATTAATACATTTTTAGCTTTGTGGGGGGCAGATGGAAAAGATTAAAAGGCTACTTGCTCCTGACTGTGGTGGGAAGAGTATTGGCCTCCCCGAAACTTCTAGTCTGGCCACTGTTTTCCCCTGCCTTGTATCAGAACAGGAGTTGAAAGTGGATCTCTTCACTTCCTTGTGGGCTTTCAACCCATGTGGAACCACGTGCAGTGTCTTTCCAAAATGCATATAGCAACATATTAGTAGACCTTGAAACCAATTAATTCAAGGCATCTTGACCAGTATTAAAATGAGAGACTCAGGAAGAAAGAGAAAGAATAGAGTAGAATAGAAAATGGATGCATTGCAAGTAAAAAGGATCAGAATTGTTGTATAATTGTTTCAGCTGTATATGTATGTGGGTGCGTAGGTTTTAGGTTACCTCAAAGAATGTATTTCTCACTGATCTGGCAGTTGACAAATTTTGAAAATGCTTGAACTAGAAGGACTAAGTAGATCCTTGGTCATTTCTGCTCAGTGTGAAATGGTTTAAATTCTAAACTGGAAATTTGAAAGGATTTTTACCACATGTTAATTACCTCCACATCTGGTCTTATTTTCTTCAATCCCATGAAAACGCTAACAATGTCTCTGTCTCGTGTAAATCAGTCCTTTGATCCAGTGATCATTTTTCAAGAGTGAATGGCAGTGCTGAGGGGAAGGTGTTGCAAGCTGATGAGCCGCCTGGTCTTGGAGACGAGGACAGAGATTCGATGGCTGAGGAGGGCAATAAGCCAGGCCCAATTCTATCCTCACTAAAATTCCTTGGGAATAAGGAAGCGGAGGGAGGGAGAAAATATGTGAGTAAATAGAGCACCTAACAAAAGTTTAAGGACACACAGGATGGTAGATGTGGGGATACTTCGGCAATGAAGTGTTCTCCAGTCATAGATTTGTCTCTTTGGAACTGAGTGAATGGGGAGAGAGAAGGTTCTAGAATAGATCCGTGGAATGGAAAGCTGATTGTTTTTGTGAACCAGTAAGTGTTTTTGCTAGGGTGGGGTTATTTGTTAGATACACCATGAATTACCAAAAGTTAACACCTCCCACATGCCCTATTTGTTTGATTATTTCTGTTTGTGTTCTCAAGAAATTACACTTTGAAATTTAAAAATTTAAGTAGAATCTATATTACTGTTGAGATTGTGGACACCAGAGGGATACGCACCCCTATGTCTTAACAAGAATTTAATTGCAGGGACGCCTGGATGGCTCGGTTGAGCAGCTGCCTTCGGCTCAGGTCATGATCCCAGGGTCCTGGGATCAAGTCCCGCATCGAGTTCCTTGCTCGGCGGGGAGCCTGGTTCTCCCTCTGCCTCTGCCTCTGCCTGCCACTCTGCCTGCTTGTGCGTGCGCTCTCTCTCTCTCTCTCTCTGACAAATAAAAAAAAAATCTTAAAAAAAAAATTTAATTGCAAATGAAAACTTAAAAAAGTTCGTAGAAATACTATAAAATTTCAACCCTCTGAAGAATATGAGGTTTGTCTAAGTCCCCTGATGTACATGGGGTGAAATGCACGAAAAGCGCTTAGTTCTTATGTTTGGTATTTTTACATTATCTACTTATTCATTTATAAAGCATTTTCTTACATCCTTAATCTGCAGGAGATTTCTGGATATGATATGAACTACTTTAGTAACTCAAACTGTCATTACTAGTTATAGGTTAAGAAGCTATTTTTATACACTTAAGTGAAAATCAGACTTTTCATATTATTTCATATGTGGACTTTTAAAAATTGTATTGAAAAGAAAGAATTATTTTGGCCAGTCAGTGTTTACTGATTTAGCTCTTTATGAACAAATATTTTAGAGAGCAAACTCCAAAGAACAGAGAACTGATAAGGATAATTTTCTTTTTTTCATTTCACTTATTAGTATAAAACTGATAAGACAGGGGCACCTGGGTGACTCAGATGGTTAAACATCTGCCTTCAGCATGATCCCAGGGTCCTGGGATCAATCCTCACATCAAGCTACCTGCTCAGTGGGGAATTTTTTTGTCCCTCTCCCTCTGCCTCTCTCCACCACTCATGCTCTCTCTCTCTCTCTTTCTCTGTGTGTGTCAAATGGATAAATCAAATCTTAAAAAAAAAAAGATAAGACTGACTTTATGAATATTTTCTCTCAGTGGTCATAGAGGTTATATGTTGTGGGTTCAATATCCAGACACAGATACACATACTTGGGGGGCTGTTGCATTCTTCCCCTTAACAGGATTTTCTGGTCTTTTTATTATTTTGCTTTAGATCATATACATTTTATTTTTTTTATTTTTTTTTAAAGATTTTATTTATTTATTTGACACAGAGAGAGAGATTACAAGTAGGCAGAGAAGCAGGCAGAGAGACAAGGAGAGGAGGAAGCAGGCTCCCTGCTGAGCAGAGAGCCCAATGCGGGCCTCGATCCCAGGACGCTGAGATCATGACCTGAGCCGAAAGCAGAGGCTTTAACCCACTGAGCCACCCAGGCGCCCAGATCATATACATTTTAAAGACCTGATGAATTTTTAGATTACTATTTGTAATTCAACTAATTTTCTGTAAACATAGTGATGTTCAACTGTAATCAGTTGGATTGCTTAAGGACCAATGTATAGTAAATAAGTGTGCTAGCAAGAAGGGATTATAAAAAATACCAATTCACTAGAATTACTAGAATGTAAATCTAGTATATTCTAGAAGACCAGATCTTCAGTGTTAATAGGTAATGATCTGTGATTTCAGATCCATGAAAGCTGGATACAGTTTTAATGTTCTTAGGGGAAAACTATGAATTTCTGGTTAATATAACATTTTAGAGAAAATAATCAGTAGACATGTTGTAAACTTAGAATGAAGCTTAGGAAAGACGCCAGCTTAAATAATTTGACCAAACTACATCAGTGCCTCAAACAGCATTTTACACCTGATATTGCATTTATGTATTTATGTGCCTGTCACCTCACCTGGACCCTGAGTGCTTGGAGAAAGGGGATCTAGGTAGTAGGTGATCTCAGTATTCCTAGCCTACTCTAGGTTCCAGCACATAACCTCATTTTTCTCCAGATGAGGTCTGGGTAGTTTTGTTATCATACTTACTGATTTACTAAATAAGAATCTCCAGACGTGAACTCCAATGGAAGGGGATAAATAAATGCAATGACATTGATAAAGCAAGGATAGAAACCGAGGTCTCCAGAGCTTATCCTCTACACACTTGGTGACATGCTTGTTACCAAGCATGGACTTTTACTGAGCATCTACTAAGTACCAGCTGCTCTGGATACAAAGATCAGTGAAGCACAATAACAGTTAAAGCAGAAACTGTTGTTAGAAAGAGTTAGTCTGAATCAGCCTTACCTACTTACTAACCTGATAAATTTTAGCAAGTTACTTTATTCGCCAAGCCTGTTTCCTCTTTTGTAAAATAGAAATAATACCTGTGTCATAGGATTGATGTAAATATTAATAAGATAATGCATGTAAAGTGCTTTGCAAAATGCTTGGAATATGGTATGCTCTTAGCTTTTGTTTTCTTTTAAATTAGTGAACTCGCATTCTAAGCAGGGCCAAGTTTCTTGGAAAATAAGGAAAACTTGGAAATAAGGAAAATAAGAAAGAAGCCATGTAAGAGATTTTGTTTTAAAACCACCCCAAAACATGGTGATATAATTTTTATTGACTCACAATTTGGTGGGTTGGCAGTTTGGATTGAGCTCAGCTGGGACAACTCATCTCTGTTCTAGATTGGATCATTGGGCACACACATGGGTTAATGGTCAGCTGGTAGTCATTGGCCTTACCCATATTTTTTTTTAAAGATTTTATTTGTTTATTTGACACACACAGAGAGATTATAAGGAGGCAGAGAGGCAGAGAGAGAGAGAGAGAGGAGGAAGCAGGCTCCCTGCTGAATGGAGAGCCCGATGTGGGGCTCAATCCCAGGACCCTGAGATCATGACCTGAGCCGAAGGCAGAAGCTTTAACCCACTGAGCCACCCAGGTGCCCCGTCCTTACCCATATTTTGACAGGAGCAGTGGTGGTAGGTGGGTCATGCAGACTCATCATCTAGGAGACTGGCCTATACTCAGACCCTGGTAGTGGCCACAGAGTTCTTAAGATGGAGGGAGGGAGAAGGAGTTCCATGAGCAAGCACTTCTCTTGCTTGCAAGCCTCTGCTTGCGTCATGTTGACTAGTGTTTCGTTACCCAAAGAAAAGCACGTGGCCAAGCCCAGATTCATTGGGTTCTACCACTTGATGGGTGAGGGTTGTACATACAGGGATGGAAAGAATTTGTGGCTATTTTAGTAATCTGCACAGAATAGATTTTATTGACTGCTTATTCTGCATCAGGCTATATGCTGGATGATTTACATGCTACTCATTAAATCCTTATAAAAATTTCCTGACATGTGTGATGTTCCCATTTCAAAGATGAGAAAACTATTTATCAGATGAATTAAGAGACTTGTACACATTAAACCCAGATAATTTGCTTCAAGTTATGGGGTGGCCTTTAGGTGCTGTCTCTTGTTGCTTAAATGGTCAAGTGGTTGGTTTTTGAGACAGAAAGTGTGTGCTTTATTCAATGAAAATTTGGTTAAAATGGAGTTCCAAAGACTAGTTTTACTTTATACCATTTACTAGTTCCAAAGACTAGTTTCACTTTATACCATTTACTAGCTCCAAAGACTACTTTTTCTTTGAACCCATTGAACCATTGAGTCATGTGTTTACTCGATATGGAAAAAAACTGTAATTTTACTATCCTTACTATCCTTCAAGACTTTCCAGAGGCTTATGAGGAGTGTTTTACTGGGTTTTTGTTTGTTTTGCCAGATCACCTGTGTATCCTGGATCTCACCGCCTTTTGGACATGACTGAGTGTCTACAATGGGCCAGGTATCACTGGCAGCGGCTGATGGGCGGTAGAAACAGGGACAACGATGAGAGGCCATACAACTATTCCTCTCTGCTTGCCTGTGGGGGCAAGTCCTCTCAGACTCCCAAACTGGCAGGAAAGCACCGGGTTGTTGTTCCCCACCTCCGGCCCTTCAAGGATGAGTATGACAAGTTCTCTGGCACCTACGTGAATAACCGAATACGAACAACAAAGTACACACTTCTGAATTTTGTGCCAAGAAATTTATTTGAACAATTTCACAGGTACTTTTATTTTTTTGAAAAAAAAATCTTCGCATGTTCTTTGTTATTCTAGTTAACGTACGATTTTTCATTTCTATAACATCATGTGTCACCTAAACTTAGACTTGGAACATTTTCTTTGACGATTTCTAGTAGAGTTTGTTGTGAAATAATGAGCCTTTATATTCACATAGGACTTTACAATTGGTAAGATGCTTTCTCTTGACCAGAGAAGATATTGTTATTGTCACATTATAGATTAAGAAATGAAGTTTGTTAGCTGTGGTTTACCCAATGTCTTGCAAGTGATAAGGAGCAGACCAAGGTCTGTACCTTGAGTTTTCACTCTTGCTTCCATGTTCTTTCCATTAGACCATTTGAGCTTTTTCTTATTTGATGGTATGGGGAAATAGAGCTCTTCACTAGGTGAAACATGGCATAGTCCCATTTAATATGTCTTTATTGAAGCTCTCCTGTGAGTTTAGGCACTGAAGGAAATGCACACCTAAATGGTGCTCCTTTCCTAATGGAGTTTGCTGTTTAGCAAGGGAAACAAGATATGTATACAATGAAAAGACATAGTGCATGGGATGAGTGTTATAAAGTGCTACTAAGTAGGATGGAAACCTCAGAAGAGAAATAATGGAGCAAGAGAAGAAGAAATGGCACTTGAATGTAATTATGGAGAGCAGGTGAGATTTTCAAGGCAGAGGTGTTGGCAAAGCACAGTTCAGTTGGAGGAAAGAGTATGATAAGTAAAAACAGAAAGGCAATAGCATACGTTGCTTGAGGTCTGGAAAGTAGAGCCCTCTGCCTGGCGTAATTAGAAACAAAGCAAAGGCAGAGAGAACATTTAGGCAGATGCTGTATGTACGCTGGTGAGTGGTAAGACCTGAGCTTAGAAAAACATGGAAATGAAAAGAAGGATAATCTATTACAGATATAATGGATTAAATGCAGGAAATTAAGTAAAAAGATGGTATGAACATACTGAGCTGAGAATGACCAGGAGGATTAGCAGAAAAAGTAAAGACAGGAATAGAAAGAAACTTGGCTAGATGATTTTGTTTTGAGATGCTAATGTGAATATAAATATTCTCAATATTCATGATTTATTCTACATATATTTGTTCTCATTATTCACTGTAAAATAGGTTCCACATACATTTATTGAATGATGGGAATGTCTAAAATATAGATACAAATTTGCTGCATTAATGGCTTGACATGCTATGGGTGATTCTGTCTTTTATGAAGTTTGCAGTCTAGTGCACCTGATGGAATTAGAATCTGAAACTTGAACAGAGTTCAGGGTCAGTGCTGTTGGTTTAGATACAGCCCACATGGTAATAATTGAGGTAAAAAATGTAGCAAAAAGGGTTAAGAAAGAAATTTTCAGAATACAAG
This sequence comes from Ailurus styani, assembly GCA_002007465.1. NCBI lineage: Eukaryota > Metazoa > Chordata > Mammalia > Carnivora > Ailuridae > Ailurus > Ailurus styani. The sequence continues at coordinate 11,770,506 of LNAC01000005.1, forward strand.
GAGTTGGAGGTGAGGAAGGAGAAATGGGGGTAAATTAATTTTGAGAAGTTTAATGGTTAATGAGGAAAATATGTGATGAAAACTCAAAGGGCTATACAAGATTGAGATTATATTTCTTTTAAGGAAATGGGCTACTTGAATTTATCTTAGGGGCCAATGGAGGAGTATTTTAATATATCAAATAAAGCAGTGGAAGAAGTTCCTGAAGAAGTGATCTCATAAAAGCTGAAATAGAAGGGTTGGTCTCAGGGTGAAAAAACCTCCCAGGCTTCTCTATTTATCTTGAGCCTTTTTTGAATCTAATGTTTGGACATGCAGATTAGCTTCTGAAGGCTAGAGAGTTGGGGTTTTGAAAAATTTATCTCAACAATATGTTAACACTGAATTTCCTTTCAGTTTTTTGAGCTTTTAAAAAGAAAATAGTGTTTCCTGTGATACTGCTTGTGATGTTTTACACAACTCAAAACCTTCATACTCATATTTACTATTATATATTTAATACAGAATAGCTCGCATTTATTACAGTAAAGCCACAAGCTGGATGTCTACAGGAGGGACAGGTTGTTCAGAAGTGTTAGGTTTGGCTAGTTCTCTGCTCTGTAGCATTGAAAATCGACTAATGGAAATGTAGGAAAATACCCTAAGATATTTTTCCCCCTTTTGCTTTAGGCTTTGATGTGATTTGTTAATACTTCCTTGTCTGTGTTTGGGTTGCAGGGCCGCCAATTTGTATTTCCTGTTTCTAGCTGTCTTGAACTGGGTGCCGTTGGTAGAAGCCTTCCAAAAGGAAATCACGATGCTGCCTCTGGTGGTGGTCCTGACAATTATTGCAATTAAAGATGGTTTGGAAGATTACCGAAAATACAAAATTGACAAACAGATCAACAATTTAGTAACTAAAGTTTACAGTAGGTAAGTGTACCAGGAGCTGGGCTAAGGAATACACATGTGTCATTTAGAAACATGCAGGAGGTTACTCGCTTCCCCCTTACATGTGATTGGGATCCTTTTTGGTGATGGTGGTGGTGGTGATGTTTACAACTAATATTTATGAAGGACCTGCAGTGAATTCAATTCAGGGGTCCCAGCAGAACCAAAATATATAGATGGTCCTGATTTACGATGGTCTGATTTAGGATTCTTTGACTTTACAGTGTTTCAAAGGCAGTATGCATTCAGTGGAAACCTTACTTCAGCGTTTGAATTTTGACCTTTTTCTGGGCTAGCGATGTGGTAAGATATTCTCATGATGCTTGGCGGCAGCAGGGAACCTCGCTCCCAGTCAGCTCAGTGATCACGAGGGTAAACAATGAATCATTTTGTACCTGTAGAACCAGTCTGTTTTTTCACTTTCAGTGCAGTAGTCAATGAATTACATGAGATATTCAATACTTTATTATAAAAATAGGTTTTGTGTTGGATGATTTTACCCAACTGTAGGCTTAAGCATGCTGAGCATGTTTAAGATAGGGTAGGCTAAGCCGTGATGTTCACTAGATGAGGTGTATGGCACGTGTTTTCCACCTACAGTATTTTCAACTTGCAATGAGATTATTGGGATGTAACGCTTTCATAAGTCAAGAAAGATCTATATAAGCCATTGTCAATCCAGGAGTTGATAAAGCAAAAGCTTCTGTAACTTATATATAAGTGGAATTGAAAGAATTAAACTTCAAAGAAGGAAAGCAAGCAGATCGTTTTTTTTTTTAAAGATTTTATTAATTTATTTGACAGAGAGAGAGATCACAAGTAGGCAGAGAGGCAGGCTGAGAGAGAGGAGGAAGCAGGCTCCCCACTGAGCAGGGAGCCCGATGGGGGGCTCGTTCCCAGGACCCTGAGATCATGACCTGAGCCGAAGGCAGAGGCTTTAACCCACTGAGCCACCCAGGTGCCCCAAGCAGATAGTTTTTAATCCTGAATGTTAGAATTTGGGATTAAGAAGAGGATAGGATATGAAAAATATGAATGGATATGTAAAACAAGATAGAATATGAAGAAAAAGATAAGAGCTACCAGTGGAGGAAAGGGATACTGAGAAATTGGGAAGAGTGTTCTTTTTTTTGTACACAGAACTAGAGGCTTATAAAATTCTTCCCATTATTGCAACAGAAAACTTTCATAATAGGTCTTTTCCGAAGCATATTTGCTGTCACGGAGACTCTTGTATCTCCAGTATTTATTAAACAGAAAGACTGCGTAGCTAAGAATAGTCTGTAAAGGTGAGTTTTGAATTTTGTTATATATTGTACATCTACATTTACAAATTATACATATGATATTAGTATCCAGAGACAAGTAGTTATAACACTGCTTTATCTTCCTTTAAGTTCTGTGCGCATTGTTTGTGTTTTACAAAATTAAGATTGGGGCGCCTAGGTGGCTCAGTGGGTTAAAGCCTCTGCCTTCGGCTCAGGTCATGATTTCAGGGTCCTGGGATCAAGGCCCACATCGGGCTCCCTGCTCAGTGGGGAGCCTGCTTCCTCCTCTCTCTCTGCCTGCCTCTCTGCCTACTTGTGATCTGATCTCTCTCTCTGTGTCAAATAAATAAATAAAATCTTATTAAAAAAAAACAAAAAAAATTAAGGTTGTACTCTGTATATTTTTATTCTAATTGTTTTAGCCTAATACTGCACCACAAATATTTCCCATGTCTTTATGAAAATGAAATTTTCACTTTTCATGCTTTTATGAAAATGAATTACAAAGTTTGTAATTTTTTTTTAAATTTTATTAATTTATTTGACAGAAACACAGCGAGAGAGGGAACACGAGCAGGGGGAGGGGGAGAGGGAGAAGCAGGCTCCCTGCTGAGCAAGGAGCCTGATGCAGGGCTCCATCCCAGAATCCCAGGATCATGACCTGAGCTGAAGGCAGATGCTTAACCGACTGAGCCACACAGGCACCCCCAAAGTTTATAATATTAATTGGTGTTCCCTTTCATGACAAATGTATCTGCTTTTTTAAAAAAGTCATCATTAGAACAGATGTGTGAAATTCTGAATCTAATACATTAACTGCTTTACAAACAAGCTTATGATGTCACTGTTTCCCCCCCGTATCAGGGGTCGGAAGGCTTATGGAGCGTTCTGGGGATACTGAGGGGGCAACCAGCAATAGGAGGAGTAATGAGAAATGAAAAGAGAGGGAGTCTGAGGCCTGCTGTGGGGGGACTCCCAGCACCAGGCCATTCCTTGAACAGTATATTAATCAAGGTTGTCCAGAGAAATAGAACCAATAGGAATGAGGTTTATTTTCAGGAATTGGATCACGTGATAACGGAGGCTAAGAAGCCCGTGTATCCGTAAGCTGGAGTCTCGGGAAGGCCGGCACTGTGGTTTGAAGGCCTGAGAGCCGCAGAGCTGATGGTGTAGACTCCAGTCCGGGTATGAAGGCCGGACAACCAGGGATGCTGAGGTCAGGAGATCAGTGTCCCAGCTCAAGCCTCAGGAAGACAGAGAGTAAATTCAACTTTCCTCTGCCTTTTTATTCTCAGTGGGTTGGATGATCCCCACTCACCCTGGGGAAGGCCCTCTGCTTCACTCAGTTCCATTTGAAGGCTAATTTCTCCCAGAAACACTCTCCCAGACACACCCAGAAGTAATGTTTAACCAGTGTCTGGGCATTCCTAGTGAAATGGACACTTAAAATTAACCAGCAGAGATATTTTCCTTTAGTGGTAGAGAATCCGCAGTGTCTTCTCCGATCCGACAGGGACCCCCAAATGTGGGATGTGGTGTGGGCAGTGAAAGAACTCACCTGAGGCAGAGCAAAGGAGATAGCAGCTATTGAATACATTGCAAGGGAGCAGCAGGCAGGACAGCAAAGGAGACTGTCCGGATTGAGGCAGCGGGTGGGGGGCTGTTTTTAAAGGGGGAAGGCGAGGAGGTCTGGTGACGTACAGGATTTCTCCCTTTTTTGGTAATTGTACCTGGTTTTCAGTAGCGCATTGCTCAGTTAAGGCTTATGTATTTTGAGGTGTGTTGCTTGATGGGCCTGTCTGTATTCAGCCAGGGGGTCACTGTGGGCCCTTTTGCCTGGGTCAAGTTTCCCTATCGCTCAAGGCTGTTATCTGAACACTCTATACAGAATCCATCTTTTTTTTTTAAGTTTTTATTTAAATTCCAGTTAGTTAACATACAGTGTAATATTAATTTCCGTTGTACAATATAGTGATTTAACACTTCCATACATCACCCAGTGCTCATCACAAGTGCACTTCTTGATTCCTAACACCGATTTCCCCATCCCCCAACCACCTCCCTTCTGGTAACCATCAGTTTGTTCTCTATAGTTAGGAGTCTGTTTCTTCGTTGCGTGTGTCTCTGTCTCTATGCTTTGCCCTCCCCTTTGCTCCTTTCCATCTTTTGAGCAGTGAAGGAATGTGGTGAAAGCTGTGCTTTAGGAATATTGGTCTACTCGAGTCCTGGGAATTGCCTCTACAAATAGATAGATCTGCCTCTGGTAATCAGTCCAGGGCATTACTGGGAGTAGACTCAAGGTACAGGAAGGGGTTCATAGAAGAGATGCTGTGAAGAAGAACCCAATTAAATTCGGTGAACTTTTGTGATTTTCGAGCTTTGGAGGATAAAAGTACCACTGATGGAAATGAGGAGCATTAAATTCACCTCAGATAGGATGAATTGGAAATGAGAGCAAGACAGGCATCCAGTGGAAATGCCCTGCAGGCAAATAGGAATCTGCTATGGGAGTTCTGGTCAGACAAAGGCTAGAGTAAGAAATTTTGAAGTCATCAGTCTGTTTAGAAGTGATTTTGAAGTGAGGAGTTTGACTTAAATCCCCAAGGGGAGAAACTGTGAAGAGCTAGAAGACTGAGCTTTGAGCCCAGAGGTAGGCAAGCACCTCCTTCATCCTCTGAGCTGACTTGACAGGTTCCCGTAGACGGATGCTGCCACTCTTTCTTCTGACATCTCAGAGTATTTGATATATTTCTTGGATCGACTTTCGTGTTCTTGTGTAGACTTTAAGTTCTTAAGATTGTACTTCTGAATTGGTCAGACTAGACATTCTCTTCTATTCTAGTTACCAAGTCTGAACAAAAGACATTTAGGTTCAAAAGTCTAGTTTCCTAATAAAAGGTGTATCTTGAACAAATGTAAGGCTCTTTTGACTGACCAAGAGTTCAACTAGATGATGTAATTTTTTTGTTTTCTTTTGTTTACTTTAGGGAGAAAAATAACTCAAAGGCTTATCCTGATAGTAGAATTGTCTTCCATTTTATGTGAGCCACAGAGGAAATGGTTAGGGCAAGCTGCTCTCCTAAAGTGAAACTTAAGCTGAAACCTGGAGGATTCTGAATTCCGTTCTTTGTTAGAATTCTTCAGGGACTTTCTCAACATCCGTTTTAAAGATCTAGAAACGAAACTAACTTTTTTTCTCCTTTGTAAGATGATGTGACTCTTACTTAGATAAGGAAAAATTTGGTCTGTTTTTTTTTTCTGATACTCATGTCGGATCTAAAGCTAACCAGAAAAGCTGTATTATGTAGAAAACTAAAAATAATAGGAAAAGCTCATGGTTTTCATTTTAAAGTCATGAGCATTTTACTAAAATACTGCTATGAATCATTTGATGACATTTATGTCTTTATCATATGCCAGGGATAGAGAGGTGTTATTGATACAGTCTCACCCTCAAAAAATAGCTGAAGGAAATAGATTTTAGAATGATTACATGATGAACAAAGTCCAGATTTTGACCAATTTAAAAATTACCCAGCAGTACCAATTTTAGCAAATGGGAAGAATGCTTCTTATATGTATTTTTAAATACAGGTTCTTATCTATAAATAATTGTTGACCTTTAGTGCTAGTTTAAAGTTGGTAATGTATGTTTGTTTGCTTTTCTAAGTTCTAAATAAATTCTAATCCTGATTTTCTCAGTTAGTAGTTATATATAGCCTTGGGCAAATTGCATAAGCTAGCTAAACCCCAGTTCCCTTCATTATGAATATAATAGTAATAAAACAGTAAGCAATAGAATCTAGTCCTTTCTAAGTGCTAAGTAAAAGTTAGCCACTATGATGAATTTTGTAGGTTAGTAATAACTTAGCTGGAGTTTGCCACATTTTCAAGTTATTTAATCAACATTTGAGAACTCTTTAGGACACTGCATGATTTTTTAAATATTAAAATTGCATAGTGGGAGACCTGGTATAATTTTTTCTTGGGTGTCTTTTTGGACATAGTCCAGATCTATTTTAGATGATTAGCATATAAACTTAAAGATGCAATATTCTATTCAATTGTTTAAGGTCTATCCCAAGATACCACTTTATAATTGCATTTCGTAACAGAATCTCATAACTCTTTGTCCTTTTATCTGTTAGTCTATGTAATTTGCTTTTGTTTGGTATTGCTGAAGAAATAATACCTTTCTTCCCCCAAATTGTTCTTGGAACAAATTATAAGGATAAAAAGAAATAAAGGTAGGTTATAAGACCATCCCTTGTTGATTTAAATATGCTAACTTAAATTCCTGTGAAATACAAAGCCGTCACTTTAGGGAACAAATTATTCCTCAACAAAATTAAGGTGAAACTATGAAGCCATTAAATTGTGCAAGCTTTTGGAAGAAGCATATTAACATTTCTGTGCAGATAATTTGATTCTTATTTGTAATATGTGGTCTTTCACATGGTGCTTGTCTTTGGGCAAGTATCTTGGGAAATAACAAACACTAATATAGAAATTAAACATTTAAGCTTTATTATACCTCAATTAAGTTGGAATGAGCTATTATGGAAAACCTAACTTTCTCAATATTGCCTTTCAAATGGCAGCCATTTATAAGGTTTTAAGTTTTGTTTGAAGGATAATAGAAGTGTGTTGAAAACAAAACTATTAATCACTTAACAATTTTGAGTGCCTTACTGTATTATAGGTACTAAGAGCTTGAGATTTAAAGGAAAAATAGATTTAAAAAAATAGATACAATGCCTTTCCTCTAGGACCCTACATTATTTTCTGATCTTTAAAAATCATTGTGTTTATTTTAGGAGTTTCAAAATACTGGCTAATGTTACTATTTTAGGATTATCTCATAAATTCATGAATCTCATAAATTCATAAAATTTCATGCTTCTTAAAATAAAACTAAATATTAGTGGCCTTCTAAGGTAATCAGCCTATTGTGTGATGTTTTCAAAAGTGATGGTTCTTCAAATTCACTTTCTAATATACAACTAAACAATTTTTTTATTTTTTATTTTATTTTTTTTAAAGATTTTATTTATTCATTTGACACAGAGAGAGAGATTACAAATAGGCAGAGAGGCAGGCAGAGAGAGAGAAGAGAGAAGGAAGCAGGCTCCCTGCTGAGCAGAGAGCCCGATGAGGGCCTCGATCCCAGGACCCTGGGATCATGACCTGAGCCGAAGGCAGCGGCTTCAACCCACTGAGCCACCCAGGCGCCCTACAACTAAACAATTTTTTTAAAGATTTTATTTATTTATTTGATGCAGAGAGAGAGAGATCACAAGTAGGCAGAGAGCCAGGCAGAGAAAGAGGGGGAAGCAGGTTCCCTGCTGAGCAGGGAGCCCGATGTGGGGCTCGATTCCAGGACCCCGAGACCATGACCCGAGTCGAAGGCAGAGACTTTAACCCACTGAGCCACCCAGGTGCCCCCAACTAAAACATTTTTTATTTGGTGGTCATCAATAAGTGACTATAGCTGGAGTGAAGTCTACTTCCTGAGAGATGGGCTATGGAGCCACCAGCTTTGTTTTAAATCCCAGGACCACTTAGGAGCTGTGTGACCTTGAGCAAGTTGCTTAACTTGCCAAAATCAGTTTTTCTCATTTGTAAAGGCAGGGAGCAGGGATCATATTTATAGGACCAACCACATTAACATTGATAACAAAAATTAAATCAGCTGGTGAATATCGAGCATCTGATAAATCTTTGCTATTGTATACAATGATTATTTATTATTTGCTTATTATAAATTTTTTAGCATTTTATGGGAAAATGCTAAAAAAATCAAAGAGAAAAATTTGTTCATAATTCTACTCTTTCTCTAAGTTTGTTAAAGCAAGAAGTAGAAGTTTACATTCTCCACCCTTCCTTCTTATCTCTCCCCTTCCTCCCACCTGCCACCCCAGTGGAATCACTGTTAATAGTCCAGTGTATCCTTCCCAATGTTTCCCAAGGCTTACGCAGCAGAACTGTGTGATCCTGGACTCTTAAAGAAGCAAAATGGGTCTAGAAGTTTGTCTAAAGGAGGGATTGTGAGAGCAATGTTCTGTCCGATGAGAGTAGTTCAGAAGCACAAACAACCAAGTAGTTGCAAGAAATTCTAGCTGAACATCGAGGCTGTGGGAGAAGAAGGTCCTCTTACTAGTTTTAATTCTTTATTGGGTAAGGAAATACAGTCTCATTTTGAGTCTACCACAGTGAGAAATCTTCAGAGATAGCTAAATGTGGCAGTGAGCATTGTCACGGCTTGCAGTTGCTTTCACACACGTGCTCTCTCTTGCCCTGTGTCTTTGTACCCTGACTGATAAACTGTCCCACTTTTCTTCACCTGAGTCATTCATTCTTTTTTTTTTTTTTAAAGATTTTATTTATTCATTTGACACAGAGAGAGAGATTACAAGTAGGCAGAGAGGCAGGCAGAGAGAGAGGAGGAAGCAGGCTCCCTGCTGAGCAGAGAGCCCGATGCGGGCCTCGATCCCAGGACTCTGGGATCATGACCTGAGCCGAAGGCAGCGGCTTTAACCCACTGAGCCACCCAGGTGCCCTGAGTCATTCATTCTTGGTCATCCTTCAAGACTCACCTCCTCACCATCTAAACATCCCGTCTGCTGGCTCCCATAGTAACTTGGGCATGCATACCTCTCTCTCATGAAAGTGCTGTTTGTGTCTCTTTTTCTAATTTTCAACCATAACTTGTAAAGGGTGGTGACCATATATTAACCATTTGTGTGTTCTTAGCACCTAACATGGTAACTGGCATAAATTAAGGTCAGTAGATGTTTATTGACCTGAACTAGCTAGCTGTAGGGCAAATTAGGTATTTTTTTGAAATCCTGGTGTATATTCCAAATAGGGAAAAATGAAGTTAATTTAATTATGAATTGACTTCATTTAAATTTTGTTCCAAGATAGAATAAATAAACTTGTCCTTTAGAGGAATCGTACTTCTTATGTTTGAAAGAAAAATAAAATTCCTAACCCTAAGACTCAAGTTTGTCTTCTCCTACTATCTTTACAAATTCATAGCAAGTTTTCCTTGTAGCTTTCCTCATAGAAAAAGTAGAGGCCTTGAAGCATGAATTATGTAACCTCCATTCCTTCGTGCATCATTCACATTTTCACCGACTTTCTTCTGACCTTAGATGAAGAGGCAACCCCCTTTATTGTAATAGGAATCCTTTCCTCTGTGTTGTTAATCCCATTCCTTGTTTCTTCATAGCCTCCACCAGCATCCCCTACTCAGCGCTCTGTCTTCTACCTTGCTTGTTCCATGGACTCTTTCCCTACATCTCATGTTCATGTTCAATTACTCTCATCCTTTATCCTTTGACTTACCTTTCATTGCAGTGGCTACTTTTACCCCTTATTTCCTTTCATAGCTAAACATCATGAAACATTCTACTTCTTCAACTTCCACTCACTCTCTGATTCATGGAGGTCTCACTTCCTTCACACTCGCTGCAGCAATTTCTCTCTATCAGCCTTTTCCATAGTCAACAGACATCCTAATCACTGAATGCCATAGTCTTGGCCCCTTTGCAGCTTCAGTGTGATTACTCCCTTTTTGAAGTTTCCTTCTCCCTAGATTTCTCTGGTATTACTTTCTCTTGGGTCTCCTTCTACTTCTTTACTACCTTGAAGGCTCTTTCCCTAAGGAATCTCATGTCCTTACCTGGTGTCACCTGCCCTCTGTGTACCTGGGACTACCACGTTTATATCTGTACCCATGAGCGTAAGATCAGAACCCTCAAATTGCTGCACATCCTTAATACCACAACCTGCTTCAGATAAACAGTTTCTAATCTGAGTTTATTATCTGCCCTCTCATGCAACCAGTTGCTTTGAAAATTTGAGATGTGGTGAAAGGCACCATTCGTTATCCCATCAGACAAGTTAGAAACTGTAGAGTCATGCTTGATAACACCTTTGCATGTAGTTCCATCATAGAATGTGGTGTAGCAAGTCAAAAACCCAAATATGTCTTGAATTAATCTTCTATTTATCCCTGCTGCTACTGTCTTAATTCTGACCATCTTCTTCCTTCTATTGAATTATTTCAATAACATGACATAGGTTTTTTTTGGCCATTCCTACGCCGAACTAGCTGGACACCCAAAGTCCATCCGTTACTCTGTCACAGGAGTTAGTAAACAGAAGTAGTATCACATCCTTCTTTTGGTGAACCTTGTGACTTCCCATTTTGGGAGTGAATGGAATGAAATGGAATGAAATCACTACTCCTAGACCTTTAGGACCTTTGAAATATGACCCATACCTATGTTTTTGGATGTTCTCTCTTACTTTCCTCCATGAACTGGTGTGTACAAACACTAGAAAAAATGACCGTAAGGACAAAATCATTGATTTGCCTTTCTCCGTGAACTAGCCAATTCTTTAGGTAATCAAGGATTTCCTTTAGTTGTATTCAACCTGGTGCATTAAATAGTTTGGAGAAAAAAATCCTAGAAATGTATTTCTTCGGTAGCCCCTGAAGCTAAATATTTCTTGAAATAACTGGTATAATTTTATAGAACAGAAAGTATTACAAGTATTGACCTAGGTGGCATTTCTATTTAATCTGATGCATAATTTAGAATATAGCTATCTCCCAAGCATCTTTAACAATGAGTTTGAATATTTAGCTCTATAAATGTAATTGGAACTAAATCTTATTTTGAAATAAGTGTGTTTTTGTGACAAATACCAGTTTTTTATGGCTATTTGGTAGACAATAGGGTAATGGGACAACCTTCCTAATGGTTGGTGACATTGTATGTGAAATGCTATTTAACTAGTTGATATGATGTTCTGTGATACAGATTTCCTCATTCTACTCTAAGGAATATACTTTCTGAAGCATAATTCATGCAGGTCAGTATGAAAAGGCATGAGAAGTATGGCAAAAACTTTAACGTAAAGCAGAGTATTTAAAGCAAGGCAACCTCGAATGATGTATCTTTCCTTTAAAATGAATATATATGGGGCACCTGGGTGGCACAGTGGGTTAAAGCCTCTGCCTTCTGCTCAGGTCATGATCTCGGGGGTCCTGGGATCAAGGCCCACATCGGGCTTCCTGCTCAGCGGGGAGCCTGCTTCCTCCTCTCTCTCTGCCTGCCTCTCTGCCTACTTGTGATCTCTCTCTCTGTCAAATAAATAAATAAATAAAATCTTAAAAAGAAATAAAAATAAAATGAATATATATGGGGGAAAACTACACTTTTGAAAAGGGTTAACGTTTTCCATCCTTCTTTCTAGTGACCAGCTGCAGCAGACTCAGGACCATTTTACCAGGATTTCTGTTAAGTGATAATTAGAGATGTTCATAGTAGTACAATGATTTTTAAGATGTTGAGTATTTTATTCATTTTATTTCATTTTGTTTTTATTTTACTTCCTTGGTGCTTTGTTTAATTAATTCATCCTCTGAGACAGACAGGAAGTGCTCTGAGAGTAGACGTGTCTCATGCATTTCCAGATCCTTGACACCTGACAGCGAGAGCAGTGCACAGGAATTGCATTATATGTGAATTAACCCAGCAGATGTTCATTTTATTCCAGTTACACTCAAACAGCATAATAATTCAAAATCTCATGAGACAAAAAAGCTGAGAAATATGTTTCATTAGCTCAGTAACTAAATTTTCAGGTGAAGCAAATTCTGGAATTTAGGTTTTCTCTGGCTTCCCTTTTAACATTTAGTGGATTAAAATTCACCCTAATTCTTTTGACATGCTTTAAATGATACACAAAACTTAAAAAATGAGATTATACATGTTTCTGTCTTCATATCCTCTTTACACTTTTGTTTCCCTCAATGTTAGGAAAGAGAAAAAATATGTCGACCAGTGCTGGAAAGATGTTGCTGTTGGAGACTTTATTCGCCTTTCCTGTAATGAGGTTATTCCTGCAGACATGGTCTTACTCTTTTCTACCGATCCAGATGGGATCTGTCACATTGAGACTTCTGGGCTTGATGGAGAGAGCAATTTAAAACAGAGGCAGGTGGTTCGGGGATATGCAGAGCAGGTAAGTAATGTATTCTCAGTTGGTGACTTATTAACATTTTCTTTTCAGAAGATTTCCACAGGTACCTATAAAGAGACTTTAAATTCATTTTTGCTATTACAAAATAGAATCCCAGAGGACTTAATCCATTTCCATCTATCTGTGGAAATGTTTTATAGATAATAGGATGTAATGACTTTGAAGTTCACGTATTTTAGTCTGGCAGTCCTATGTTTTTTGGAACTGAATTAAAAGAAACGGAATTATTTTGCAATTTGGAGAGTTATTTTGCAATGGAAATAATCACTTTCTGTTCCTAAAATGTATAATTGCAACTATACCTGGACCTTTTGAGATTCTTGTGGCGTCTCATGCCACAGAGCTTCTAGACCTTTCTAGATCCTACTGCGACGAGGGAAACAAGAACTTTAAAGTTATATTAACATGAGTTTGAATGAATTCATGTTCTGCTGTTTAATTACTGTGTGATCTTGGGCAAGTCACTTATTTTATGTATCAGCTTATCTTAAAATCGAAATAATGATGCCGGCCTCGTAGCTTTGCTGTGAGAGGCAAATGAAGTAATATATGTAAAAATGTCATGGATAGTGGTTACATATCAATTTCCTTTCCCTTTCTCTGGAAACATTTGAGATGAAGTATTTTAAAATTTAATGGTCTTTTTAAAACTGAACTGTAAGTCAGGTTTCCTTCATCTTATGCTTATAAACTAAGAAGTGTTTTAGCCACGTAAGTGTCCTGATCTTCAGTATATTTCTCATCTGATGTAACAATGGGTTATCTTTCTGTGTCTGGATTTAATTTAGATCCTGTGATTAATATGCCTCTCAGCTTGTCATTGACACTTCTGTGAGCATTTATGTAACTAAAACATTGGTAAAAATCTTATACAATTTGAGATTCTCTTATATACTGCTAAGTATCTGCTTTGAGGGTGACATCAGTTGATTAATCATCACACTTTGGGTTCAGTTAAGGGTCAGTGCTCTGGAATCCCATGACCTAGTTTACAGTCCTGTTTCTAAACACTGCCTTATGTGGAAAACGATAGAAAATTATTGATCTTTGTGTGTCTCTCTCTGTCTTTATCTGTTAATTAGACCTAATTATAACACCTACCTCATGCGGTTTTAGAGAAGAAATTCGTATATTTAAAGTACATAATTGAGATTCTGGTACACCAGAAGAACTAAAAAAATTGTTTAACAAATCAAATTATATGATTATATAACTCAGATTTTTCATACATTTGCTGTGATATGTTAATACACTACAAGATATATCAGTAGTATTTCTTTTATTAGGCAAACATTCATATAAAAACAAGGAAATGATATAAAATTCCCATGGCTTATTCTTCATGAATCCATGCCCGTGTTCTAGAAAAACATGTTATTTGCTCATTGGTTTCATCAAGCATTCTAAAATTATCATTTAATCCATTAGAGAATTTTGTAAGATGTTGATGTCCACCTTATTTTTAAATTTTTTTTTAAAGATTTTATTTATTTATTTGACAGAGAGATTACAAGTAGGCAGAGAGGCAGGCAGAGAGAGAGAGGAGGAAGCAGGCTCCCCGCTGAGCAGGGAGCCCGATGTGGGGCTCGATCCCAGGACCCTGAGATCATGACCTGAGCTGGAGGCAGAGGCTTAACCCACTGAGCCACCCAGGCACCCCTATTTTTAAATTTTTGAATCAAGTATACTGGGATTAAATGTGTATGTGCTCAGAATGTTCACATATATGCTTAATCTCAGAAACTCCCTGCATGATTAAAGAATAACAACAAGGTATTTTCAGCTTTTCAGTGCTTTCTACCTAAAAGAATCTTTGCTGTAGGAGTAGAAGGTCCTCTGCGGAGTCCTGCATGGATTCCAGTGTATGATTCAGACCTTCTCATCACCTGTAGATGTTTCTGAATGCTCTAGGACCATCCTAATCCCACTCAGTCATTTGTGATTATGCCTGTACTTTTCTTCATTTTCTTCATTTGGATAATTTGTGACAAGAATGAATTAGTTTCATCTTAAGGGGCTGGTGGAAGGATAAACACTTACATATCAATTTTGTAAGATGTTGATGCCCATCTTATTTTTAAATTTTAAATAAAATTTGCTGGGATTAAATGTATATGTGCCCAGAATGTCCACATATTGTGCTTAATGCAAACAAAGTGATATACATAAAAATGTCATCTTTTTGACATTGAACTCTTCTTGTGATTTTAAATGTATATATAGTTAATTTTTTTTTTTTAAGGACTCTGAAGTTGATCCCGAGAAATTCTCCAGTAAGATAGAATGTGAAAGTCCAAACAATGACCTCAACAGATTCCGAGGCTTTCTGTGAGTGAAACATGACTTACCTTCATTGGTGTGAGTGGAATTGTGTATTGCAATTATATTTAAGTCAGTAAACTTTTTGCGTCCATATATCCAAGTTAAATCACCCAAGGCCATGTGTTTAGCCATCTATTAATTTAGCTTTATTTTAATCATTTGGTTAAATATTTACCCAGGTATGATTTAAAAACAACAACAAAATCTTGTTCTTAAAATAATTGTAAAGTCTCTGTCAGTAGTGTGAGAATGTTTTACATGAGCTCCGTAGTAAGCCCAAGACATAGTGTTTGGAAGGAGGTATCTGGAAAGAACTGGCAACCTAGGTGACAGGATAGTGTCGTCCTGCAGAATTAGTGTATCAGGTAGATATTTCTGGTTGGCAAAAGTTAGCCAAGGGTTTGGAACACGTGTAAGAAAAAGTTTGGGAAGTCACAACAGTGTTCATTTTGAAGACATCTCGTGGCATGTATATCTCTTTTGTAAGGACAGCTAGAATTTGAGGCTCTACCTAATTTTAGCCCTAGCTTTGGCCACTTAAGTGCTTTATACCTTGAACCTAGTTATTTACTCTTTTCGATCTTCAGTTTCCTGATTTTTAAGAGGAGACAATTAGATCTGCTTCATAGTGGTGATCTTAAGAGAAAATGGTAGAGAAAATTTCCAACACCAGAGTTATCCTGATACCAAAGCATACACAGACATTTAAGGAAAGATCAGTATTCTGCATGAACGTAGGTGTAAAAATTCTGCACAAAATTATAGCAGATCAAATTCAACAATATGTCAAAAGGATAACACATCATGACCCAGTGGGACCTACCCAACTATGCAGCGTTGATTTAGTATTAGAAAATCACATGATGTAATTCACCATATTAACAAGCCATAATTAACAAATTGAAAAAGAAAGACCAAGTGATCATCTCATAGATGTAGACAAAGCATTTGACAAAATCTAACTTCCATTCTTACAAACTGGAAATAGAAAGGAACGCTCTCAACCGGATAAAGGCATCTCTGAAGAACCTACAGTTAGAATCATTCTAGCTAGTGCAGTCAGGCAAGAAAAGGAAATAAAAGCTATCAAATAAAAAAGAAGTAAAACTGGGCGCCTGGGTGGCTCAGTGGGTTAAAGCCTCTGCTTTCGGCTCAGGTCATGATCTCAGGGTCCTGGGATCGAGGCCCACATCGGGCTCTCTGCTCAGCAGGGAGCCTGCTTCCTCCTATCTCTCTGCCTGCCTCTCTGCCTACTTGTGATCTGTCTCTCTGTGTCAAATAAATAAAATCTTTAAAAAAAAAAAAGGAAGAAGTAAAACTGTCTTATTCATATAGATGGTTTGATGTTCTTTGAGGAAAATCTGATAAAATTTATAAGAATTTAATAAGTGAGTTGAACAGTGTTGTAGGAAACGTCAATATTCAGAAATCAAATGTATTTTTATATATTAACAATAAGCAACCATATATTGAAATTTTTCAAAATATAATTTATAACAGCATCAGAAAAAATGAAATACCTGAGGATAATTCTGACAAAAGATGTGAAACACCGGCACACTCAAAACCATGGAACATTGCTGGGAAAAATTAAAGACCTATTGGAGAGATATATGTTGCTCATGGGTTGAAAGACTCAATATTCTTAGGATGTCAGTTTGTCTCCAAATTGATCTGTGGATTCAGTGTAATCCCAATCAGAATTCCAACATGGTTTTGAGGAAAGGCCAAAAAATACAAAAAAGAACTTCATCAAAATTAAAACTGTTTTCTCTTCAGTGACACTGTTAAGTGAAAAAAAGATAAGTCACAGACTGGAGGAAAATATTCCTAATGCGTGTAACAGATATAAGACCTGCATTCAGAATACATAAAGACATCTCAAAGCTGAGTAATAAGAAAACAAACAATACAGTTTTTTAAACTGTTAAAAAAGTTTGAATAGACACTTCACCAGAAAAAGTATATAGATGACAAATAGCTATGTGAAAAGGTACACGTTAAAACCACGGGGCTCAGTAATCACACTACTGGGTATTTACCCTAAAGATACAAAAGTAGTGATCCACAGGGTCACGTGCACCGGAATGTTTGATGGCAGCAATGTCCACAATAGCCAAACTATGGAAAGAACCTAGATGTCCATCAACAGATGAATGGATAAAGAAGAAGTGGCATATATATATATATATATATATATATATATATATATATATATATATACACACACAATGGAATACTATGCAGCCATCTAAAGAAACGAAATCTTGCTGTTTGCAATGACATGGATGGAACTAGAGGGTATTATGCTAAGTGAAATAAGTCAAACAGAGAAAGACAATTATATCTTTCTGATATGAGGAATTTGAGAGGCAGGGCAGGGGGTCATGGGGAGAAGAGGGGAAAAATGAAAAGACCCAAGTATAGAAGCGCTGCTGAGAATGCAGGGGAACCAGAACACTCATATACCACTTGTGGGGATATATAAAGTACAGCCACTTTAAAAAACAATTTGGAAGTTTCTTAAAAAGTGAAACATATGCCCACTGTATGATCTGCCATTCCACTCCTATGTAGTTAGTTAAGAGAAAATAAAACAATTTCTTCATACAAAAACCTGCACACAAATATTCATAGCAGCTTTATTTGTGAGAGTCCAGAACCAGAAACAACCCAAATATCCATCAGCAGGTGAATGGGCATCCATACCGTGTAGTACTACTCAACAAAAAGGAATTCACTGGTGATACATGCAACAACGTGAGTGCATCTCAGAATATCACGCTGACTGAAAGAAGCCAGGTGGAAAAGAATATATACGATATGATTTGATTTATATAATTTCTTGAAAATAAAAGCTCATTTATAGTGATGGAAAGCAGATTAGTGAGTGAGCACCTTAACCAAATTTCTGAAACTGGAGTCCTGGTCTACCTTGTCAGCCTCTTTCTTCATCTACATTGGGCATGATTTTTTCTTTTTCTTTCTTTCTTTTTTTTTTTTTTAAGATTTTATTTCTTTATTTGACAGAGAGATAGCACAAGTAGGCAGAGCAGCAGGCAGAGGGAGAGGGAGAAGCAGGCTCTCTGCGGAGCAGGGAGTCCGACGCGGGACTTGATCCCAGGACCCTGGGATCATGACCTGAGCCGAAGGCGGAGGCTTAACCCACTGAGCCACCCAGGCGCCCGGGCATGATTCTTTCTTAACAGACACACTGGAACATGATTTGCTGTTGTGGGTACTCAGTCTTGCCCCAGAGCCCTTACCTAGTTCTAGGGCCCC
The DNA here is from genome assembly GCA_002007465.1 of Ailurus styani. NCBI lineage: Eukaryota > Metazoa > Chordata > Mammalia > Carnivora > Ailuridae > Ailurus > Ailurus styani. The sequence continues at coordinate 11,788,367 of LNAC01000005.1, forward strand.
ACTAACCTCCTGACTATCCTAATTATCGACTATCCTCATTATCACCTGCCTCCAGATTCCCTGATGCCTTGTTTGCCTACTCTTTGGTTTTTCCATTCGTGATGGACTCCTCTGATGTCTGTCTGTTTCAAGTGTGGTGCCTTACTTTCTAATTAGCCTGGTCTGACCACTGAAATTGCCTTCCCCTTGGAATCCACAACCAAAAGATTCTCCCTGCTTCCTCTCCCTCCCTCAGTGATTGGACTTCTCTGGGTCCGCTCTGTTAACACCTCTATTGAGATCTGGCTTCAGCAACTTGCAGGGAAGCATTGAGTAAGTCAGCCCAGGTAGATACAGTGATTTTACATGGAATTATTTTTATCCACAAAACTAGCTTCTTATCCCTTTCCTGCTTTGTGGTCTGTTTTCTAAAATCCAAAATTGAGATGCTCAAGCTCACTTTCTACATGGTGACTTCTCTGGTCTTACTTTCAGGTAGAACTGATGTTCTCCCTATTCGTGCCCACAGTGCATGCTGAAAATCAGATTTCTATCATAATATCTGTAACAATTGTATTATACTTACATATTTCTCTATCAGCCACCTCCCCTTAGACCACAGGAGCCAAGACTGTGTTTTTCGGTTCCTAGCATCTGAGTGGGAGTGCTGGGCACATGGCAGATGTTACCTAGCTTCTTCAGTGGATGAGAGCTCTATGTGGACAGTCAGTGCCTCATACAGGGTCCAAAGGTCCCACGTACTAAGTGCCAAATAGACACCTGTCAAGTGCAGGACCCGTTTAATGCTGGGTAGATGCAGTTAGGATAGGAGTTGGGCTTTGATCTAATGATAGTAACCTAGAGTGATGTAATGGTGAAAAATAAGGATCCCGGGGGAAGAAATCTAAAATCTTACTGAGAAACTTTGGAAGTGCTTGTGTATGTTAAATATGTTCCTCTAAAGGTTCTGGGGATAATGAATGCTAGATTGATGAAGATTGTGTGGTGCCTGCCTGGAAATACTACATGGAAATGTGAATGTTGGCACTTAAAGTCTTCATCTCTAAAACGAGGAAGTAGAATTAAATTAAGCCCAAGGACACTACTGACCCTGACTATGACTCTATGGTTGTTTCTTTGTACATAAAACCACATATGTGAAGGAATGTAAGCATACATTTCTTAATAAGTTGTTTATAAATTACAGGAGTGAAGGGACAGTCGATTTTCTTTATTCTTTGTGATATGAAACCTTCTTTGAAGAGTTATTTCCTTTTCCTTGTAATTCCAGATAGCAAGGAAGCCAGATACAGGGACATTTTCCTACATGTAAGAAAAAAGCAACAACTTACTGACTGAAGTATATTGCTTAGAAAACAGTCTAATTTTAAGGCTGAAATTAAGAGGGCATTTTCAAAATAGGTGAAATACCTTACTTTTTGCTTATTTAAAAAAATTTTCCAGTTATTTTTCTCTGTATTTTTGCCACTATCATAACTTAATCAAGTAATGACTTTGATAATTTTTAAATTGTTTATTGCAGAATATTTCAGGCATGCAAAAGCAGAAAGAAAAATACAGTGAACACCCACGGGATCTCACCCAGTTTTAACTATTTCATAATTTTGCCAACTTTGTTTTAATTATCTTCCTATTTCTTCCCCATTTGCATCTCACTGCAAATACTTCACTATGAATACATAGCAGTAAAGGACCAGAGCTGTAACCTCATTATCACACCTCACTCAATAAAAACCAATTTCTTGTTAATACCTAGTTTTTGTTCAGACTTTTCCAGTTATCTCAAAAAAATTTTTTTGTTGTCCAGATATCCTAACCAGGATCAGAACAAGGTCTGCCCATTTCATTTGGTTGACATGTCTCTAAATTTTTCCTCCCCAGAAATTAGGTCATTTAGCTGGTAGAATTTACCCCTTTCTAGACTGAGCTGATTGCCTTCTTCCTGAGCTGAGTCCTCCCTGCTTTCCCGCGTGCCCCCCTGCCATCCATATGTTGACTAAGCCAGGTCATTTCGCCTGTGTTTTATTGCACTTAGGCAGACTGCATCCTTGCGGTGGTGGTGAACATTGTTTTCTGGCCCTCTGGCTTCCTGCAAACTGTCCAGGGGCACCTTCAAATCTGTTCAAAGAAATAGTTTCTCTTTCTACAGAGATAGATGCACATATACACAAATGTGTACATGCATACAATTTCAGAGGCTTCACGGATCTCTTGATGAGCAGACTCTAAGTTGATTGGCCGTTACAGAGGCTTGATTAGGACCCTTTGGAGACATCTATTCCATACCACCTGGAGGCCTGTGATGTCCCTTGTCCCATTGGTAGTTCTGTTAAGATAGGTGTCCTCAACCTTATCCTTTCATTATAAAATTCCTCATCAGTCACCTAATGATTTTAGCAGCCACAGGTTACCATGGCCTAGAAAGAACCATCCTTGATTCCATCCGGGTTGAAAATGGTAATTTCCTAATCCTATCAAGAATTTTTCTCTTGTCTGTTACTTAGTTACCCTGAAATACAGTTTGTACTTGAGTAACAGTTCCTTATTTGGAATATTTCTTAGTTTTTGTAGTAGTAGAAGTTGATAGACAGCGAATAGTAGTTGAACCTTTTTGCATCTTTCTCTGAGCCAAAGCAAAATAACAAAAACAAATGGCCCAGAGATTTGAAACCTTTCTTGTGAACTGTTCGACTTAATACTCCAAGTCAAGAAAACTCAAAAGCCATGATTTTTATTTTTACATCCCCGTTTTTGCTGTTTATTTCCCCCCCAGTTTTGCTACGTAAAAATGAATCTCTGTGCTGTGTTTCTTACAGAGAACATTCCAACAAAGAACGCGTGGGTCTCAGTAAAGAAAATTTACTACTTAGAGGATGCACCATTAGAAACACAGAAGCAGTTGTGGGCATTGTGGTTTATGCCGGTTAGTGACACTCCTCATTTTCACGGTTGTCTCCTCTGTGTTTTTCTCCAAGTTAACCTTTTCCATTTATTCAGAATGCAGTCTACAAAAGCGAAAGGAAATTTTGTCTTGATAAACTTAATCCTTGGTCTCTGCTTTTCTAAATGGATCGCAAAAGCAGACTAACAAAATATATTATGCAACTACTTTTTATTAAATTATCTGTCGCAGAGATTTAAAAACATGATACTTGCTATCTGGCTTTAATCTGCACTTTTTCTGACATGTTACCTATGTAGGCCATGAAACCAAAGCAATGCTGAACAACAGTGGTCCAAGGTATAAGCGGAGTAAATTAGAAAGAAGAGCAAATACAGATGTCCTCTGGTGTGTCCTGCTTTTGGTTGTGATGTGTTTAACTGGTGCACTAGGTAGGTAAACTAAGATTTTTGTATACTGACATTTTTTCCGTAAGATATTTATTTAAAAGTATTTCATTTTCATAATATTTATGAATATTGGACTTCTGCAAAGGATTTTTATTTGCCAATAATTATTTCCCTCACATCTTTATCTTTCTCATTCTGTGATCTGAAAGGCATTAATGTTGATAATAGCCAGTTACATGTGGTCACAGCAGGAGGGGGACCTGGGAAGTGATTTAAAGAGAGACTGGGACAGGAAAATGTGGAGCCTTTTGCATTTCACTTTGTTTTCAAAAATAAACAATTGGTGTTCAACCAAAATAGATATTCATTCCTCTTTGGGAATGAACTTCTATATTTACACACTACGTATGTAGCATCCTTTTCATGTCTGTATGTTTTTTGAAAGGTCATGGAATCTGGTTGAGTAGATACGAAAACATAATGTTTTTTAATATCCCTGAGCCTGATGGACATGTCATATCACCAGTGTTGGCAGGATTCTACATGTTTTGGACCATGATCATTTTGTTACAGGTAATTTCTGTTGAGTCCATCATAGAATTTTAAGATCTTTGTTACTTACCCAACTATATTTGGTTTCTCAAACATTCTTTTCCCTTTAACATTGTTTAAATTATTTGGTCCCTCTTAGGTCTTGATTCCCATTTCGCTCTACGTTTCCATTGAAATTGTGAAGCTCGGACAGATATACTTTATTCAAAGTGATGTGGATTTCTACAATGAGAAAATGGATTCCACTGTTCAGTGTCGAGCCCTGAACATCACCGAGGATCTTGGACAGATTCAGTATCTTTTTTCTGATAAAACAGGAACTCTTACTGAGAATAAGATGGTTTTCCGAAGATGTAGTGTGGCAGGCTTTGATTACTGCCATGAAGAAAATGGTGAGTACTGGGTTTCTGTGAAAACCAACCCTAAGATTGGTCTTTTTTGGCACCCAGTTAAAGGTTTGATAATTCTGCATACAGGTGCTACATTTAAGCATTAGGTACTTAACTCATCAAAAGAGGCATTAAGCTTCATTGTTCTTTCAAAAGCTAGTAGGTCAGAGTCAAGGAGTCTACTGCCATAGTTCCTTTAGAGGGCATTATGCTAAGCAAAATAAGTCAATCAGAGAAAGATAATTGTCATATGATCTCTCTGATATGGGGAATTTGAGGGGGGGTTGTGTAGAGAGGGGAAAAAAGTGAAACAAGATGGGACTGGGGAGGGAGACAAACCATAAGAGACTCTTGATCTCTGGAAACAAACTGAAGGTTCCTGGGGGGTGGGTGGGGAGGGATAGGGTGGCTGGGTTATGGACATTGGGGAGGGTTTGTGCTATGGTGAGTGCTGTGAGTTATGTAAGACTGATGATTCACAGACCTGTACTCCTGAAACAAATAACACATTATATTTTAATAAAGATAGATAGATAGATAGATAGATAGATAGATAGATAGATGGAAAGTAAATTAGTAAGAGTAGTAGGAAGTTGGAGATGAGGTACAATGAGAGTATAGTATTATAGATACTTGTGAGAATCTAATGAAACTATGACCATCTCCCCAAGAAATATTTGAATCTAATGAATCTAATGAAACTGGACCATCCCTCTAAGAAATATTTTGAAAATAATTCCAAAGAGAGGGGCTACATCCTCCCCCTAACCCATCACATCATCATTTAGCCCATAGATATCCATCAATTCTTGGTTAAGAATACCTAGTTTAAGAATAAATATAATGAGCTAAACTTCTGAGGCTAAGAAGTAAATATATAAATTGCAAGTTTTCTTTAAAGAATTGAACCACATTAATGTTGTTATTTACAAAAGTAATGTACACTCCTATGAAAATATTTGAGAAGAATCCATACTAATTAAAAACCTTACTCTCTAGAGGTTAACCACCATTAACAATTTGATGAATATATAACTTTCCATGTTCTTTTATATGTGCACATACATATTTGTACATTTTCGCTTTTATAAGTTAGAACATGTTACAATATTTCTTTTTGCAGTTTGCTTCTTTTATTCACTATCTCATGGATTTTTTTTCTGAGTCAGCTCATAAATTAACGTTAAGTGCATAGTATTGCACTGTATGTGGTCAAGCTTACTTTGTTATTATAACAATACTTGCAGTGAACTCATTTATTTATTTATTATTTAAGATTTTATTTATTTATTTGACAGAGAGAGAAAGATTACAAGTAGGCAGAGAGGCAGGCAAAGAGAGAGGAGGAAGCAGGCTCCCTGCTGAGCAGGCAGCCCGAAGAGGGGCTCCATCCCAGGACCCTGAGATCATGACCTGAGCCGAAGGCAGCAGCTTTAACCCACTGAGCCACCCAGGCGCCCCTCACTTATTCATTTAACATAAGTTTTGTGAGCCCCTAATATGTGGCGCAAGTCCCTTGACCTCATGTGGCTTTTAGAGTTTAAGGCAAGGAGACAGACATAATTAAAGATTATGATATGTAAAAGAAAATTCATCATGTAATATGCATTTTTGTACATATGTGTTTGTACATATCTTACTTTTATAAAATACATTTCTAGACATGGTATTATTGGCTCCAGAGGAATGCACATATAAAATTTTTATAAATCCTACAAAATGTACCTCTAAAATATTGTGCTAGTTTACATTCCTGGGGCGCCTGGGTGGCTCAGTGGGTTAAAGCCTCTGCCTTTGGCTTAGGTCATGATCTCAGGGTCCTGGGATCAAGGCCCGCATCGGGCTCTCTGCTCAGCAGGGAGTCTGCTTCCTCCTCTCTCTCTGCCTGCCTCTCTGCCTACTTGTGATCTCTCTCTCTGTCAAATAAATAAATAAATAATTTTTTTAAAAATCTAAAAAAAAAAAAATCTAATTTACATTCCCACCACCCAGAAAAACAATAGCCATTTTTCACACCAGCCATAATAGGATGAAGTTACTCTTTAATCTGTGTGATTTTTGTAGACACAGCACTTCATTGCCTTAATTTGTCTCTGATTAGCAATGAGATGCTTAACTTTTTATGTGTTCAATGGCCTTTTGAATTTCCTTGCTAAAGTGATCATTTCCTTTTTCCTATTTTACAAATGAGCTTTTCTTCATCATCTGTAGGAAGATTTTATCTATTAAGGCAGGGCTGGCGTTCAGCTCGTTGTTCAGTCTGGGTTGTCTGTGGCCACTGTCCATGGTCATTTGTGCACTTGTATTGAACTGAATGTTAAATAATTTGACCCTGTGATATTATCCTTCTGTATGTGATGAGTATTTTCCTGGTTCTTCATTTACCACTGTCTCAGTTTTCTATTGTCACGTAACAAATTACGACAAATTTAGTGGCTTTAAACAACACAAATATACTGTCTCATGGCTTTTGTGGGGCTCGGAGCCTGGGTGTGGGATGGTGGCATCCTCCCTCAGGGTCTGTCACCAAGTTGAAAGTCAGTGTCTGCTGGGACTGTTCTGAGCTCCTAGAAGTGGCCCACCATTTCTTACCATGTGGCCTCGGCACAGTGTTGCACTTTGCTTCTTCAAGGCCAGCAGCGGAATCTTTAGCTTTGAGTTTCTCTGACTTCAGGGAAGTAACTCTCACTCTTCTTTTTACCTGATGAGATCAGATCTACCTAGGATAATCTTCTTTTAGATTAACTCAGATTTAGCTGGTTAGCTGCTTGATCACATCTGTAAAATCCTTCCACAGTTCCACATAACATAATTGAATCACAGAAGTGAAACTCCGTGGTACCCAGAAAGTGTGTACATCAGGGGGACTGGAAATTTGGGGGCCATCTTAGAGTTCTGTCTAGCACGTTCTCTTAGGGTGTTTCTACTTGTCAGAATTTTTTTGTTTTTTAAATCTTATCAGTTACTATGAATATTATAATTTCTGTCAGTAGTGTTAAACTTAAACCCCACCCCAAATTTTAAAAAATATAACTAGTTTCTCCTAGGTACACATACGTACATACATACATATATATGTATATATATATTTTTAAGATTTTGTTCATTGGGGGGAGCACTTGTGCATGAATGGGGGAGGGGCAGAGGGAGAGGAAGAATCTTTTTTTTTTTTTAGATATTATTTATTTATTTGTCAGAGAGAAAGAGCACAAGCAGGGGGAGCAGCAGGCAGAGCAGGTGGAGGGAGAAGCAGACTCCCTGCTGAGCAAGGAGCCCCATGTGGGACTTGATCCCAGAACCCTGGGATGATAACCTGAGCCAAAGGCAGATGTTTAACCGACTGAGCCACCTAGGCATCCTCCTAGGCACATATATTTTTTAAGCTGGGTTTTGTGTTACCTGTGAATGTGAGGGATAAAATGTTGAATATTTATCATATAATCACCATTTAAATATAAAAAATAGCTAGTCATAGTGGATATGATGATACTCTGTATTGTTTCATCTTCTTTATTGTATTTTTGTTACAAAAGCAATATTCTAGAAAATTTCAGAGGAGCTAAAAGAGGAAAATTAAAAGGCCATCAATAACCCCCACCAGAGTGGAACGCTGTTAACATTTTTGTGCATTTCTTTTGAGTCTTTTTTTTGGTACACATTAATACATATGTTTTTCTTTAATGGCATTATGGTGTGCTTTTGTTTTTTCAACCGTTTTTCTTAAGACTTCCTCATGACCACCTTTCTATTCTCTCCTTATTCTTCTAAAGGCTATGCTACATTGCACTATAACAATCGCCAACGTTTATGTAAATAATCCACCTCACTGTAGCTGAACTTTCACACCCATTTGTGAGATTAGTATCTTCCAAAATATTTGACTCTAGATCCCTATTTTCAAGAAGTATCTTACAGTAGTAATGTTTCACAAAACGTACAATGGAAAGCACTGCATTGTTTTTTGTATTTGTAGCATTTAAGAAGGCTAGTACCAACCCTTTCCCGCCCCAGTCCCTGAGCCTGCACACTTGACTCAGCAAGTGCTTCTCCTCTGTAGCCCCTTTAGGCAGAGAAGATACCAAGTGTCTGAAAATCCTGTGCTACCCTGACTGAACTGTTTGTGCACTATGGGTGTTGCACAACTTCTAGAAGGTGCCAACTTTGCCTGTGAGCAGATCTCTGCCAGGAGCTCCTGGTCTCCTTTCTGTAATGATTTAACAACAAGGACATGTACATACACACTCTGATCGATGAAGGGGCTACTTCTCTCCAGAATTTAACCCTGAGACATATTATGTTCACTGAAATGAAAACTAGTTAACCCTTCAGGATTTGGGGGCAAAAGCTCTGCCTAGGAGATCTTTCCATAAAGAACATTGCTGCTGAGAAATAGCCCCCATGCATGTATGCGTTTGAACTAAACACATTTGACACCATTTGATGTTTTAAAACCTTGCAATGTAGGGGCACCTGGCTGGCTCAGCTGGAAGAGTGTGTGGCTCTTGATCTCAAGGTTGTGAATTTGAGCCCCACATTTGGTGTAGAGATTACATAAATAAATAAACTTAAAAAAAAAAAGCTTGCAACTTAGAAATTTGATCTATGGCAGCATCTGGGTGTGCATTAAAAGTAATGCAGAATCTCCAGCCCCTCTTTAAAGCTTCAGTTAAAATCTTCATTTAACAATATTCCCAGGTGATTTGTGTGCATATTAAATTTTTAAAAGACATTTCTTTAAAAGATTACTGAAAGAGGATATCTTTTTTAATAATTTTTTTAGTGTAGAATATTATTAGATTTACAGAAAAGTTACAGTGGGGCGCCTGGGTGGCTCAGTGGGTAAAAGCCTCTGCCTTCGGCTCAGGTCATGATCTCAGGGTCCTGGGATCAAGGCCCACATCGGGCTCTCTGCTCAGCAAGGAGCCTGCTTCCTCCTCTCTGCCTGCCTCTCTGCCTACTTGTGATCTCTCTCTCTGTGTCAAATAAATAAATAAAATCTTAAAAAAAGAAAAGTTACAGTGATGCTATCGAGGGTTCCACTGTGCCCATCCATTTTCCTTTGTCAGTAACATTTTGCATGAGTCGTATAATACATTCGTCATAAGTAATGAACTAATATTGATGTGCCTTTATTAACTGAAATCCATGCTTTAGTCAGATTTCTTCAGTTTCTACCTTTTTTCTGTCTGCGGATCCCATCGAGGAAACCATGTGACAGTCATCATTTAGGCTCCTTTAGATTTGACGGCTTCTCAGGCTTTCTGTTTTTGGATGACCCTAGTTCTGAAGGGTGCTATTTAGGGATTTTGTAGACTGTTTCTCAGGTGAGTTTGTCGAGAGAGTGCCTTTATAATGCACAGTTTGTGAATGTGATATATACAGTGGTAGCCTGTAGTAGTTTCCAAGAACAGGGGTTTTGGAATCAGGCCTTCTGAGTCTGATTCCCATCCTTACTGCCTACAAGCTTTGTGACTCTGGGCAAGTTATCTAATTTCTCTGGGCCTCAGTAAAAAGGATCAGTGTTATTCATGAAGATAATTCATGCTCCATTTGGAGCATGGCACAGAATAAGTTCTTTATAAGTAAGAGCTGCTATTGTTGTTGTAATGACAGTTGTCCAAATAAATAGATTTATCTTTTGGGGAGCTCAAGGTCCAGTGTGGAAGACAGACATGAACATGTAAAAATATGTTAGTGTCACTGAGATTAAAGTCTGGTGTTCTTGTTGCATATTGTTTTGACTTTCAGGCAGTCATTTTGGGAGACGAATTTGGCATTGATCAAGGTTTGGGGCCTGGAAGGGTATTGGGCAAGACATTTTTGGAATGCTGAAAATGCACAGGGAGTTAGTTTAGCAGAAAAGATTTGTGTATCAAGGATATGTGGATGATACAGTTGGACGAAGCTTAGCTGGGCATGCTGTTTACAAGCAGGTGAAAGTTGGGATGCTGGAAATGTTTGCGGGATTAGTTCATAGCAAAATGCTTGGCAAATATGAGGATGATACAGTCGGGAGAAATCCATGAGTCTGCTGCACTGTTAATTTTGGTTTTGGCCCTTTTGGGAGCACATTGAAAAGTGTGATAAACTTTTTGTTCCATAGACTCTTGCTGACTTCTTCCAGATAGCAAATAAATGTAAGTAACAGGCCATGAACAGGTTAGTAGATATTCGAAGGGGGAGTCAGAAGAGACGATTAGGGATTAAAAAGAAGGAGAAATAAAGTAGTTGACCTAGTATCAAACCCAATACCTACCTTGAGACAAAGGAAAGACTACATACTTTGTATTTTCTCCTTTGAGTTGGCAGGCAAGAATTCCTGCCCCAGTCTGAGGCATTCATGGAACTAATTAGAACCAGCTTTAAGAGACATATGAAAAATTTCATGATCATTTGGATAGATTTTGTTTATCAATATGGCAATACGATTTTCCTTCTCATGCCCAATTTTTGAGAAGTTTTCGGAGTCTACAAGTATTACTCCAGTAGCTTTGTTTTCTGAATCAAATTGTAACTTTACTGGTCTATTTCCTTCTCATCGTTTTTTACAAAATAATTAAAGATTACCCCCATTTGTTCTTGATTCCACTCTTTCAGTGCTATTTATTGAACAAGTTTGTCCTGTCCTAAGGGCTTAGTTGTCTGGCATTATAATAATTACACAATTGCATGATGACTGACCTCCCTAATGATGGCTAGGACAACTTCTTGAAGTATAGCCTTTGTGTTTCTGTAGGTTTTGTAATACTGTAATTATTTATTTTAAAAGTGGTATCACATCACCAGTAAATTTCTTTAGCTGTTCAAGGACTCGTCAACCTCAGCACTGTTGACACTGGGCTGCATTATTCTTCGTCACGGGGGCTGTCCTGTGCCTTCTAAGATGTTTAGACTCCTCCTTGGGCTCTGCGCACTGAATGCCAGCAGCACTCCTCCCCCAGTTGTGACAATCAAAATGTGTACAGGCGTTGTCACGTGTTTGCGGGGGGACAGATGTAGCCCTTGTTGAGAAACTGATCTAACCTGTCTTCTATCGATAATTGCTACAGGGAAAGAAGTAGTAGGTACATGTACTGGCTTTGGAGTCATGAAGACCTAAATTCACATCCCAGCTCTGTAGTCACAACTAGCTACTTAACCGTGGTCAGAATACCATGTCCCTGGTCAAAGATCTGTCTGGATCTTAGCCTCTCTTAGCTACAAAGTGGAGCAGTGAGTTCCTACCTGATAGCATTATGTTTAAGATGAAAAGGGAGATGTAGATGTTTATAAAGGGACCTAGACAGATGCCTGATGGAAAGGAGGTCCTCAAGTCCCTACCCCACAACTTTCCCTTGATGCTAGTGATATTTCATTCATGCGTCTATTCATACATTCATTCATTATTCATTTAATAAATATTTAAACTAAAAGCATGGTCTCACTGAAATTGAGCAGGCGATATTGATGTAAAATGATAAGGAATAATACACATTAATGTATGTGCCTATATTTAGAAACAGTATAGCATGAGGGGTCCGAGCACTGGGTGTGGAGCTTGTAGAACTGGATAGAAGACTGATGAATACTCCTTTTGTGAGCTGGGGAAAATTAGCTTGATTACTTTTTTACTAAAATGGAAGTATTAATAGTATCTGCCTCAGAGAGGTTGTTCTGGTTATTAAAAGAGCAGATGCCTGGTGCATAGTAACATTCAGTACACAGAAGCTTCAAAGGCCCAGCAGTTGAGGACCAGTACAGTTGCAGAGGTCACCACTGAGGCACTGGCCTTTAAAGATGTTGAGTATTTATGTCAGTAGGGAAGAGAGTGGATATTCTGAGCAAGAGCACAGGTGAGAATGGAGAACTTGAGTATGTTTGGGACTCCATAAATGGATGGGTTTTTGAAGCTGAGAGGCCATACAGAGAAATGCTTCTGTATTATTTAGGCAGAGAAAATTAACTTGTAGACCTGGATATGGAATCTTGAAATCGTCAAATCTAAATTGTTCATTCTACCAATAGGAAAACAGAGGCCCGGAAAGAGTAAATGATTTCCTAGAAGGCACTGAGTCTCTGGAAGAGATGGTTCTAGAGCTCAGAGTCACCACATTGCCTCTTAGCTTCTCCTTGTCCTTAAAAAGTACAGATGAAGACTGTTAAACAGGATAAGCAAATATTCTTTATTTTATAAATTAACTTGCCAAAAGCCATACTCTATATTTAGTACCTAGACTTGGCCGGAATACAAGCAGCTAACAATTCAACAAGTACATATTTACTGATTGTCTACTCTGGATTCTAGACACTGGATACCATGATAAACAAGACAGACAAGGACCCTGCTCTTAAAGAGCTTCTATTGGAGAAAATAGTTGCAAATAAATTAATTCTTAAATCAAGGAAAAAAAATAAGGAAGAGTGCTTTTCAGAGAATTAAAATGGGTTGATATGATACAGAATGATTGGAAGGCACTTTGGATGGGATGGGGAGCAAGACCTCTCCGACATTTAGAGTTTCAATCTGAATAACATACTTGAAGTTCAGGTGTAAAATCCTGCCAGTCAGAGGCAGCAGCTAGTATAGAGGCCCTCAGGGTAAAATGAACTTGGCAGTTTTCAAAGTAAGAAGGCCAGTGAAGCTGGATTTTGGAGGAAGTGTGGAGGAAGAAGGGGCAAGAATGTTAGAGAAGTCAGCAGAGGTCAGATCATTTTGAGTTACATAAACCAACATAAGGAAAGTTTTGTGCAGGGATAATCTGCTCTGCTTTATGTTTTAGGAAGATCACTCTAGCTACTGGTTGAGAAATGGAGTGCAAAGGGGCAAGGAGACCAGTTATGAGGCTATTTGCACTGGTCCAGTTGAGAAGTGATGGTGGCTTGGACTAAGGTAATGAAGATGGAGAGAGTTTGAGATTTTTGAGATACATTTTGAATAAATAATAGATAGCTATTGGTGATGGTTTGAATATGGGGGCTGGAAGACCAGAAGAATCAAGGAGACTCTCTAGACTGTTGGCATAAGTAGCTAGATAAATAGTTAAGTCCTACCTACAAAGATGGGGAAGGCCAGAGGAAGAGTAAGTTTAAGGGAGAAGTGAGGAAGAGTTCTACCTTGACCATATTAAATTTAAGGTATCTATTATTTATTTAGTCAACAAATATTTATTGAGTAGTAGCCACTGCTTTGGGCTCTGGGAATATCATATTAACAAAATAGACAAAACTCTGCTTTTTTGGAGTTTATATTCTACTGGATGCTTCAAAAAATAAAAACAATTAAGACCTGTAGTGTTCAGATGGTGGTCAGTGCTGAAGTAGGATTTATAATAGTGTGGTTGTTGTATCTGGCAAGTTTTTGCTGTCAAGAGACACTATAAGAGAAAGGTAAGGGAGTGAGCTATGCAGATATCTGCTTGAAGAGCCCTCTAGACATCCACCTGGAAGTATCAAGTAGAGAGATACATATAGGATTCTGGATTCCAATTAGAAATTGGAGTTGAAGTTACAGGTTTGGAAGTCAGGTGCATATGAAGTGATATTTCAAATATAAGACCAGGTGACATTACCAAAGAGAGTATACAGGTGGAGAAGGGAAAGAGTTCTGCAGCAACCCGGTATTGGAGGGCTGAAGAGAAGACAGCAGGAGAAACTAAGAAGGAACAGCCATTAAAGTAGGAGGAAAAAGAGATATGCATGGCGTTGGAGAAACCAAAAGAGCCATTCAGGAAGAGAATGGTCCCCTCTGTTGGATGTTACTAAGAGTGCAGATAAGATATGGATAGATGCGATAATTGGATTTGGTAATGTGGAGCTCATGGGTGACCTTGCCAGGAGTAGTGTCAGTGGGCAGACAGGGACAGAAAGCCATGAGATTGGTTGAGAGAGATTAGTGTCAGCATAAAGGGGAGATTTGTAAGGGTGAAGTCTTTGAGAAGGCCAGAGGGATGGGAGGCAGATCACAAATGGAGAGAGCTTGGCATGTGAAACTTTATCAATAGTAGTAGTAATAGTAGTAGTAATAGTGGTTGTTGTTGTTGTAGTAGTAGTAAAAACACAATTTAGGGCGCCTGGGTGGCTCAGTGGGTTAAAGCCTCTGCTTTCGGCTCAGGTCATGATCTCAGCGTCCTGGGATCAAGGCCTGCATCGGGCTCTCTGCTCAGCAGGGAGCCTGCTTCCTCCTCTCCCTGTCTCTCTGCCTGCCTCTCTGCCTACTTGTAATCTCTCTCTCTGTCTCAAATAAATAAATAAAATCTTTAAAACAAAACAAAACAAAAAAAACACAGTTTGGATACGGATGTGGATAGGTTGGTAGATTTGTTGATGGGATAAGAAGGAAGTTGCTTCCTAATTGCTTCTACTTTTCTCAGCAAGGTAAGTTCATTAAGGGATTCTGGGGAGGGGAGTTTGGAGGGCAGATTGGAAAAGGGAGGAGATGATATGTAATAGCTGTTGAAGTAAATGCCTGACATATTCAACCTGCAAATGGTTTTTCTCAGGTAATGACTGGTGTGATTTTTCTCTCTCAGCCAAGAGGTTAGAGTCCTACCAGGAAGCTATCTCTGAAGATGAAGATTCCACAGACACTCCCAGTGACTCCCTCAGCAATATGGCGAAACCCAGGGTCCCCAGCTGCAGGACGGTTCATAATGGGCCCTTGGGAAGTAAACCCTCGAATCATCTTGCTGGGAGCTGTTTAGCTCTGGGAAGTAGAGAAGGAGCCAGTGAAGTGCCTCACACCAGACAGGCTGCTTTCAGTAGCCCCATTGTAAGTGTGAATGCGTGACTTGAATTTTGCACATCCGTCATGAATAATGAAAGAACATCCTCGTAATTGTGACAGAGCCAAACACTGTTGTCTTTCCTACCTGAGAAGAGACTCCATAATTGCAGTGTAGTGTAATTCCTCATGTTATTAGAAATATAAGGAAACAATATCACAACTTCCTAATTTGTGGGATGATTCAGTGTTGAGAGATAGTGTATCATTTCTGAAAAAGCATGGTATTTCTGATCAGAGCCAGCAAAGCTTAGCAGGGTTGTCTCACAGACAGGGAAGGCTATCCGAATCACAAGCAAATTCAAGTACCCTCATAGGCCTTTTGTCTTTCTGCATTCCTCCCCCACATGTCACCACACCTGTGTCCTCTTCCTCTTCCCAGTCCTCAGGATGACATTTTCTGATATTTCCATTTTAGAGCTCAGCTGGGTGTTGCTTGATTCCCAGAGGGAAGTTTTGAACACTGTTTAGTCACACTTACTGATAAGCCCATTTTGCTGCCAGAAAATATAGAGGGGCGTGTGGAAGATAGGAAAGAGGAACAGTACTTCCATGAAGGAGTTAGAGGTCTCAGGTTTTGCCGTACTTAAAATTGCTTCTGTAAAAATTCAGCTGCCTGATTTCTGCTTTCCGCAGTTCATTAATACTTGCGTTCTCCCAAGATGAGGATTCCCCAGTCATGAGACGGGTACCTGGTTGATCTCTAAAATAGGCGGCCTAAAAAGAACGAATCCACTTTGGGAGATCTTTAGGTTTCTGCATTGAATTTATTGTATGGTTTTCATAGTAGAGATGTGATCTGAGTAGACCCCAGTGGTCTCACTTGTCCTAGAAAGACCCTGAGGGGACTGGTTCCTTTCAGAGTTGCCAGTGAAAATTGCAGCAATGAGGGTGGTCATTTCAGTACAACTCATTTCGTTAATTTCTGTGGCACTAAAGATATGAAATCTGTCCTATTGTGTCTTTGCCATAGGTCAGACCATTCCAAACATCTAGGCTTAATTTTTCTCCCAACTTCTGAAAGAAAAATAGGAAAAGAATGCATACAGCCTCTTCTGTGCACTCACTTTAAGGCCATATCAGAAAAAGGGCGCCTGGCTGGCTCAGATGGTAGAGCACACAAGTCTTGATTTCGTTCGGGGTTGTGAGTTCGAGCCCCACGTTAGGTGTAGAGGTTGCTCAGAATCTTTTCTAAAAGGCTATATCAGATACAGATATCTATTTTCTTTTTACCTATTCCTCTGCTAATCTTTTACATTTTTCACGCACATGAAGTTACCACCTCTTAACTCATTAGTTTACTTGGAAGTAGTAGGGCCTTGGCCACCCAGTGGGGCTGTGCCACACCCACGCTCTCAGTTTCCTGATTTAGTCTCATTGTCTTCTTAGAAAAAAATGATCTTTCTTAGTCTGTTCTTTTATCTGTACCATTTCCTCCATCTAAAATTTATTCTCCCTACTGGCAACCTACCTCTATCTACCAAACCTGATGAAATGCTTACTTCTTATAAAACTACTTTAAATATTCTTCCTTCCTTTTTTTAATTATCCTTTTTTTTTTTTTTTCTGAGAGAGAAAGAGAGAGCCTGCACGCAAGCGGTGGGAGGGATTGAGGCGGAAGGGGAGAGGAAGAGGGAAAGAATCCCAAGCAGACTCTTGGGATTGATCTCACAACCCTGAGACTGTGACCTGAGCTGAAACCAAGAATCAGTTGCTTAACTGACTGAGCCACCCAGGTGCCCCTAAATATTCTTCCTTTTGATGACTTCTCAGACTCTTCTCAGCTTCTGAGTTCTCTGAACACATTCCCTCACTTCCTTGGTTCTCATTTATTTCTTATTTCTGCCTCTGACATGGACCATTAACTCCTTGAGAACAAGAACTTCCATCTTGACTCCTCAGCATCCAGCTCAGTGACTTGTGTGTCCATTCTTGAGAAGTAAGGTTTTTGGTTGTTGTTGTTGTTTTTTTTTTTTAAGATTTATTTATTCATTTGAGAGAGAGAATGAGAGAGAGAGTACAAGTCGGGGGGGCGCGATCAGCAGGCAGAGGGAGAAGCACACTCCCCACCGAGCAGAGAGCCTGATGCAGGGCCGCCATCCCAGGACCCTGGGATCATGGCCTAAGCTGAAGGCAGATGCTTAACTGACTGAGCCACCAGGTGCCCTAGGAGAAGTAGTTTCGAAGGTTGTTTAATGAAGCTGATTACCAAGCTCAGTCTCCCCACTCAGTCCATTTTTTTTTTACTTGCCCTATACTTCAAGGCCACGTGTCATTCTGACTGCATAGATGCACTGGGGTTGTTGTTTGGTTTTGTGTTTTCAAAACCACACCATTATATATAAGATAAAGAGGTAGGTGTTCCTTGAAATAGGAGATCATCTCACTCTTGCTCTAGACAAATTGATTTTACCCTTTTTGGAGACTCAAGATTATTTTGAGAAAGCTATAGATTCTTTGTCCTGAAAAATTAGCATCTGTAAAATTTTGCATACAACTCCGGAAGCCTGTCCATGGAGCCCAGGTTAATACCAGCATAAGGAGTAGCATGGAAGACATTAGGAGAAGGACGGGGAAAATGGAGGGGGAGGAAATCAGAGGGGGAGATGAACCATGAGAGACTGTGGACTCCGGGAAACAAACAGAGGGTTTTAGAGAGGACGGGGGTGGTGGGATGCGTGAGCCCAGTGATGAGTATTAACGGCACAGATTGCATGGAGCACTGGGTGTTATACACAAACAATGAATCATGGAACACGACATCAAAAACTAATGATGTGCTGCATGGTGACTAACATGACACCATAAAAAAAGAATAATTTCAAGCAAGCAAACAAACAAACAAATAAAAAACAATACCAGCTTGAGAGCACACTGAGAGCCGTGATGTCTAGAAATGGAAGACTGCAAGATGGCAGCTTGGATGGGGAGGCAAGTTGAGAGCCAGGGATGAGGATCCTAGGAAGGGTGCTGGCAAAAAGATGCCAACCTCTGGGAATTAAAATGTCCCTGAGACCCGAGTCTTGGGTTCATTTTACCAATTTGAAATAGAAACCTTTTCTTCGTAGGCCAGTGTTTCTACGCTGCTTTCATCCTCCCTCTGCTTTCATTCAGTGCGAGTGCTGTTCATTCTCCCTGGGGGCTGTTCTCTTAGAGCTCTGTATGGCTCTCCTTTCTGCCAGCGAGGCCTTTGCTTAGATGTCACCTCCTCAGTAAACCGTCCTACCACCTAATCCAAAGTTCTTTCCACCCCATCCCCACCCTGTGTCTCTCTGTCTCAGTCTAGAAGCATCTTATTTGTTCACAGGCTGGTGTTTGGATCTGATGTCTCCTCTCATTGGAATGTGAGCTCCACGAGGGGCGCCTGGGTGACTCAGTGGGTTAAAGCCTCTGCCTTTGGCTCAGGTCATGATCTCAGGGTCCTGGGATCGGGCCCTGCATCGGGCTCTCTGCTCCCACAGAGCTTGTTTCCCCCTCTCCCTCTCTGCCTGCCTCTCTGCCTACTTGTGATCTCTCTGTCAAATAAATAAATTAAAAAAAAAAAAAAAAAAAAAAAAAGAATGTGAGCTCCACACAAGCCAGGATCCTATTTGCCCTCCGCACCGCTCTTTCCCTGAAGAGTGCCTGACACCATAGATCAACGATAAATATTGATGGGATAAATGAATGAATGAATGGCTTCATGAAAAACAGTGGCAAAATACTAGACACTGAGATATAAAATGAATATGATATGACCCTGTCCTTCAGTTTTGTTCTAGGTAGAGGAGACAGACATACCAATAAATACATACCATCCTGTATTATAGATGCAGTAATAGTGGGTAGAATGAGTAGAGTGAGGGCACAGAGAAGGGAGTGATCAACTCTCAGGGGCTGAGAAGGGATAGAGAAGAGAAATAAAACTTGAGGTAGGATTAAACTAACGAGTGGGGGTTTGCAGAGCAGAAAAGGAAGAGCATGTGGGGCAGACTGTGTGGCACAGGCAAGGGCTCAGAAACAAGGGGCTGTGGGCGACCGTGGTGTGGGGGAGGAACGTCCGTGTCTGGTCGTGGGTCTGTGGTGGTCAGGAATCTGAGGGAGCCGGAAGAAGGCTTGTGTGTCCATACTTCCGCCAACGTTGTCGAGGTGGAACAGTGAGCCCCTAAGGCTGGAGTAGGATGACAGTCGAAATGAAGTAAGAGCCGTGGCTACTGGTGGAACGGGGAGGAATGGGGAGCAGTGTTAGGGCCATCCTGAAGCTTCAGCCAGCACTGCGAGGGGGCGGAGAGGGGTCTTGGCCAGTGTTTGCTTGTTTTATGAGACCTGCAACCTGGTCGGAAGGCATAATGGGAATCATGAAAATCTAAAATTTTTAAATAGTCAGATGTTATATAAGATTCGGACAAAGATGCTGGACTCTCACCATGAAACCAGATAAGGCTTTCTTTAATTATAGGAAACTATTCACATTGTGCTTAAATTCTTTAGGAGGATAACTTTTCTCTGCGTTAAAAAAAAATGTCTATTTGGGGCCAAGTGGGAGGGATTTATGTATGTTTTCTAAAGAGTGGCATCTTTTCTATTCTGTTTCTCCACCCCCTGATTATACAATGTAAAATCAGCAAGTGTTTGGTAGTGGTGTACAATAAACTTTTATTCTCCGTGTGCTAGGTATTGAGTTAGGGATCCAAAGATCAATATAAGATGGTCCTTCCTTTCAAGGTACTTACAAACTCTATGAAAGACATGCGTCTGGAATCATCCGAAGCAGCATGATATGGGCTGCCTGGCTCTTGGGATAACAGGAGTTCTGAGAAGGCAGAAGCTGTCTGTCACAGAAAAAAAGAGCAAAATCCAATTTTGTAATATAGGGTCTCAGTGAGAAAGATTTGGATCTTAGGAAAAGATCCTATCTTTTTTTTTTCCTTTTTGTCTTCTCTGGGTACAATCATAGAGATCAGAATTGCATGTGAGAGCTCTGTACCTTCTCTTCATTTTAGCAACTAAATATCTTAGTTACTAGGGATTGACTTATTTAGAGAGACCAACTTAAGTGAAAGAATGTTAGGTGCCTACAGCTGCACTGTGATATAATCTTTCCTTAAATCTCAGGGTCTTATTTCATATATTTTGTTACGGTTGTCTTGTATGGTTCTGAGTTTCTGGATTTTTCCCACATTTAAGAGTACTTTTTGTAAACACAGGTTTGCTGACCAGCTTTGGCGGGCTCCAGTATCTCTCCTCTTCTTAGGCTCATGGCCCAGCTTCTTGGTTCATGCAGTCGTCACATTCCCTGACCGGCGTGTGGGACTGACTTATGTCAATAGTGTTTACCTCAAAGGTGGAAGGTAGAAACCTTTCATTTGTCTTAGATTGATTTTGGAATGCAGGGGAATCCTTATGTCCTGAAGTCAGTTATTAGTCAGTACAGAGTTCACTGATACAATGAAATCACTGTAAGCTTATAAGGTCTCTAACACAATCCCAAATGTGTTCCACAGAACAAAGGTCTCTAAAAAATTTAATTTGGAAAGCCTGTGCATACCAGCCTCTTCTTGAAGAGTCCCAGTACCCATTAAACTCTCTGAGAAGAGCTGTAATAAAGAAACCTGATTAAGTATTTCTTAGAGTTCCATCCTAGAATAAGTTGTTTTTTTGTTTGGTTGGTTGGTTTTTTTGGCTTACTGTATATTAGCATTTTGAGACAGATATCTCTGGAAACATTTTCCAACCCATGGAATCTCACAAGCACCAGATGACAGTATAATCAGAGACCTCGATAAATAACATGTAACGAGTTTCCCAAGCATCTCTTGGCTGACTAAGCACTGAGTAAGAAAGAAGTCTCTCAGACTTTACCACTCTCTTTTATTCACTCCAGCAAGGAGGTCATTGAGGAAAGGATTGTTCTCTGAAGAACCTAGGGCCCAGGCACTGGCTCGGTGTTACTGTGTGTGAGATTCATGAGGAAATTGTGGTGGACTCATTAGAGAACAGCCATCAGATTATTAGTGCCTATGATAAACTCCACCAAACTGCAATAAAATTCAAGTTTTGCCAAGTCAAACATAACAGGACAGTAGATATTGATGTATTTAGAAATTTAAGAATGCTTTGTGACAGGGGTGCCTGGGTGGCCCAGTCGATTAAGATTAAGCATCTATCTTTAACTCAGGTCATAATCTCAGGGTCTTGGGATCAAGACCCACATCAGGCTCCCTGCTCAACAAGGTGTCTGCTTCTCCCTCTGCCTCCCCCGCAACCCCCCTTCCCCATGCATGCTCTTTGTGTGTGTCTCTCTCTCAAATAAATAAAATCTTTAAAAAAAGAATGCCTTGTAGCAGCAGATAGTTTGGACCCATCGTGAGTCTGGTAACCTGCCTGAGGATTCCTGTTGTGCTGGTTATCACCTCATTATCTCACTCACCTTTATACAGCTGCCTTGCGACATAGGTGTTATTTTTAGCATTACTCAGAAGAGGAAAATGAAGCTCAGTGGGTTAAGCAAGCTGCCTGAGGCCACCAGCCAGTGTGCAGTGGGTCTAGGACCGGAACCCAAGCCTATGTGGTTTTTATCCCATGCTCTTATTAAGCCTGTGCTAGTTCTCACCAAACTCCTAAGCATAAAATACAGGCCATGGTCTTTTGAGTCTAATATCACACGTCTCCCATCTCCCTATTTTACTCCTGTCTCTAAATCACCTCTCCTGGCTTTCCTGCAGTCAGTTTGCTTGGCCAACCAACTATATTCACGGCCCCTCTAGAATACAGTGACACTTGTGTGAAAACTTGATTTGTAGCAGATGGTCCCTCTTTTGACTCATCTGAAAAATTTCTAAAGCAGTTGTCTACATGTTACTGGATTATGAACAGATTTCTACTACAACATTCTTTTGTTAAAACCAGTACTCTTCAGTAGGCGTGAGAAGCACTGTATTAGACAAAATGGATATATATTTTTTCAATAGCAGAATTTCTGAGAGCTAATTTGTGCTCAGGATCTTTATTTATTTATTTTTTAAAGATTTTATTTATTTATTTGACACAGAGAGACTACAAGTAGGCAGAGAGGCAGGCAGAGAGAGGAGGAAGCAGGCTCCCTGCTGAGCAGGGAGCCCGCGGGCCTTGATCCCAGGACCCTGGGATCATGACCTGAGCTGAAGGCAGAGGCTTTAACCCACGGAGCTACTCAGGCGCTCTGCTCAGGATCTTTAAAAGGAGGGCATAGGGCAGAGTTACCAAATGTATCTGATGATCAGAAATCTCTTGGCGGAACCCTCCTTAGTTTCTTGTAGTATGTTACTAGGTCATGATCTTTGAATATGTTCTCCTGCTCCTACTAATGTTTATTTCAGAGAGGTTCTTTTCTTGTTTCTGCTTTTGTTTTTGTAATAGTAGTGATTTGAACCATAAGATATTTTATTAAAATAACATGGTATGAATAATGTCCTGACTTCAGAAAGAGTTGGTGCTCCTCGGTGGTTGGATGAATTGTCAGTTGCTCTTGGATGCTGTGGCAACTGTGTCTTTCAAAATAAGAAACAGTCAACTAGATTTTGGTGGAAGGCATCGTTCCTGTCTCTTGCTGAGTTTAATAGTCAAGGTACTTTCCATCAGCATTATGCATTCTGGATTCCACCCCCGCCTTTTTTTTCCTTTTCCTATTCTCACTTCCCATGGCACCAAATATATTAAATCTTTTTTAGGAGAATAAAGTTTACTATCACATAGTTCATAGATTCTGCTTATAAAAGCTACTTCTCATGTAAATTTAATGCTCTCATTTTTAGATACTTGCTATAATAACACTTTGTTTTCTTGGGTTTTCAGGAAACAGATGTGGTACCAGACACCAGACTTTTGGACAAGTTTAGTCAGATTACACCTCAGCTTTTTACCCCACTAGATGAGACTACCCCAGATCCACCACTGGAGACCTTGTACATCATGGACTTCTTTATTGCATTGGCAATCTGCAACACAGTAGTGGTTTCTGCTCCTAACCAACCACGACAAAAGGTGAGGTCTCTAATGCAAACAAGGGTCACTTCCCAGAAGAGAACTTCGGGTTTAAATGTACTTAAACTGGCCTTGTTATGTAGATAATAATTAATGCTAAATGATAATAATAATAATAACAGCTAACATATATCACTTAATCTATGCTGATTTACTGGTATTAACATGTGTTACCCTCCCAGTGACCCTGTAAGGTAATATTACTCCACTATTCCCCATTTTATAATTGAGGGTAATTTTCCTGGGGTCACAGGGCCAATTTGTGGGGGAAGTGAGATTTGAACCCATGAAGTATGGCTCAGTGCTGTTCTTCTGTTTTGCCTCTGGGAGGATAGCTGATGAGAACAGCTCTAGTAGAATGTAGCTGTGTTCGTTTTGCATCGTTTCTTTACCAAACTGAAGCTTCTCTGGGGCTTCTGAGACTTCCCACATCATATGCACTATGTCAAGCGAAATATAAAGTATTGGATTCATTATCGTGTTTAATGGTAATGTTCCATTTTCCTGTACCACTTGGATCAGTCCTATCTAACTCAATTTAAAATCCAGTTCATTTATAACGTACCAAGATGCTGCAGTTCCCACAAAAGCTAGATTTAAAAAGTCAATTTGTAGTTTCGAATTTATGGAAAAATTCATTTTC
The DNA here is from genome assembly GCA_002007465.1 of Ailurus styani. NCBI lineage: Eukaryota > Metazoa > Chordata > Mammalia > Carnivora > Ailuridae > Ailurus > Ailurus styani. Next base: position 11,812,002 of record LNAC01000005.1, read on the forward strand.
AATTAAAAAGATAAACTTGTTTTAAAGACCGGTGATTCACCACATGCTGTGCTAGCTTCCTTGTGTAGAACTTTCTTCCCTTTTGCACATATCCACTTAAAATTCAATTTGCGGCACAACCCAATTAAATTTTAATTTTCCATCAGATCATTTTCTTTTAGCAACTTCAGAGGTGGTCAACTTTAACATAAAAGTAACTTACTTCCAATTAAGCTTTTATTTGATCAGAAAACCGTGTTTTTATAAGACTTTCAGCTAGAGAGTTGCTCTTTGGAAAGTGATTATGTAATTAGCGAATAAATCACTGGATGTTCTTTTTTTCTCCTCATGCGACAATTTTTCTTATACAGCTGTTTCCAAAGTAGGCACCTCTTGGTGTTTTTTGTTTGAAAAATATTGTTGCCTTATCCCCAAAGAATATAATACCCTGTGGTCTGAAAGAAGCTCTCTACAGGTATAATAAGAGCCTAAGCTTCCTGATATTTTGAGGTGATGACAGAGAGACAGAGAATAATAAGGACCTAAAGAGAATCTACAGGGCGCCTGGGTGGCTCAGTGGGTTAAAGCCTCTGCCTTCAGCTCAGGTCATGATCTCGGGGTCCTGGGATCGAGGCCTGCATCGGGCTCTCTGCTTGGCAAGGAGCCTGCTTCTTCCTCTCTCTCTGCCTGCCTCTCTGCCTGCTGGTAATCTCTCTCTCTCTCTGTCAAATAAATAAATAAAATCTTAAAAAAATAAAAGAGAGAGAGAATCTACAAAGGATATGAAACCGCATCTGTGATTGTTTCTCTTCATTTCTGAGTTCTGATAAGTGTGAAAATTGACCAACATGTGTCTCTCCAACTGTCAGAAGATTAATAATTTTTAGGAAAAAACTTTTTAATATTTTGGGCATTTCTGAATGACAAAATTTTAGGAGCTAATTAATTGGCCTTCATAATTAATATTTAATTCTACATTTAATCACTTAAAAAGTTATGAGCTAGAAAAAATCAGGCTAAAAATTACAAAAAATTCTGTAACAGAAATTATAATAGAAACTCACATTCACTGTGAATTTCTGCTGATAAGCTGATAATTTCTGCTGGTAACTCTTCTGTAAGTCAGTTTCTTTACTGGCCTTTTTAAAACAACAGAACAAGTCATAGTAACAGCCTTTTATAGAATCTGGAAAAAATAAAAGGGAAAACCCATCTTGTTAATCTTTTGACTTACTTTCTTCCAGTGTTTTAAATGTGTATTATTACTCATTTGTTTCTTATATTGTTAACACAATTTTTATATTTTTATAGATTTAACAGTTTCACCCCATAGGGTTTCTAAACTTTATTTTTAAAATACTCAAGAAGATATATCTGTTTTGCTATTTTTGAATACTTAATTTGCTTCTAATTTTTAAGTCGCTATTGCTAGGATGTACATAAGAAAGATTATCTTTAATGTATATTATCTTTATTTTAAGGTATTCATTAAGAAACACTGCTATAACACGCCAACTCGTAGCGATATTAGCGTTTTATATCTTTTGCTATCATTTGTCAGATCTCTTTCTGAATGGTTGTAGAAATTATGCCATCAGCATTAACACATTTTTTATTATGGCCATTTTTATTTTTTTATTATTTTTTTAAAAGATTTTATTTATTTATTTGACACAGAGAGAGAGATCACAAGTAGGCAGAGAGGCAGGCAGAGGGAGAGGGAGAAGCAGGCTCCCTGCTGAGCAGAGAGCCAGATGCAGAGCTTGATCCCAGGACCCTGAGATCACGACCTGAGCCGAAGGCAGAGGCTTAACCCACTGAGCCACCCAGGCGCCCCGGCCATTCTTATTTTTGTCAATATTTTCTGGGGGCAGTTTTAAGTATGAACAGGCTACTAGCTGTTGAAGGAGTGGTAACTCTTTTCTTTATCTAATTTTTTCCTGGTTTGACTTCAACATTGTTATCAGCTGCTTTTTTGATTGTATTATTGAGACTCTCTCAAATCATCTCTCCTAGATTGGACTCTCATCGCTGAGTGGAATGCCCATCAAGTCCTTGGAAGAGATTAAAAACCTCTTCCAGAGACTGTCTGTCCGAAGATCAAGTTCGCCATTGCTCGCCGGTGGGAAAGAGCTCTCTCCTGGGGTCCCCAATGCCTTTGTCAGCAGACTCTCCCTCTTCAGTCGAATGAAACTGGCTTCCCCAGTGGAGGAAGAGACCTCCCACAGGGGCGAGCACCCCCAGGGCTCTGGGAACCCCCCTTGCCCTCCAGATACTGAGAAACCCAACAGTGACCCGGGCCTCCCGGCTGGCGAGGCAGCGCCCTCCCCTGGACAGCCCTTGACCTCCACCTTGTGTTACGAGGCAGAGAGCCCCGATGAAGCGGCCCTGGTGTACGCCGCCCGGGCTTACCGCTGCACTTTACGCTCCCGGACCCCGGAGCAGGTCGTGGTGGACTTCGCTGCTCTGGGGCCGTTAACATTTCAACTGCTACACATCCTGCCCTTCGACTCTGTAAGGAAAAGAATGTCTGTTGTCGTGCGGCACCCCCTTTCCCACCAGGTCGTGGTGTATACGAAGGGTGCTGATTCCGTCGTCATGGAGCTGCTGGCCACCGCTTCCCCGGGTGGGTTCACGCGGGCGCGGGGCGGGGGCAGCTGTGTATCGGGGGATCAGCTGCACTTGGTCAAGTGGGGGAAGCTGCCCGGGATTTGGTGAGAAAGCATGTCAGTTTGGGTGCCACACAGACCCGGGTGCGGATCTGGCCTCTGTCACCAGCGGTGTCTTGGGAAGATTACCTGCCTGTTCTGCGTTCAACACATGGGGGGTGTCGTACCTTTTTTATACGTTCCTGGGAGGTTGAAGGACATACTGTGCTCAGTACACAGGCAGCCTTCGCCCCGCGCCTGCCCCGCGGCAGGTGTCCGGTGAACGGCCGCTGAAGGATGAGAGTTCTTGGTACTGCCGTCATCGACGGTGCGGGAAGGGGGTTCACATTAAGTTCTTGGTACTTTTCCTCTCCTCAGGAGGAAAGGAACGGGGAGAGATTTATTCAGAGGGGTCCCTTTCACAAATGTACATTCGGGATTCCAAACTCTAAGGTCTTCTGTTTGTTGTGGGGTAAACTATATCATTGTAAAAACGTGTCTATAATTGGGCAGACTGGTGGGAATCCTTGTTTTGATCATTATTTCAGATGGAGCAAGTCTGGAGAAACAACAGATGATGATAAGGGAGAAAACCCAGAAACACTTGGATGACTATGCCAGACGGGGCCTACGCACTTTATGTATCGCCACGAAGGTGAGGCTGCTGCGTGAGGCCCGTCGTCTTCATTCTTTTGCTGTGTAGCCCTCACTGCGTGGGGTCGAGCGCGTACCAAACCCTGATCCACAGCTGGGAAAGCGCTTGGATCGTGGGCTCTCTGTTCACACCGTCCGTCCTCCATATGAATGATTGGTTGGAGTTTGTTCTCAGTGTTTTGCCAAAAGACCGAAAAGTTCTGTTCTTGGAGTTCTCACCTGTTTCAGTGTATCTGTGAGTGCTTTAGTATGTTGACTGCACTTTGGCTGGAAATAAAAATCCCTGGACCTACTTTTCTTTTCCCTTGGTACTTTGTAAATATCATTTCTGCATTAAATGTTCTTTGGAAAGAATGAGGCCAGAGACTGGCCTTGATTTTCCCCTGAAGTTCTCAATATTTTTTCCTTCCATGCGTATAAGTCTTTATAAATCCAAGTAATTTTACTATATGTTATGTCAGTATTGATTATTCTCTTGTTGAGAATAACCCCTAGATGTAGTGTATTCTTTCTGAAAAATGTAAGTAATAAGAAAGAAGACAGAACTCCAAGAAGTTGAGGGGTGATATTACCAGAACCCCCAGCTAGGGACACAAGAGAAACAGACATGGAGCCCTTTTAAAGTGAATTGGTTACATGTTTATGCCAATAGGATGTGGCCTGGGTATTGACCAAGTCAAGCTCCTCAGGTCCAGTGAGAGAGTCTAGTAGGGGTTGAGACAAGAGAAGGATGTCTTACGGGGGAGACAAGGGAGTTAGTTGTAAAGGTGTAATAGAGATTTTGATGAACACTGAAGAACATGAACAAAGAGCGACAAGCCCATGTAGGGGAAATACTAGAAAAGAACCAAGAAATTCATCCTGCCACCTCTCTCCCTCTTCTCCATATAATGCTCCCCACCCCACTGTCTCTCCCTGCCTCCCTCTAAACCCTGCAGTTAATTTTCGCTGTGTTAGAAGCCAGAGTATCAATTTCCCTCTGTCATTCTGGGCTCTAGTGAGTGTAAAAGACAGGGAGATACATGCGATTCAAAGTATCAGTGCATGAATTGCCATCCAGAATATTTGCCAAAATACCAGCCTCCTGGAAGCCTGAACTGGAGACTGTAGCTAGGACCTAAGGCAAACATAGAGATCTCTCATTTCTTACCCAAATTCTAGTTCTTACGAGCTGCCTTAGGGAAACTGGGATCTGTTGCAGACTCCTCGTCACCGACTTAGTCAGCCAGCTGCATAGAGAATCAAAATCTGCCTTACACACAGCAGAACGAACAACAGAGAGTTTCAAGATCAAAGCAAAATGAGAGAGTTCTGCCTTTCCAAGCGGAATGATCCTGCCCTGAGATGTCAGATTTTTCCTAAGTCCAGTAACTCTGTGGGTAGGAATAAGTAGATAGAGAAATTGCCTCCCTCCCTCTACTTCATGTTGCTTTAGGAGAATTGGAATGCAGATTTCTATCTGTATGGCAACCTAAAGAAGAAGGAAAAGGTACCATTGGTTCCTTTTCCAGGAATTCCATTTAATTCCCTTTGGAAGAGTCCTTCCTTGCTTCACTTGTATAGCTCCCTCCCTCTTTGCACCTTTACAAATAACTAACCCATAAACTAATCATCCAAAGATGCTGCCTCCCTAATACCTCAGACTGAGCAATCCTGACACCAGTTTCTCAACTGCACCATGAGGATTTTTCTAGAGTTAACTACCAAGTGGAGACCTCTTCCAACTGCATACTCCCTGGCTTAATTAAATAGGTTAGCCCACGTTCATCATACGTGATGCCTAGGATTTCCAAGAGATCCTGAGCTAGTGGGTCCATCCATCATCAGTGTTACAGTAATCTGATCTCAGAAAGCTTGTGACCAGGTAACATGAGGAATGAACCCGGCATTACCTGATGTGGATTGGTCGAAGCTTGGATTACCTCGTGGTCGGTCCTGTCAGAATCCTGCAAGATGACACAGCCTTTCTCATAGCTCTTTTCTCTCCCCCACTGTAGGTCATGAGTGACGCTGAATATGCAGAGTGGCTGAGGAACCATTTTTTAGCTGAAACCAGCATTGACCACAGGGAAGAATTACTCCTTGAATCTGCCATGAGGTTGGAGAACAAGCTCACTTTACTTGGTAGGTAGACTGCGTTGTATTGTCAAAATAGAGAAATTTGGAAAATGCTGGATATCTCTAAGGAAGTTATTCACCAGTGGTCCTTCCCCCTACCCCACTTTGATCTAATAGAGCAAATAGTTCTCTCTACCCTGTCTGATCTAATCTGTACCCAGTTTCCAATTCTTTTCATTCTGCTTTCCACTGTAGTGAACTAGACTTCATTTATGGTGGGATCAGGGTAGTCATCCTTGAGAAGATCATTTAAAACCTTATCACTTAACATAGAATGCATGCCAAGTCAAATAAATATCCTGGTTCAAGAGGCTATCCAGTTGAAGTTCCTTGCAGGCATTGGTTAAGGTACATAATATGTGTGGTCTTTTGAATCTGCACAACAAATCTCTGTCTTATTTAGAAGAAACTTAGAGCACAGAGTGGTTCATTGACTCGTTCAAAGTCACGTGCTAATAGCTAACAGAGCTAGAAGGAGACTCAGATCTACCTAGTTCCAGGGCCGATGTTCTTTATTCTGTACCTATAACTGGACCAACGAAATTTGTTTCTCTCTCTTTTCTTACTTCCTGATAGCAGCTAAAGGTTGCACAACGGACACCTCTTGTCTCAGACTGAGCTGTATCCTGAAATCATCTGGAGCACTTTAAAAAATACTGCATCCTATTCTCAGGGATTCTGATTCAGTTGGTCTGACATGTGGCTGGAGCGTTTGAATATTTAAAAGCTCCCTGAGGAATGCTAAGAGGCAGCCAGGGTTGAGAACCACGGTCTCAAGAGTCTGGAGATCTAGACTCTAATCTAAGTGCTCACATCCTGAGAGATCGGTCTCCGAGCTCTGTTCCTCTGGCTCACAGAAAAACAATGATCTCACTTCTTATGGAGCCGGAAGAGCGATGATACCTAATCTATGTCATTTCTCACTGATAGTGTCCATAGTATGGGTCCGCATTTCCTCATCTGAAATTCCAAACTCAAAAATGCTCTGTGGATTTAGTGCCAGAATTCACTTGGCTACAAAATCAGGCCTGATTTGATAAGAATTTATGAGTCTTTATTATCCTAATTAGTACAAACATTTGTAAGTTTTGCTACAGAAATATTAATATGCTTCATTACCAGATATTTCAAAACCTAGCTGCACTCTGTTACCTTTCTAAAATCTGAAAAACTGGGGCACCTGGGTGGCTCAGTGGGTTAAAGCCTCTGCCTTCGGCTCAGGTCATGATCTCAGGGTCCTGGGATCGAGCCCCGCATCGGGCTCTCTGCTCAGTGGGGAACCTGCTTCCTCCTCTCTCTCTCTGTCTGCTTCTCTGCCTACTTGTGATCTCTCTCTCTCTCTCTGTCTCTCTGCCAAATAAATAAATAAAATCTTTAAAACAAAATAAAATAAAATCTGAAAAACTTTTGAATTCCAAAACTTATCTGGCCCCAGTTTGTTTAGAAAAGGGACTTACGGACTTGCAGTATCTATTTTCAATGCTCTTTTATAACATAAGCAACTTATTGGCAAGGGTATTCCTTAAAAGCCTGCCCTTACCCTTGGGAGTATCACAGAATTATAAAATTATAGAGCAAGGTTACATAAGTAACTAAAACTAAAAGCTCCCCTCAATTTACAGAGAGGATAGCTAGCCAAAAGGAGAACAAGTAAGTTTAATAAGCTCAGTGATTCCTAAGGCTTCCTTCCCCAGATATGACATTTTATATGATTTTGTTTTGTTTTTGTTTGTTTTGGGTTTTTTGTTTTGTATATGATTTCGGTCTGGGTCTTCACACTTCCTTTGTATGCCTGGAAGCTGCTGGCACCCTGTGTGGCTCAGGATGGTGTTGACTGCCAGAGAGAGTTCCATGATAGCCCGGGAGAGCTTCCGCTCGCTGTGATTTCTCACAAGCCCTGTTGCACTCCGGCTGTCTTTTAGGTGCTACAGGCATCGAAGACCGTTTGCAGGAGGGAGTCCCTGAGTCCATCGAAGCCCTTCAAAAAGCCGGCATCAAGATCTGGATGCTGACAGGGGACAAGCAGGAGACAGCTGTTAACATAGCTTATGCGTGCAAACTCCTGGAGCCGGACGACAAGCTCTTTATCCTCAATACCCAGAGTAAAGTACGTATGTTGAGACTGAATCTGTCCTTTTGCTTTTTCTTAACCAGGGGAGCATTTGTGATTTGATGAATGTAAGGAGAAAACCCCAATAACCATTAGCTCCTTGATAATTATGTCTTCTGTCCACCAGCCTTCCTTGTGTTTGGGAAGGTACTATAGTTCTTCTAAAGGCTTCATGGTTAAACATGATTCAAAGGAATTACTGCTAAAGAAAGTTGCCTTTTTATTTTTTATTTGCCTCTCCCCCTCCCCCCATATTGGATTGCCAGGGATTTAAGATTTAGCCCGTAACGACAAAATATATCAAGTTCTGGGACAGGAATATACCTTTATTTCAAGTTGAAGTGATGAGTTCTATCAAAATCAGGTGAACACATCAATATCTTTATGGTTAATTACAAAAATAAACTCTCAGGATAATTATGCCCTCTAGTGGTAATTCTTAGATACAGTGCTGTTGAGAATATCACATTTGAAAAACCATTTTAAGGGAAGGGAAATTTTTTTTTTCTTCCTTAAGAAGGAATTTAAGAGGTTTAGATCCAGCTTATTTTTTTAATTATCCATGCCCCCCCATTAATCTCAAACACAAATATTCTAATCAGTTAAGCATTTTTTAAAAATTTTTCCAATATGGTAATATTCTCTGAGATTTGTGCATGTTATTTAATTAGCTCAGAAAACCTTCTTCCCTCCTTCCTCGGTAGTCAGACTTAATTAGTGATATCCTGATTCTATGACAGCAACTGGCGTCTCAGAAATGCTTTGTCACAGGCTGCCATATTTCGTTAGCTATATTTTTAAGGTCAAGTCTCCACCAGTACTTGACCAGATCATACATTTTAAGGAAAGATAATTTTCCTTATTCAACACAGAATGGGTTCTCCTTGGCAGTTGGCTGTGGCCCAGAGACCCGTAACCACAACCACCAGGCAGCCCCTAGTACCGACAGCGGCTGAGCACAAGAAAATTGTCGTTAGTCATTTTGGTCCCTGAAATGGCTGTGCCTTGAGAGTGGTAGGGCCCTGGTTCATGTGCTTGGCCAGCCCGTGATCAGGTATGTGACCTTGGGGAGTTTTCTTCTGGGCCTTTTACTTAACCCGAGATGTAAGAGTAATGCTTATTTCATAGGGTCGTTGTGGGCATGAAATAAGAAAATAAATTATAAGTTAAACATGTAGTGCCTGGCAGACAAAAGGGGCTCAATGAACATTAAAAAAGAAAAGTCAGTTCTTGATGTTTTATTTTGACGTTTTTGTGAGCAGTATAATCATTAGGATTATAGAACTTATTTGTAAACATATGATTTATAGTTAGAGGCATTCGAAACTTAACAATTCAAGAAGTCTTTATGGAGTATCCACTATGGACTGTGCTAAGTGGAAAAAATAAATTTTTTTACTATCAAAAGCTGCTCTACCTTGTGTGAATTTTCCATATAATTAAACAGTACACAGTGAACATAATTTAGTTTTATGGTGACTCAAGTCCAAGCATATAAAATGCCAGGAACATAATAGGAGCTCAGTCACTATTATTATTATTTTTCTTCCTCACTCCTTCCTCTCCATCAGGGGATGCTAAGAGTTAAAAAAAGAAAGATCATGGAACCTGGTTTGTCACTTAGTGAAGAAATTGTGTCTGTGACATTCTAAGTGGGCCACCTGGAAACTAGTAGAATATCTGGCCATTTTTTTTAGTGTAGTACCTCAGCTTTATGCATTTCCATCAACTCCTGTTCCTAAATTTGCAAGTTGGATTACAATAAACGGAGCCGCTTATAAACTTTACATGTTTCCATTCTCATAAAGTCTTGGGGTTTTTTCAGGGCAGGGGGTTAATAAAATCCTATCTTGGATTATTTATTTGTTTACTAGGATATTATTTATTTATTTGCAATAGCACAAGTGAGAGAGGGAGAGAAAAAGAAAGCATGAGCCAGGGGTGGGGTAAGGAGAGAGAGGGAGAGGGAGAAGCAGGCTCCCTGCTGAGGCTGAGCCAGGAGTCACACATGGGGCTCGATCCCAGAACCCTAAACCTAAGGCAGATGCTTAACTGACTGAGCCATGCAGGCATCCCCCATATCTTGGATTATTTACTGCCTTGTAATACATAAAGCCCTTTCAGGATCAATCTTTTAATTTTTCAAGTTTTATATTTATGATTTCATTTAAAAATTTCTCCTACTCTTTATTTTCATGTTAATTAGAATCTGTAAAAGACTTTTTCATATGAGATCTTACATGGCAGTTATAATAAGTAGACAGATCAGATAAAATTATCCTCATTTTTATAGCCTGAAACTCCAAAAGGTTGTGACTTGTCTAAGTACCCCCAGCCGATAACGTGTCATGAGCATTTTATATTGTATTATATATTATGTAACCTGTATTTATCTATCTGTAGTTCTCATTATTCATGGAGTTAAATTCTATAGAGTTGCCCTAAACACTGAATTAGTGAATACAGAAGCATTACTCCTGGGGGAAATATAGGTTCCCATAAGCCTTTGGTTGCATTTTGTTTTGTCAACTGATCAGTATATAACCTTGTTCCATATGTATTTTTGTTTAACAACAACTTACTATATGTGTATGATTGATTCGGTAACATCGAATTCATGGTCAACAGCACTATAACTCACGCCTGATGAAGCTTATCTAACACACATGCTTTTCCCGCAAGCCACGTCACAACCTTCTTATACATAGGACCACTTGACAGCACTTTAGCACTAGGCTCGGAGGCCATTTTAAACCACGAAATCAACAAAAAGCAGAAACATACAGAAAATGTGTCATCAGGGCACCTGGGTGGCTCAGTCGGTTAAGCGTCTGCCTTCGGTTTAGGTCATGATCCCGGGGTCCTGGGATGAGTCCCCTTCTCGGGCTCCCTGCTTGGAGGGGGGCTTGCTTATCCCTCTGCCTGCCACTCCCCCTGCTTGTCACACTCTCTCTTTGTGTCAAATAAATAAAATCTTAAAAAAAAAAAAAAAGAAAAAGAAAATATGTCACCAAATGGTGAAAAGGATATTTATAGTATGGGAGCTGATGTAAGAAGACAGTCTCACCTCATTCAATTTCAGCTGGAGTCCTATACGTGACTCAAATTTTTCTCTCTGTGCATGTCCGTAAATGACCACAAAAACACTACAAGTACTGATCACAGGATTCCAGATCAAATTTAGCAAGTAGGTGAATTCACACATCTAGAATCTGCAAATAAGGAAATTGAGTAATATGTGTGTGTGTGTGTAGTTATACATATTTCTATAATGAAAATGTACTTATAAAACTATATATTCAAAAGGATAAGAACATCTATAATTGTTCTAGAGTCATAAAACTACAGAGAATTTAGGTTTATATTTTGGAGGCTATCTGCTCAAGACTGTATTCTGTGCACTACAAGCATGTAAAGGCTGTATTTATAGTATTGTATTTTTCACTTAATATATACTTTCAGTATCATCTTATATTGATATGCTGATTTTCAGTGACTTTAGGGTGTGTCACCTTCTAAATGTATCATTTTAATGTAACCAAACTCTAGGTTTTTAAAAATAATTTTTTGCTCTTATATGTTGAGCCTATAAAGGGCGTTATTTGATTTGTCTTCATACACTTTTCCTAGGAGGTTTTTGAGGTATATAGGATCAGATTTGTTCCTAAAGTACAGGTTGCTGGGTAGCTCCATTTTGAAGTTGGAGCTTTAGGGGCGCCTGGGTGGCTCAGTTGGTTAAGCCTCTGCCTTTGGCTCAGGTAATGATCCCAGGGTCCTGGGACTGAGCCCTGTGTCAGTCTCCCCGCCTGCTTCTCCTTCTTCCTCGACCCCTGCTTGTGCTCTCTCTCTCTGTCTGTCAAATAAATAAATAAAATCTTAAAAATAAAGTTGGAGATCTTGTGTGTAGCTTCTGTAGTTACTAAGTCTTTGTCGTGTCATGCTACATATCCATATTTACCTGTTCCCTATCCATTTGATTTTGTTGTGGGTTAAGAAATGCTTAATTAAACAACATTTGAAATGAGAATGAATGACCTCTGAGTGAGGGGTTACCTTATGAATAAACTTTCAGTTGTCGTTGTTGTTGTTTTTTCTTTTAGTCTTAATGTCTAAACTTAAATGCAAGGCTCCTGGATTTTATTAGGTTCTGTCCTTGATGGTCACTTGACACTGTAATTTCTGGATAATTTTATTGTTAGTCTTCTTGAGTAGAATCCTTCCAGTGAGTGTTCAGTGTCTGATGTGGCTCTCTTTTAGGCATTGTGAAGGCTTCAAAAGTAAGTTAAAAACGACAGCTATCTTTATAGTACTTCCTGACTCTGTGGGGGTGAGGAGAGTAGAGAGATGCACTCAAACCAAGCATGACAAGCACCACTGAGAACATCTCAACCAGAACGTAAGCTCCATGAGAGCACAGATTTTTTTTGTGCTCGTTGACCAGTCCCCAGGGTCTATAATATTTTCTTTTTCTTTTTTTTTTTTAAGATTTTATTTATTTATTTGACAGAGAGAGAGAGATCACAAGAAGGCAGAGAGAGGAGGAAGCAGGCTCCCCGCTGAGCAGGGAGCCCGATGTGGGCCTCGATCCCAGGACCCTGAGATCATGACCTGAGCCGAAGGCAGAGGCTTTAGCCCACTGAGCCACCCAGGCGCCCTAGAATATTTTCTAGTATAAAGTGCTTTCTCAATAAAGAATGAATGAATGAATGTTGAATCCAAAAGATAATACTGTTGCTTTAAGTTCTGTGCCGTGCCCACACGAGGAACTTCTCTCACCCATTCTTCACAATGACATTATGATGTGTAGCCGTTGGCATTTGTCTCGTGAGAAAGTTGAGGCTCCAAGAGGTGACATAATTGGCCTAAAGTCAAGCAGATAGTAAGTGGTAGAAAAAGATCTAAGAGCTCTCGAGAGTCCACATCTGAGAAGGGAAATTGTACAAATAAAGGAATCCTAAGTTATTTTTAGTTGTAGAACTGGGGGTGACCTATGAACTGGTCCCCACATACACTCGGAAGTCTCTGCGGAAGAGCTGGGAGGGCTTCAGAAGTAACTGATGATTCACTACCCGAGGTTTCCTTGACACAGCAGTTGCTAAAGAATGACAATGATACATGTAGCCGGATACGGCTGCCGAGGGAGCCCTAAGGTTAACGGTTTTGGCGTCTTGTTTCAAGGATGCCTGTGAGACGCTGATGAGCACCATTTTGAAAGAACTCGAGAAGAATCCAGCCTCTGCAGAGCGAGCTTCGCTGAGGGAGGGCATGCCCCAGCCTCCCACCGCGCAGGACTCCGGGCCGCGGGCTGGCCTCGTCATCACGGGGAAGGCCCTGGAGTTGGCCCTGCAGGAGAGTCTGCAGAGGCAGTTCCTGGAGCTGACTGCCTGCTGTCAGGCTGTGGTTTGCTGCCGGGCCACCCCCCTGCAGAAGAGCGAGGTGGTGAAACTGGTTCGCAACCATCTCCACGTGATGACGCTGGCCATCGGTGAGTGGGGAGGGGGTCTGGCCACATGCTGCTCACTTTCCTGCCACACTGGGGGCTGATTCTTCTGGCTGTCCTTCCTTCCATACATCTGTTTACCCTTTTGTCTGCCTATCCTTTTCCATCCCCACGTTCCTTCCCCCTTGTCTCCCTTCTTACTCTCTGTCCTCTACTCCGCCCCCCTCTTTCTCTTCCCCGCCATTTGACCACCTGCTGTGAACCACGTAGTAGGGATGTGTTCATGGAAAACCATAAGGTAGGGCCTTGGGTTGCTTGTCAGATCCCCAAATCAACTAAGTTAAGGAGGATAAATGTACCAAATCCTAGAACTGCAAAGTCTAGGAGTGCCACCTTCAGAAAAGTTAAATTCAGGGCCATGAACAAATTATTCAAGTATTCATTCAACAGATACTTATTGAGTGCCTTCTTTTTGCCAGACATTTTGCTAGGCAGTAGAGATAAAAGAGTATATACAATTGACAAAGTACTTTTTCCTTGAGCTTACATTCAGTAGGAGGCATATAGTGAAAAATGAAACAAAACAAAAAAGGCATAAATATAAGTCAGGTAGTGACAAATACTCATAAAAAAATAAATAAAAGCAGAGCCAGGGAATGTAGAGCACTGGGGGGACTGGAGGGGGGCTGCTAACTTCAGGGTTTTTCGGAGACAGTATCCCTGAGAAGGCTGCGTGTGGGCAGAGACTTAGAATGATAAGGGAGCCATGGGAGATTTGAGGGGAGGACATTCCTGGTCAGGACAGGGAAAGTGAAGGCCATGGGCCAAGTTACTGTGTTCCAAGCCAAAGCAGATGGAGCAAAGAGAAGGGTTTTCTGTAGATTAGTGATGGCAGATCATGTAGGGTCCTGGAGGCCCTTATACATTTTTGGCCCCCCCTTTTTTAAGGGGGGAGGGGCAGAGGGAAAGGGAGAATTCTAAGCAGGTTCCACACCCAGCATGGAGCCTGACATGGGGCTCAGTCTCACAACCTCCGAGATCATGACCTGAACTGAAATCAAAAGTCGGACGCTCAACCAATTGAGCCACCCAGACGCCCCAGTGTTTGGCTTTTATCTGAAGAGATAAGGAGTGTTTGGAGAACTCTGAACAGAGAGGGAACGTGATCTGCTTTAAGTTTCAGAGGATCACATGGCTGCTGTGTTGAAGAGTGACGGTCAGGTGTAAGAACATAGGTAAGGAGATCAGTGGAGAGGCTACTGGAATAATTCAGTCAGGAGCTGGCAGTGACTTGAGCCCACACGGGAGCAGAAGAACTGGGGAAACATGTTCAGTAACAGACATGGTTTGCAGAAAGAGCTGGTGACGTTTGCTGATGAATTTGAATGTTATGTAATAGGAGGAGTTAAGGGAAACAAGATTTTGTCTCTGAGAACAGAAGGATGGAGCCAGAATCAGGAGCTGGGTCTTAGGCATGTCAAGTGTGAAAAAGTGCATTAGAGATCTAAGCAGGGATGTGTCGGGTAGGCAGCTGGATACAAAGTCTGGGATGTAGCAATGAGGGACTGGCTGGAGATATAAATTTGGGGATTAGAAATCTGGCTGATACTTAAGGTCTTGATGTTAGATGGGATCACCAGTAAATGAATGTATGTGGAGGAGAGAAGCAGGGTAAGAGAAAGCTCTGAGATGCTCCATTGATTCGAAAATGGCAAGGTGAGGACTCAGCCGTCTCTTACAGTCTCTGTTTTCTCCTGGATTGTTTCTAGTCTTGGGTAGTGTCTCCCCTCAGAGTGCAGATACAGCCCCCCAAATTCCTAGTTTTACATCCTATCCTATTAGCAACCTGAGTGAAAAGATAGCAACTCTTTTCACGTTGCTGGAGTAAAGAATCAGAATTAGAGAGGAATTTTGTTTGGTTTCTTGAATGGACATACAAATGCATGAATTGTTCAAGCCCCTAGATCTGGATGTTCATGGGACTAGAACCCCTGGACATGTCAGTTACCTCAGTTGAGTCTTGTACCCAACTCTGAGCCAGGGAACAGGTGGTGCTGACTGTCTAGGTCTGGGTTAGTTGTCCCCTTAAATCTGGGGCTTTGGGTTCATGCTCGCAAACCATAAGGCCTCGAAGTTCCCAAGGAAAGTCAGGATACTGGAAATAGGTGAATGGTTGGTGGGCAGTTGGGAACAACAAATGTTCATTACCATCAGGAATGTAATACTTCCCCTTAAAAATCTTCCAGTGTGTTGGGGAGACCAAGAAATAGATAGTAACCATAATATCATATCATGCATAGGATATGGCACTGGAGTCCCAGAAAGAGGCATCTAATGTAACGGGAATATGAGAAGGATTTCCCAGAGGAAGTGACATCTGAGCCGAGGGCAAGCACAATGGAAGTCCAGCCCCGGGAGGTGGGGGCGATGAGGCCGGTGTTCCAAGGATACAGAAACCACAGGTGTGGTGGCCTGAAGGGGCAGAGATATCTGGAAAATTGAAAGTAGAGTGAATGCAACGGAAAAAGGGATCAGTCCAGAAAGGAGGCTCAGCGTGGAGGATTTTCAGGCATTATTGAGTCAGAATTCTTCCTGATGGCAGAGGGATGCGTATAATGTCTGTTTCACGAGCTTCCAGGTAACTTGCAGACTTGGGATAAACGTTGAAGGATTTGTTTGCTTGAGTGGTCACTGTTGCTTTGAAAAGTTTGCGTCTTCTCTTTACCCTTCATGTGTTTCTTGCCTTTTCTTCGGCCTCCTAAAGGTGATGGTGCCAATGATGTCAGCATGATTCAAGTGGCAGACATTGGGATTGGGATCTCAGGTCAAGAAGGCATGCAGGTGAGTAGATTTTGTGCGCCCAAGTACCATGAACTTCACCTCTCTATCCAAGGGCAACATTCCTACAGGGAAATCTCTGTGGTAAAGGGGAGGCCGGCTGTGGCTGGATCAGGAGTGGAAGGCAGGAAGTGTGTCTATTGATTATTTATTTTGTGGGTATTGGGGTGTTTTCCTGGGTAATTTTAAGTGTGCGCTCCTTCAGTTTAATATACATTGCTCCTCTAGATCATAATTATATATATATATTTAGCCCTGCAATAACAGTGTGACTTTTGACACTGATGAAAACTACTAAGGATTCAAATAAAGACCTACAGACTGAAAGAGGGAGGGAGGGAGGAAGATGATACTTGAGAATGAGGGAGAGGGAAGTGTCCTGTGTGTGTGTGTATGTGTGTGTGTGTGTGCGCACATGTGTGCGTGCTGGGTAGTGTTTTTAGGCACAAAAGCCTGATAAAAGCTTGTCCAAAGACAATGCTTGTTGGAGGAAGACAGGACGTGAGGCTTAGGGTTTTCAAAGAATTGTAAATTAGGACATTTCTGCAAAACTTGAGAAATTCAGTTACCTCTTTCCCTAGCACGTTCTACGTAGTTACATCAGGTCGTGACTGCAATACCTTCAGCATTCTCGCCGAGGAGAAGCGGATGCCGACGGTAATCCGCGGCTTTCTCGCTAAGGGAGCCACTTTCTGGGAAAGTGCACGTGCTGAAATTCCATCACGAGCGGTAGCCGAAGAGAAGGGTTGTTTCATGGGGCCATGTTGGAAAGCTGACTACGGCTCCGTGTTTATGAGTTGTTGTTTGGGGTTGCTCTATCTTGTGCTGGTCTGCACGGAAGCTTTAAACAGAAGATTGGGCTGGTGGGAGCCCACGGGTGGGCAGGCTGCGTGCCGCATCTGTGTGAACACGTCTGATCGCAGGGTGGCATCCTGTCTCTGTTGCCCCTGCAGGCGGTGATGGCCAGCGACTTCGCCATTGCTCAGTTTAAGCATCTCGGCAAGCTCCTTCTGGTCCACGGGCACTGGTGTTACACACGACTCTCCAACATGATTCTCTATTTTTTCTACAAGAACGTGGTATGTAGCTCCAGAGACTTTGTCCCTTCTCCCCCCTCACTTTCGTATCCTGTGTGCGGAAGGGATGGAGAGGACGTGCCCGGCGTGAGGCCGCCTGGCTTACTGATGTTCGGGGAGCAGCAGGGCCCTCCTGCTGCTTTCCCAGCAATGAGCTGGGAATGTGCTCACGTCGGTTCAGTTCAGCTGCCGACAGCAAATTGCTGGGCTTGTCCCTCTGCTGGCATTTCCTATTCCCTGTGCTTTTCCATTCCATTAAGTCCCGTCTGGTTCATTTAAGACCCGGTTTTTGACCTTCCATGGAGAGGTGGTGACAAGCAGAATTATGAAATGTTTAATGCGCTCTGTCAGTAGGGAACGAAAAGGTTTGCTTCCATTTTCCAGGAGATAGCAAAACCTATCTGCTGGCCCCGTGTTGTATATCGAAGACACGGATGCTGCTGAAAACCCAGGATCATGTCTTAGCCCGTAGCTGGCTAACACTCATAAATGAAGAATTCTCTAGCAAGCCTGTAAAACGTATTTGTGCTTGGGAGTTATTTGGTGGCCGGGGAACTTAACTTTGACTGTGTCATTCCTCAAGGGGCAGAATTTGATGAGAAGTCCTAACTTCTAATCTTTGGCATGCCGTTTAAATTTCAGGCTCCTTTTTTATGAGATCATGTTGACCTTAGATTCTTTCACTTAAGTTCCTTCTAGGCAAGTGACTACATAAATATGTCATGATTTTTTAGACCAAATTTATTCTTAGCCTTCAAAGTCCATAGGTAGCGTGTTAATAGTAAACATTGATTTATATCACTCTCTTGAAATACCACCTTTAGGAAAAAAGTAACTTCAGTAGGTCATTCTACAGATTCTACATTCTACAGATATTCCAAATGTGTCATTTAGATATCTCTGTGTGTGTGTGTGTGTGCGTGTGTGTGTGTGTGTTGGTTAGCAGAACATTTTGGTTTTTTGTCCTGCAGCACAATGAGCTTTCTTAAAATTCCAAAAATTCCAGGACTTGGTAGTGGCCACTGACTTTTAAGGAGGAGCCTCTTTCCCAAGTTTTTTAAGAAAGACTTTTACATTTGTCTACCTGCTCCTCTCGTGGTGTAGCCCACCCCCGCCCTTTCCTTTTCAGCCCAGATTGAACCCAAAGGGCAGGAAACACTAATATTAGGAAGAGGGGTGTCATATACTCTTGGAGAGTGGAGCAGTGTATATGAGTAGACACTCCATCAGCAGGGATCAGGGACCCTGCGTCCTCTGCTGTGAAACCCTCGGTGGCCATTCACACTGATACTCTCCTGACTCACTTCTGCCTCTTACTCACCTAGCGTGTCTTGTAAGCTAAAAAGGCCAGCACCAGAAGCCATTCCGAGACCGTGGTTCTCAGGTCTTAGAAAACTTTTAGGACACTGATGAAGACCATGAATTCATTCCCTAAAACACATGTACCCCAAATTGATACATTTCTAGGAGTGGGGCACAGGGTGTGCCCATAGTCCCTAGATTTAAGAAACTCTGACCTAAGGATTGTGGCTCTTATCCTAAAGTTTGCCTCTGCATCTGGAGTGCCAACAGTAACATCTTCCTACTTGTAAGGCACTTTACAGGTCATGAGCACCTGCTAAGTGGATCCTGCTATTAAGCTCTGAGGTCGTATAATTCTCATTTTCCAGGTGAGGAAATCAAAATTCAGAAAGGTTGGGAAAGTGACCTGAAGTGAAAAAAAGCAGTAGGAAGTGTCTTCTCGCCCTGAATACGACTTCTAAATCTAAATCCAGCGTCCTTTCCTGGGGCCTGCCTTGCTTGAGGGCACAGAGCCTTAGCGTATCACGGACCCAGTTCGTCTGAGACGAAACACTGGAGGAAACACTGGAGGATGTATTTTTCTAGCCTCTAGGCTGACCACCTGTGCTGGTTTGCCTGGGACTGTCCCAGAGTTAGGGGCACTGGGAAGCTCCTCAGTCCCGAACTCACTGGGATGGTTGGCTACCCTGTGGGCACCACTGAAATTAATCTTGAACCTAGAAAGCAGGGGGATGAATAGCTGTGGTGTACCTTCCACATACCAGGCACAGGGCTAGGATCGCTCCACGTAGGAGCAGTGTCTCAGTTTGAATACTGGCTCTGTTGCTGATTAGCCAGATGACTTTGGGCAAGTTCCTGCCTGTGCCTCAGTCTGCTCATCTGTAAAATGGGACCACAGTAATTCCCACATTGTTAGGAGGGTTAGAGCCAGACCTGCACTACACAGTAAGAGGCGTGCGCGCGTGGTGTGTGTGTTGTGTTTTCCTTTAACAAAACCTGTATCCCCCAAAGAGGGTAAGGTAAGTCATGGTCTTCCATTCGCTGTGGGAGAGAGAGGCCGGGATCACACAGCGGACGGTGGCAGCATGTGGCTTGTGCGCTCGTGGCACACGTGGCTGTTTGTTTCTAAGATGCAAATGTTCCCTCTTGTGTCCCTAGGCCTATGTGAACCTCCTTTTCTGGTACCAGTTCTTTTGTGGATTTTCAGGAACCTCCATGACTGACTACTGGGTTTTGATCTTGTTCAACCTCCTTTTCACTTCTGCTCCTCCTGTCATTTACGGTGTCTTGGAGAAAGATGTGTCTGCAGAGACCCTCGTGCAGCTGCCGGAACTTTACAAAAGTGGTCAGAAATCAGAGGTAGGTGCCGAGGCAGAAATGCTTGGACCGATACGCATCCGTGGTCCAAGCCAGGGCACGTTCCCGTGAGCCCCGCTCAAACAGTGTGGTACGTTCACGACTGATTAAAGTGACTCTTGGTGTTGTGTGGCTCTTTCAGAACACCTCTGCCAACAGGGCAGAGAGGAAGTTACTTGCTTCTGAGGTGAACATAGGTACAACTCTGAAAGGCCTTAGGTACTTACCTGAAGAAATCTGGCACTTCGACCCTACAACTCATAATGTCTAGGATTTGCTAAACCTCACTCTTGTGTGCGAACTACTAAACCGTCCCTGTCTCATTTATCTCCACCAAACTTTTTGAGGGCAAACTTGGTACTGTACCCATTTGAAGATGAAGAATCTGAATTTCAAAGGGGCTCAGTAATTTTTCCAAAAATCTCACAGCTCAAAAAACCACAGAGGCAGGATAGGAATCCTTCTTAGTCTGGTTCTAAAGCTGAAATTAAATTCTTCAGGTTCTACTCTCTGGCCGCCCTGTGGCGTGATCTGCGCGGCTTCCTCTCCCTAAAGCCAGGCCCTGCCTCCGCTCGCTTGGTCTTCATGCTGTCAGTCTACCTCTGATGGGTCACTGCTCTCTGTCCCCCTCTTTCTAATTTACTCTCCCTGTCCTCATTTTCTCCTACCTAGAGTATCGTGGTTGCTGATTACTTGGGCTAGCTGTCTCACAACTCTTTTCTTTCTAGTTTATTTTCTACAAACTTAGTAATTAATAGAGCACTTATAAACATTTATGTCATGCCTCCTATATGCCAGGCACTATTCTAAGTGCTTGATATACTTAAATCTAATCCTCAGAATGACCCGGCTAGTAAGTGCTGTCGTTATCGACATTGTAGACGAGAGATGAGGACAGTCAGGCACAGAGAGGAACCTTCAGTAATGAGCCGTGTCTCAGAGTTTGTGGGCCGGGCAGGTGAACTCTGGGTCTCCAGTCCATGCTCTCCACCGTCACACGGGGTCGCAGAAAGAACACTGGTGCTGTCTTCAGTCCCTGGGCCGCCTCCCGCCTCCGCTATGCTATTCCATGGCCGGAAATCCAAAGTGCTCTCACAAGCGCATGGTCAGGATCACAGGGACCCGACAGACACCTGTAAGTGAGCAAAGCTGAGGTATCCCTGAATTGTAGTCAGATGTTCTAGTCTTGAGAGGAAGACTCCGTTAGTCAGGACCCTTTCAGCTGTAAATGACAGAAACCAGCTCAGATTGGCTTGATAAAAAAAGATCATTTTGTCATTAACCAGGCCTGGGACATGTATTGTTCCTGAGGACAGAGCTGAGTCACATGGACAGGATCAGGAAGAAGGGTTTCCTAGAGAAGTACTGGGCAGGCAAAAATCAGACCTACCCTAAGAAATGTGTGTGTCCTGCTTCACTCACTGTTCTAAAGACACTGACCCAGATCAGTTAGAAACAGTGGGTTTAGCCTGGGTTTACATTCTGGTCCTGTGGTTATGCGACCTTGGTACATGATTTAACTTGCCTCTACTTCTATTTCTTTATGGAGGTGATGTGAGGATAAAGTAAGATAAAAGTTCCAGCCATATTGAGCCCTCAATATTGTTATTTTTACCCCCCCCCGAATTAACCAGAAATTTGAGGAAATCCCCAATTTAAAATGTGTTTATTTTCATCAGTCTAACTTTAGTCTGACTTGAACTTCCTTTCCAGGCTGGGGAGTAACTTCATGTCTGCAGGCTGCAGGCTACTTACGCAGCCAACACAGAGAAGTCCACGTTCAGCTTTCAGGGAAGAAGAAATTCTCATGATGCTTTATATCATCAATCCATTCAGATCAAGGAAAGAAATGGGGTTTTCCTAGAGGAATCCAGTCTGACTTAAAGTTCAAGGCCGGGGTGCAGGAATGGGTGGTCGATATTAATGAAGGTTGTCTTGAACCCCCGGCCTAAATTAAATTCCGAGTCCATTGGAGAAAGAGAGGTGAACACCCTCTGTTCCCATCTCTCCTCGCCCTCACAGCCCTTCGAAGTTTTTAGAGCTGGTGTTTTATAAAAGCCCGTTTGTACAGACTGTGATTGGTTCTTACCCTTGGAAGACTTGAGGTCACTGTTTCCCGTTGATGAGCCCTGTTATCAGTCCTTTGCATACATTGTTCTCTTGAGCCCGCTGGTTTCATAGTACATGGTGGTAGCAGGAGGATTCCCAGCATGTGGCTATTGATGGAAGGTCATGGGTTTCACTGAGTTTACCTTCCAGAAGAGTTGTCCTTTCTTTGAAGTTGGCCTTCAAACAAATTCTGTTTTATGCTTGGGCCATTTCCTGTCTTCAGTGTCATGAAATTTACTCCCCAGGGTTACAGAATCTCTCCCCAGAGGAGATGATCTGCAAGGCCACAGCACAGGCTTCCCTCCCGAGAAGCCACCCTCTGTTCCCGTCTCTCCTCGCCCTCACAGCCGCCTTTCCTGGCTTTGACTTTCTGTCCACATTTTCCATTTCGGATTCCAGGAGATCCCGTGAGTTCATCTCTCCAGCCTCTCATCTGTCTTTTCCTCTCCTTTGCTTCCAGAATCCTCTTACTCACATGACTGTGAAGTAATTGTGCTTTTACCTGTTTTGCTCTAGGTTTTTTGAGCAACTGCCATTCCTCCAGAAGCCTGAAGTTATATTTTAGCTTATCCCCACATTCTCTCCTGTCTAGTGGCATTTTGGTTGCCCCTTTGGTTCTACCATATTCTCTTCTGTCATTTGATTGTTGTTCTGCTTAGATTTTTATGAACCTTTGGATGAAGAAGGGTAAAACATCCCATCATTTTTAAGGAGGAAATAGTAAAAGAAAATACAAGGAAAAGGAATGGTAACAGTAACAATATTAAAAACAACAAATCTTCATTGCTTTGATTTTCCAGAGGATGAAGAGGTCTTTTTTTTTTTTTTAAAGAATAGATTTTAAAATTCTCAGTGCAGTCTATTGAAGAATGGAAGAACGTATGTGGAGAATTTGTGTATTTATAAAACTTTGACATTTAGAAGACAATTGGCTATTTCCAAGGAAATGTCATCCCATTTCGCATTTAGAAGGAAATAAGACTGAGAACATGTTAAGAAAAGAGAAGACTAGCTCAAGGATATAATAAATGTGTTGCCATTTTTGTCCATGACAAATATCACTAGTAAACCATAGCACTCTGTCATTCCTCCTGGGTCTGAAAGCAGCCTCAGAATCCTTCTGCACACACATCAGCATTCAGCCAGAGGTGGTTCTTATTTGAAACCTGTTTTCTGATGTCGAAGTGGTAACTGCCTATGTTCTCCTCTAGGATTTTGATGGGTTCCTGTCTCACACTGAAGTCTTTCATCCAGTTTGAGTTTATCTTTGTTTATGGTGTAAGGGAATGGTCCCGTTTCATTCTTCTATATGGAGCTGTCCAATTTTCCCAGCACCACTTATTGAAGAGACTGTCTTTTTTCCATTGGATATTTTTTCCCGGTTTGTCAAATATTAGTTGACCATAGAGTTGAGGATCCATTGCTGGAGTCTCTGTTCTGTTTTCGTGCCAATACCATGCTGCCTCAGTGATCACAGCTTATAACCTAGCTTGAAATCAGGCAACGCGGTGCCCCCAGCTTTGTTTTTCTTTTTCATCCTTCCCTTGGCAATTTGGGGTCTTTTCTGGTTCCATACAAATCTTATGATTTTTTTTGTTCCAGCTCTTTGAAAAATGCCATTTTTAAAATTTTATTTTAATAGGGATGGCATTGAAAGCGTAAATTGCTCTGGGGAGGATAGACATTTCAACAGTGTTCAACAATGTTTATCCCATAAGCATGGGATGTTTTTCCATCTCTTTGTGTCTTCCTCAATTTCTTTCATGAGTATTCTGTAGTTTCTACAGTATAGAGCCTTTACCTCTTTAGTTAGGTTTAGTCTTAGGTATTTTACGGTTTTTGTTGCTACTGTGAATGGAATTGATTCCTTAATCTCTCTTTCTACAGTTATGTTGGTGGCGTATGGAAAAGCAGCTGACTTCTGTGCATTGATTTTGTATCCTTCCACCTTGCTGAATTGCTGTATGGGTTCTAGTAATTTGGGGGTGGAGTCTTTCGGGTTTCGACATAATGTATCATGTCATCTGTGAAGAGGGAGAGTTTGTCTTCTTATGGCAGTTGGAATCTCCAAAAGGATCTCAGGAATTACTATGTATACTAAGTCTTTATTTGAACAGTAGTTTTAATAGCAGTTGCTAAAAACTATGAGCCATTTTTATCAAGAGTGGAACTGCTCCCATCTGGTACCTAAATCTTTCCTCCATCCTTCCCATCTCCCATGTGTTAAGATGTCAACTCTGAGGAAAGCAGTAATATAATACTTAAGGAACACAAAAGAAAGTTTATAAATAACTGTTTCTGAAATTGATGTTAACAAATACAACGCAAATAACAGTCATAACATTATTCTAAAATATGCATTCATTCAGTAAATATTTACCGATCACTGAAAAAAAAAAGGAAACCTGTTTTCCATCACTTGATCAGTGTCTCTGCTTGAACTTTTCTCTTTTTTTCTATACGCTTTTGGTTAGAAGGAGTTCAGCATGTGAGAAGTTATACAGGAATAGTTTATTAATCCAACAAATATTTATTACTTGTTATGTAGCAGGTACTGTTTTAATCACTTGAATAAAAAAAATCAAAGCCCCACTGTATAAAGACTGTATAAAGTTTGCATTCTGTTGAGAGAACCAGAAAATCATTAGGTAAACAAAACTGTTTCCGATGGTGATGAGAGATTTCTAGAGAGGCCATGGTAGTAAGTGATGGGATGGGCATAACTAATTTTAGACTGGTCTGGGAGCGTCTCAGGAGACGGTATGGAGGAGCTAGGATGTGAATAATGCAGAGCGGGTCACGTGGGAGGTGCAGGACAGAGATCCGGGCAGAGAGAGGAGCACGGGTGAGGCCCTGGGGAAGGAATGGGTCTGGCCAGTTTGAAGATTAGAAGGTGTCTGCGGTAGGATCATAGTCAAGAATGAGAGGGTAAGAATGGGAGGCTGGGACCCTGGAGAGCAGCGGCTCCAGTAGGCAGACCCTCCAAGAAACTGTTAGCCATGGGAAGGAACTTAAATTGTATTGGAAATGCAGTGGGAAGTCATTGGAGGCGTTGGAGGGGGTCGGTTTGATTAATTAGGGAGATGGCACAACCTGATTTATTACCTTTAAGAACATTTTGACTGCTGTAGAGATTGGATTAGGCGTAGGAGAAGCCGCAAAGAAGCCAAGTAGGTGGTTATTCGGTCATTCATAAAGAGAGTTGTTGGTGAAGAAGAATGGAGACAGAAGTGGATGGATTTGGAGTGGGTTTTGAAACCATACTTTCTGATCAATAGGAAATGGAAAATCAGTACTACCATCCCTAAGTAGATTTAAGGTTGATCCAATGATAAAAGTGACATGAGTTGAAGAGAGTTCATCCATGGATTTTTTTTCACCTATTCAGCTTCACACCGTATTCTACCACTATTTACAAATCCCACCTATTTTGTGAGTGAGAGAATAAAGGAATATAGTCTTGTTCTCAGAGAAGCAAAAATAATTATTGGCTTCTGTTGTTCCTTGACTTTGCTTTGACTCTCGTTAATCCCTCCACAATATCTCTTTCATTTTCAGGCCTACCTACCCCTTACCTTCTGGATCACCTTGCTGGATGCCTTTTATCAAAGTCTGGTCTGCTTCTTTGTGCCTTACTATGTGAGTCTCTATTCACTCAAAGTGTGTGTTATTAATGAATCAGTGATGCTTCTTTGTTGCTGGTATCAGCATATAGAATGGATATATTAGGGTATCTTGCTCATATAATCAAGTTGATCATTAACTGACTAAATTATAACATCCTCCCCCAAATATTTTAGAAGATGGATTAAATTTGGAGAGAAGTACATAGCTGACTCCTCATGAGTCTCCTTTTTAGCCTCATGCTACTTGATAGTTTTTGCAAATGACCTGGATAGAATTGAGATTCCAGGCATATAACGAGGTGAGTCAAAATCAGAGAGGCAAAATCAGAATATGAAAGCAATTATCAGTGAATCCTGGGCTAAATCCACTAGGATATTTGTAGTATTAAAGTTCTTATAAATAGTCTCTCCAAAACTAAAAAATCTGTTTTATAGGTGAAGAATAGAAGAAATGTGACTAAACAAAACATGTATAAAAATGAATTTTAAAATTCAGGCAAAAACCAAGCACAAAGCAGCATAATGTAACTGCCCACCCATATACACCCTCACCCAGAAGAAAACACTGGTTTGATCACGGATTGGTGTTAACAAAAGCACAGTATTTTTAAGAATGAAAAAAACCGATAATCTCTAAATTAATAATCACCGATAATCTCTAAATTAATAATCTCTGTTCTTTAGTTCTTTATTTAAATAAAATGACTTGAATTTGCCAGCTAGAGTATTCTAGGTATACTGCATCTCAAGAGGAATCGGATAAGGCAATTGAAGGTAAGGAGAAGAGAGCGAGTAGAATTGCGAAAGGTCAGGAAATTGTGCCTTTGGAAGAATGCTTTAGGGACTTGAGGACATATACATAGGAGAGGAGGGGATATTTACTTAGAGAGATACACTTGGGGTAGCCGAGAGAGAATGAGTGCATGCACGAGCAGAGGGAGAGGGAGAGAGAATCCCAAGCAGACTGTGCTGAGCGTGGAGGCCGACTCAGGGCTCCATCCTGGGACCCTGACATCACGACTTGAGCCAAGAGAAAAGAGATGCTCAACCAACTGAGCCACCCGGCACCCCTCAGGGGAGCCTGAATAACTGCCTCAGAGTTTTGCAGCTCTATTAAATGGGACATATTTGTTATTTTTCTGTACCTCAGAGAGCCAGAAGTTAAGTAAAAGGTTCCAGGAAAATGAATTATGGCTCAGGATAAAGAGGCATTCCAACAGAAAAGTTCCAAGATGAGATGGCCCAAGAGTCGGTCTCTCTTTCAGAAATGTTCAAGTGTATCCTAAATGACCCATTATTGGCAACATTGAAGAAGGGACTCCATGCTCAGTTGAGGTATAAAATGAAGGGATGATACTCAAACCACTGAGGGTGACAACTCTCCAAGATCATTACCTGTTGTCCTCTTTTTGTAGACCTATCAGGGCTCAGACATTGACATCTTTGCGTTTGGAAACCCCCTGAACACAGCTGCTCTGTTCATCATTATCCTCCACCTGGTGATTGAAAGCAAGAGTTTGGTGAGTGGTTTTCTTGCCTCTGAAGTAGCGTGAAACTGCTTGGGGAAATGTCTTCTATTAGCAGTGACTATGCTAAACCCTTAATGCCTAGAAGACACATGGTAACGAGAGAAGTAATGACACCAAATAAGAAGGGTGACTCATGGGTGTCCTTGTTGATCGTTGAGTGCCATTACGTTGAGGTATGGCCAGGGAAAGTCGAAAATACCTACCCAGTCCCCTTGGTGGTATCCATGGTGGATGGTTCAGGGAGGCATGAGTCAAGCTAGAGAAACAATTACCTCTCAATGACCAACATTCTTCAAGATCATGCTGATGCCTTTCAGCTCAACTGAAGAGAGGCGTCGTGCCATGATCCTCATTTACTGGCTTTAGTAAGTGATGGTTTTATCACAATAAAATGTCTTATGTTACAAAAAGAAATTATATTTTCTTCCCTCCAGAATTTTTATCATTCATTTAAATCTATGTCTTTTTTTATGTTAGTTGCTAACTTAATAATAGTTAATTCTTATCATCAAAATGGTTATACGGTAGCTCTCTGCAGCAAAGCTAATGTGTAGGATTCAAATAGTGAAAGCTTTGTTATAAACCTTCCTTTGCAGATGAAGAACATTCCACCCGTCTCTGGAGAATGAACCACCTCTGTGATTATTTATGCCCCTCACTCATTGCCATTGCCATTGCCTTTGCTGTAGCCTAAGCCACTTCTGGACTATTGCTACGGCCCCCTTAGACCTCCTGCCCACCTCTACTCTTGACTCCTCCAGCCATCCTCTACAAAACAACCAGAATCATCCTTTTGGAACACAAATCCTGTCTTGTTGCTGCTGTCCTTTGGATAAAACCCTTCAGTGATTTCTCATTGTATTTGGAATAAAATCAAAAAGCCCTCAGATGGCCTTCAAGACTTCATGCAGTGATGCCTCTACTTTTCTCTCCAGTCACATTTCCACTTTTTCATGGGCTGGAGCCACACTGTCCTTCCTTCAGTGGTTCAGATACAGTGAGCTCTTTGGTCCTTAGCATTTACCATATCTTCTGAGGGGAGTATTCTTACTCTTCCCTTGATTCTTTGCACTTGATCCAGCTTACATATTCTTTTTGGTCTCAGCAAAAATGCTGCTTCCTCCAAGAGCCCTTCGCTAACCATCCTTTTTCTCATACCATCCTCTTGTTTGTCTTCATCGCCCCAATAATAATTTATTATTCATCAGTTATGTGATTATCTGATTCGTGTTTATCTCCCGTATTAGACTATATTCTCTGTGAGGGCAGGGTTCATATTTGTTAACCACCATATACCAGAATCTAGGACCGGACGGACACACAGTAGGTACTCAAAAATGTTTGAATGGATAATCAAATGATTAAATGACTAATCAGTGTTTGGGGGTATATTCACGTTCCTGGTAGTGAATGCGTTTCAAACAGAAATAGCTGAACAAGGTTATAGTTTAAGTGTTAGATGCAGTTATATTATAAAATTGCAATAATTTCTAAAGAATATTCTTGGCACTACTTGCCTTGCTTATAATCAAACTGTATAATCAAACCCTCTATAATCAAACTGTATAAGCCTAAAGTGTAGTAAAAGGTTAAAATCTGAAAATACCAGCTAGGGAGAGTAAAGGGAACTCCAGGACTAAATTATTTGGCATTGTTTTAATGTTTGTTCGATTTCATTTGTAAACGATTTTGTAGGCACTTTTGGTTACTACCTAAGAACTGTCATGGGTTCTGACATTCAGTGGCGTTCTAAAGGGTCTAACGCATAAAGGTGTTGGTTTGGGTTCACTGGTTATGAGCAATAGCACCTGAGCAAATAGAAAAGTTATTAAAAATATATTGGAGAACCATTGTCAAACCAAACCAAACCAAACTGTCCTGAGGAACCAGAGTGGCTCCGGACATCCAGGGAACAAACTAATGGTCAGGCTTGCCCTGCTGTGCTCTGACTTGACTGCAGTCCTTCTCTTTCTGCTCTTGCCTCATTGTGCCCCAGGTTTCATCCCTGGGGATAGAGTTCTGTCTCCTTAGCTTCAGTGCTGGGCTTTGGCTAGAGGAGGGCATTGGTGCCAGGGCCGCGCACGGTGCCCGGTGTCGTCCTGAGGAAGCAGGAGCGTGAAAGCCAAGTGCCCGGGAAAACAGTGTCTCTGAGGATGTGAGGCAGCTTCCCTTCACACTCTGGCTCCTCATCTCATCCGCACCTCCCACCTCCCTGTCGGCTCTCACCCGGCGCCTCCCGACTGTAACTGTATCAATTTATAGAAATGTGTCAGCTCCGTCAAGTTGCCGTCTCCCTTGCCAAAAGCCCATCTTAAGGGGGAAAAAAAATCAAGTGGTAGGGTTCAATGAAAAGGAAAGACAATTTGAGAAAGAAAGAAAAAAATAACAAATCCTTGTTTTAGAGGATTAATGATCATCAGGAGTTAGCCCATATTTTCTGAGCAGTTTGTACTTTTGACCAAAAAAAAAAAAAAAAAGAGCAGTCTTTGTGTCACTTGTGAAGAGATCTACCGAGGGGACATTCTTGGCAAGGGAAGAGGGAAAAGGAGAAAATTAGATCTTGTTTGAAAATTCTAGGAAGTTTTTAGGAAATGCTAAAGTCAGTGCTTCCCCCAAAAAGCCTAACATACTCCGCTAGGGAATATACTGCAGTTTTAGGTGCTGCTGTGCCCTCCGCTGAAGAGCACTGACCACTACGTCATGTGAAGGTGATTCTCTTTCATACCTCGGATTATGTCCATTTCCCTCTGTAACTTCTATCAGACTCTACACTCAGCACTCTTACGGCGGGTAATGGCGATATTACATTTAAGGTAGCAATCTGCTTTTCCTTCTCAATGAACGTACTTCATTGAGAAACCAGTTTCAGAAAAATACTAAGAAAAATCCCAAGCTGTACATAGATACGAAGGTGGCTAGGTTAAGGTGTGATACACGAAGATTTGTTTCTTGCTTGTATAAAATTAGCTAAGGTTCCAGCGAGCTCTAGGGCGGTTGTCCTCTGAGGGGGCAGCTCAGTGCCCTAGGCGGTGTCCTGTAGCTCTACCACGAGAATTATCCCAAGGAGGAACTCCTTGGTCATCATGGAGAGAAAGGAGACAGCATGGAAAATTGAACACCAGCTCTTCTGTGTCTCTAACGTGAACTTTTTTTTATGTCCCTTCCAGTCACATTTCACTGGTCAAAAGCAGGGTGCATGGCCACGCTTAGTTTCAAGGGGGCAAGGAAAAGTGACCCTTCCAGATGCTTACAGTGGGATGAAATTAGAATATCTGTGAGCAACAGTAATGTCTACCAGCCACGTGAATGGGTAATGTTTGAGGGTTGGACTACTACCTCAATGAAGAAATGGGCCAATTAGTGACAGTATTTAAAAAAAAGAGGGAGAGAATCCAAACAGCTCATGGTGCATTGAACACTATAAACTAGAATCATCATCAAAAGTAACCTTTCGGCGTTTGACTTTGTTTTACAAAATCCAAACAGTGGTATAAGCTGTCTGTGAAAGGTGCTCATATCTCTTTGGCGTTCTGCGTTTTGCTCACCAAGGGTCATGACACCATTCATTCATTCATTGATCAAACATGTGGTCTCTTCAACAGAGCAGCTTTCATGGGGATGCAAAACCCCGGAGGGGTTAAGAGTGTTCATTTCCCCGCCTTTCCTGTCTTGCAGACCTGGATCCACATGCTGGTCATTGCAGGCAGCCTCTTGTCTTATTTTTTCTTTGCCTTGGTTTTCGGAGCCCTGTGTGTCACTTGCAACCCACCATCCAACCCCTACTGGATTATGCAGGAGCACATGCTGGACCCCGTGTTCTACCTGGTTTGTGTCCTCACAACCTGCGTCGCCCTTCTGCCCAGGTACGGGGTTTTATCCGCGCTAGAGGAGGTGAGATCGGAGGCGTGGGACGCTTTGGGTGACTGCTAAGAACGGACAGCAGACCATCCCATTAACCAGTGGAGAAGTCAGTCTGTGTCCTCGTGAAGACATGGGTTTTAACTCTTTGACCAGAGAGCGAATACAGTTCAGGCAACCCGGAAGAGAGATTTCTCTCTCATGGAAAATTCTCGTCGGGTTGCCATCCCCAAAGATAGAGCAGCTTCACCCACAGGGTTATCTGAGGATTCTTTCCTCTGGCTTTTTTTTCTGCCAACTCCCACGGGTGCTGCCCTCTTCAGCGTGATGGGAGATGACTCACCATCAGCTCCCCCACATCCCTGCCTGCAGGAGGGAGGAGGAAAGAAAATGGAGCGCCAGCAGTTTTCCCCTTGTGTGTGTGTGTGGGGGGGGGTGTCTTTTTTTGTTTGTTTGTTTTTTCTTTTTCTTTGTGATGGTGTGACCCAGGAGCTGCACGTCATTGCTGTATCCCATTAACTGGGACCTCAGTATATAGAGTCAGAGTGGCAAAAATCGGAGGGTTTCTGAAAGGAAAAACAGGGGAATGTGTACTGAGAGACAAGTAGTGGTCTCTGCACAGCCTGTCAGCCCTGAAGATGTCCCTTCTCTGTCTGAGTTCAGTTCTCTTTCCCGTTTTAGTTTAGCTTGAATTCCTAATAGTGTATGGGATGGAGATGGCTAAGAAGTACGCATGGGTTTTTCATCTGTAGCTCTCATAACATTTATCTGTTTAGCTGGAAACACTGTGCCACATAGTTGTTCTACCTTTTAAAACAGCATATGAGAGTCAAAATGGTGATTTTAGATTATTCTCGAACAGAGTTGACGGACTGGCTCGCAGACCAAATCTGGCGGGCTGCCCATTTTTAAAAGTTAAATAAAGTTTTATTGGAATATAGACACCACTCATTCATGTATCATCTCTGCTGTTTCACTACAGCGACAGAGTTGAATAGTTCCAACAGAGATGATCTGGCTCACAGAGCCTTCTGAAATATTACTATCTGGCCCACGGGAAGAAAGTTTGCCACCCCCAGTGTTCTGACAAATGCTGGAAAATGTGAAGGTGGTTTTAGAACTGGATAATGGGCAGGGACTGGAAGGATGTAAAGGTACACAGCGGAAAAATTCTAGACGTCTTTAAACAGACTGTAGATGATAATGGACGTCGACGTTCCTACTGGTGGGGATTCAGAAGGAAGTGAGAAGTAGCACAGGTAGAGAAAAACGTATCGTCTTAGAAACACATATATGGCCTTAAACAGAATGCTGCTAGAAATGTGGATGTTACAGGCACCACTGGTGAGGGGTCTGAAAGAAAGGAGGCCTGGTGGTGGGTGTTAAGGAGGGCACGTATTGCACGGAGCACTGGGTGTGGTGCATAAACAATGAATCTTGGATCACTGAAAAAAATAAATAAAAATAAAATAAAATAAAAAGAAAGGAGGAACGCGTTGCTAGGAATTTGAGGAAAGGGGATCTTGGCACTATAGTGGCAGAAAACTTAGCCGAAGTAGGTTTTCCCATTATGTGGAAAGCAGACTTTGGAAACTATGACCTTGAATATTTAGTGTTGAAGGTCGGGTCCGGTCTCTTCTTGCTGCTTAGAGTAAAATGTGAGAGAAAAGAGATTGAGGGAAGGCCTATGAAACCCACAGAACTTAGATTTGAGAATTTCTCTTTCTATCTAGAGTTCAAAAGTTGTGAAAATGAAGAGATTGGCTTTGGGAATATGCTCTAGAGAGAAGGCCAACAGTGTGGCTGGACAGCCAAAGGCTGAGGGGATTAGGTCTATGACATGGTTCCCTTCAGCCACCTCAGCGGCCACCAGGAAGGGCGATGGGATTATGTCGGAAAGCTCTGTGGAGGACCTTCATCTAATGGCATAAATCCCCACAACGTGGTAGGAGACCCCCAGGGTTGATGACAATGCTGTCTAGCATCCGTGCTGCCTGTGGGGACCAAAAGGGACAAGTGTGCAGTGATGTGTCCCAGTAGTCCTAGAAAACTTTTCCTTTTCCCAGTTGGTGGGTATTTTTTGTGTCCCATGCCACGTTTGCGGTGACTCTGACTCTGTGATGCTTTCTGGAACCTAGGTTTACATACCGAGTTCTTCAGGGATCCCTGTTTCCGTCTCCAGTTCGGAGGGCTCAGCACTTGGACAGACTGACTCCAGAGGAGAGGACTGAAGCTCTCAAGAAGTGGAGAGGGGCCGGAACAATGGGCCAGGTGCCATCTAAGTGTGCTGACCACTCAGCCGCCCAGTCAGAGAAAAGAGCCATGTGTGGCCCGTCTGCTGCCTTCGCCATGATGTCAGCACCGTCTTGTGCTGTCAGGCAGGGAAGCTTAACTGCTTTGGACTCAGACCTCTGTGAAACTAAGGCCTAAGGGATGGCGGGGCCCTCAGAGGGTTAAAAAAAAAAAGCAGGGTATCCTCCTTGGAGTGGCAAGTCTCCCTTGAAATCTGGAAGAGGGACTTTGAAGAGGCACCTCTGTCAAGCAAGAACGAGGTGGATTTTTCCCTCAGGGACACGGAGATTCTTCTGTGCCCGGAAAAGCCAGCGTGATGACCTTTCTTGTGTGTTTGTAGATACATTTGTAAGAGAGGTTGCAGTTGGGGCTGAACTGAGTTTATGGAGGTGAAGTATTTCACTCCAAATCAAATGCTTTTATGAAACTTTTTGGATTTTGTAAAAGTGTTTTAATTGTCTTAGACGTGCAGACATTCTTAAGGGATTCATTTGAGATCTATTTATTTTATTGGGAGATCTCAGATTCCAGGGAAGTGCTTTCAACGAGCAGACTCCAATCGGAATTTTTCTCTCATGAAGAAAAAGTAGTTTTTAGATCAGTTAGAACGCAGAAGAGATTTCCACATGGAAAAAAAATGTTATAAGTGGTTAATTTCCAGAGGAAAAATTCCAAAGAACCTTTTAAATGACAATGTACCTAAAATAGGGTAATAACTGTACTGTTGAAAATGTAGCAAGTGATTATTATTAGCCTTTTATTTCTTCCAGGAAGATGCCTTTGGTCGTCTGACTGCTGATGTAAGGCAGACGTCTCTGCTCATTTCAGTGTTATCTTGAAACGGAGTCTTCACGGGGAAGGGGCAGACGGGTGCCAGGGTTCAGTAGAAATCTGTTCCTCTCTCAGCTTTTCAGGCAAGAGAAGACCTTTCATGAGGTCTCCCTCTGTGCAGATGTCAGCGGGGAAACATAGGCCACAGGCAGGGCAGACACAATCGGCTGTCAGTAGCCCACTTGGCAATTTCCTGTATTCGGAAACTTACAATGGCCTGATCGAAATGCGACAATCAATTTGAAAAGAGTCTTCAGGAGACCATTTGAGGGTTCATAGTCTTTACCCTACAAGGTCTCTGGTGTTGTAACCTTTAAAAATGAGATATTATGCACTGAGACTAATCAGGTGGTTCTCAGCAGAATTCCATGAGGTTCTTAGAAAACTTTGTTTTTAAATACATTTTAGGACAGGAATGTCCATAGCAAGTTAGTTGCTGTTGCAAATCATGTGTGTTGGCTTTAGTTGGAACAAAGAGACTAGTTTGTCAGCCAAGCCCAGATGTTACAAGATCATCTATTTTTGTTGAGTTCTTTTAAAATTCATTATCTATTCATCTGAAAATTGTCAGCCACTAACCACCCAGAATCTCCTTCCTGAAATCTCCATGCTGATGTTCTATGTCTAGAATCAAGGTCCTATGACTATTAATCTCTTATCCTCAGGGCTTCATCTTCTCCTGCTGCCTCTTTGTCCTGGTCTGACATTTTTTTGTAACTGTCTGATATTACTGCAAATAGTCTTTCATAGAGACCGATTTTTAGAACTTTCAAAATCCCACATGGTTATTGGAGGTTGCTTTCTGCTCTAATGATTTTTTTAAAATAAACTCTTTAATAAATCATGTGTACAAAAACTGTCATCACTCCTGTACATATGACTGAGCCCAACAGTAGTCGGTACCAGAGCTTAGAAGGAAAATCCCAAAGCCCACCTTTTCCCAGAATATTGTAATGGCCTTTTCTTACATGGGAAATGTCAGTCATGTCCTATCATCTGTTATCCTCATAGCAGCTGGCATTCATTCCCTGAATAAAATAAAGGGTTAGAATCTAAAGGTAAAAAATACAAGCCAAGAGGACTGAGGAAAAAAGTCAGTCTCCCAGATGTCAAGTATCTGTACGTAAAAGTAGAAGAAAGTCTCAAGTGTTTGTGTTATGAGTCCGCAGTCTCTTACCCACAGTTCCAAAATCCCAAGAGCTCTGAGACTGAAAATTTTTTCATAAATTAGGCACAAATTCAATGTCCTAAACAGATGTAAGGCAATTTACTTAATGTAATTATTTCAGATATTTTGCGATAAAAATGTATTTTATTACTGGGTGCTAAATTGTATTCTTTAAATTCTGAAACACATCTGGCCCTTGGGCAAGAGAGATTTGGGATCTGTGTCAAGCCTTTAAAGGGTCTCCAATCACAAGTAAATAGCTTTTATGCAGAGTTACCCATGTTGATGGGACCTGTTGCATTTTGGTGTTCCATGTATTTTACCAAATTTCAGGGGACCAAACATTGTATCATTGTTCCTGGTAGCCAGGAAAATTAATTAAAAGTTTACATTTTGCAGTGATTTTACCCCAAAAGATCTGTGAACGAATTATTATATCGGCTCCCAAAATGTACTCATGAGGTACATGAAAGATTCCTTGCATTCTTACCAGAATTAAAGTTTTCTTTGGACACTCAAGGGACTTGGAACTATTAGGAACCTCTCATTTCAGAGAGCCATCCATCACCTAAAATAAAAGAGCACATTCCTGTGACAATGAGACACATGACAGGTAAATTCGGATTGGTCGGCGGCTGGGGGCCAACTATTAAGAGTGGGAGGCATGGTTTTCTAGGACTTGCTATTATCCATGTTCCATGTCCATTTAAAAAAAAAGGTTGTACCATTTTATTTGTATTAAGGGTTATTTTTTTAAAAGATTTATTTATCTGAGAGACAACGAGCACAGGCAGGGGGAGTGGCAGACAGAGGAAGAGGGAGAAGCAGGCTCCCCGCAGAGCAGAGAGAGCCCAGTGTGGGACTCGATCCCAGGACCCCGGGATCATGACCTGAATCGAAGGCGGTCGCTTGACCAACTGAGCCACCCAGGCGCCCTGTATTAAGGATTATTTAGAATAAGTACAGTAGGTATACTTGCCTGAATGTAAGTTGAGCACAACTGACAGAACAGACATGTGTTCTTACACTTTCACACAATCCTCATCCTAATTCCATTGCTGGATTTCACATTCTCAGTAGGTTTATACAAACTTGGAAGCAGGAGAAGAATAACAGAAGTGTCAAGGCAACTTCTTGAATTTGAAATATGTGCACAAATAGAAAAGAGTACAAAAACACAGGTATAAAATTGCAGTGAGTCTCTGTGGGATGCCGAGGCAGTCCAGGCTGCTGGTGAAGGTTAGTGCAGAATCCTCCTTGTTCCCAGGGCATTTGGATGTTGCAAAATGGATCCCTAAATAAATTACTTATGTGTGAAGATTTGCATTTTGAAGCTTTTTAATGGGGAGAAAATAGTTTTAACCACTAGTTACTTCGGAAAGTGATGGGCATAAAGTG
Source organism: Ailurus styani (assembly GCA_002007465.1). Lineage (NCBI taxonomy): Eukaryota > Metazoa > Chordata > Mammalia > Carnivora > Ailuridae > Ailurus > Ailurus styani. Next base: position 11,848,334 of record LNAC01000005.1, read on the forward strand.
GCATAGCGCTTCAGAGCGTGTTTAAATTTTTGTTTTAATTATCAAGGGGAGGCTAGACCAACATCAAATATTAAACACGTTTCAAGACAAATTACAAAATGCTTTACTCCATGCAAACTTGCACTGTGCTTTGAGAGGCATTTCTGTGACTTCATCATGGGCAAACACAGGAAAGTTGGAAAATATTGAATTGGGGATTGGGTGGAATTTAATTTTTGTTTCCAAAAATTGAATCTCGCCAGGCTAAAGCAAGTTTTCCTTTGGCAAAATTTAATCTCCAGTCATTGTCACACAGGTGAAACAAAACGTTTCCCAGGAATATTCTTTCGGCTGTTGAGGTCTCAGTTAGCCAACTGATACACACTCAATGAATCCCAGCTCTAAGGAAGGTTCTATGAAGACTTTTCTATAAAGTTACACCCCTTAAGTTCCGAACGTGCAGTCCTATATTGTTAAATGCTAGCGCTGATATCTAAGGAGCTTTGGGTGCAGTTATGTCTTGCCGTTTCAGCTACCTAAATGGATGCTGCTTGTCTTTTACCTCTGACTGTCTTTCATGGGTTTTCAGAATTGTGCAGACTTGAGTAATAGTAAATTGTCTTGGCTCTTAATCAAAAGCAAGTCTCCAATATTAATGTTGAAATTTGCCACTATGCTATTGTGCTTGAGAAACAAAAGCTGGCAAAGATTAGTCAGCTTGGATCTCAATGTCTCCTTTGTGACTGGAATAAAGAGAATTTTCTAGAACCTGTTACCCTAGCACCTGTCTTATTCCAGAGCTGATAATTTTGTACTAGGGTCAAGATTAGGCCTGGCAGAAGAAAAAAATCTGCTTTTTTTTTTTTTAAGACTGTCATTAAACTTGAAGTAAGAGGAAACTGAAGTTGAGAAAACTGAATAAAATTAGCCCGAAACAAACATGAACACTTGCAGTGTACCGCTGAGCATCCCTGTCCGTGAAAAGTGCTTCTGGACAGCTCTCGGCAGGAAGCTCTCCACAGTCGACAAGGCCATTTTCTTTGAGTGTAGCTGGCAAAGTCTCTCATCTCTTTGGAATTAGTTTAGGAGAAAGGTATGGATGTATATTTGTCTTTCAATCCATTCGACGAAGTAGGACACATTGCTATAAACTCCAGGCCCCAGGACTTTGGAAAAGCAGACGGAGCCCCACGACGTTAAACCAAATAATGTCCACTGTCCTCCAGGCCGCTCGCAAACAAGGGGTCCGCCGCTGTCACCCTGTAATGAACAGCAGTGGACGTTAGTCACTGGTATGTCAGAGCCCTCCGGGGGTATAATGAAGCCAAACCAGCTTAGCCAACTTCTTGGAAAGTTTAACAAAGGCTTTCGTTGCCAACCGGAGGAAGCTTTCCACTACATAGAAGGAACTTTCAAATGCACATTTTAAGCCCTGATTTTTAAAAGAATGGGGGTGCCACATTCTTATTTCCATGAAATCAGACTTCTCAGCCATTTCCTGTGCTTATCAAAATAGGTCATAATTTTTTTAAATGTAGTGTATCAGAACAAATTCTCTCCTAATTGATCTCATTCTTTAACTCTGAGCCACTTTATAAATGTTGAAAGTGCCCAAAATGAAACATTCAAATCAAAGATTTTTTTCCTCCACACGAGACCCTGGCAACTTGCTGCATTTCTTAACAGTTCTTAGGATTTTTTTCAGTTAGTGTACATGAATGGAAAGTAGCACATCAGGATTATTTACAGCAAGGTATTGTATTTGTAGCCTCTGTTCTATCTCATGTGCATGGAGATTTTCATTCTTGACATTTCAGGCATGCAGTTCTCTTGCCCACATAGGATTAGCAGTGAGACACTTTGGCTTTATAAACATGAATATTAGCTACGTCTGAAAAGATCAGAGATGAGGTGTATTCTGCATGGCCTCAAAAGAGAGGGATCGATACCCTAGGAAATAAGGAAGTATATCAATTCATGGCAGGAATTTACACAGAGTCCTGCCCTGTAAGGACATCAAACTTGGAATTACGTAGCTGGTGTCATCCCCCTAGTCATGTTGGAAAAAAATAGTAATTAGGTTTATTGATGTTCCTCTAAACACTTTCCCTTGGATTTGCTCATTCACTGCTCGGGAGATCCCTGTGAGTTGCTAAGAATTGTTTTCCATGTGACGAGACTGAGGCACAATGTGTACCCTGTTCGTGGGCCTCGCTCGGATCAGACCCACGCAGTCTGGCACTGCAATTCCGACTCCGTATCTCCTGGGCTCTCCTCTCAGAAGTCCGAGCAGATACCACTCCTATTCAAGTGAAATGAGATTTTTGAATGCACTGTGTGCTTCTGTGGAAATAGCCATCTTTACGTGTATGATTTACCAATGCCATAAGCCTAAATATTGATGGGCCTCGCAAGGGATTGAGTAAGTGCCTGAAAGCCTCATTGAGTTTTTCAAAGCAAAATTTACTAGAAACATTTTATTAGACATATTCCACATTTTTTTTCACCTCCCCTTATATAAAAGGAATACTAAGATGCTGACTTACTGACCTTGAGCTCTTTATTATGCCAGAGAGTGATTCAAATGGGACAGGTCTATGTTGCCTCTCAAAAAAGAAGGCTCTTGAGAGAGGAGAATGGGAAAAGGGCACATGGTAACTTGGGATTTCTGTATACTGAGAGATGTTGTCAATAAAAATAAATGTCACTAGTACTTAAAAAAACAAAACAGAACGGGATGTGTACAGGTCAGCATCTCTCTACTTCCAGATAAAGAATTAAGCCAAATAATTGCTTGGTGTCTACTCTTTGCCAGAGTCTGTGTAGGATCTACGCCGCTGAAGGAGGCAGGATTTTTTGTCCCCGAGTGGCCGAAAGTCGGCTTGGGTAACAAGCATAACTCTACTTGAAAGCCAGGTCCAAGGGCCATAAGCAAGGTGTCCTCAGAGGAATGAGGGATTACTGCCAGCTGGAGGGGAGCGAAAGCAGCTTCCCAAGGTGTGGGTCTTGAGCGAGGCCTCGTGAGGCAAATAGACATTTGTCAGGTGCAAAAAGAGAGGGGAGGAAGAAGCAATTCGAATGCAAGGGAGAATACAGCGAAAGGCACATTTCGCTCTTTTTGGCTCCCTTTTACTGGGCTTTAGGCCAAAGTTTTGGCTTGGCTTCAGTATTGATCCCCATGATTTCTAGACCTTACCAGAAGGGTCCACAGCTTTCATGGTGACCTATGGATGCAGGGAAGAAAGATCATGAGAGGTTCTGTGTACGATCTTGCTCCGGACCTGATCAAAAGGAGCTTTTGATGACTTTTTTGCTTTCTCCTTGGGGTTGTACTGGAGACTATCTGGTGTGCATTTAAGACTCCCACAGTGTTGAATTCCCACTACCGCCAAGGTTGGCTGGACCTGGTTCCTATCAGACACCATGACATGAGCATGCCTATGCTTGGGTCTCAATTCTCTTTCAAAGAATCACCTCCCTTCTCCTTTAGCAATTACCAAGAGATGAAGAGGCACCAGTTCGGGGCACACCTCCAAACCATCTTGGGGACAGGAGGAAACGTATGCACAGGAATCATTGCTACCAAGAGAGTGTGGCGGTCGAGCACTTGGACCCTGAAGCCAGACTTGCTGAGTTCATAGCCTCTCCCCACCCGCTTGTGCTGGGTGAGATGGGGAAATGACTTAACCTCTCAGCTCCCTTGTTTTCTTGATTTCTAAAATAGCAAAAACAATAATACTGCCACAAGAACTGATGATGAGGATTAAATGAGTTCTTAGAAAGCATTTGAAAGAGATATGGGAACACAACAAGCACTAACTGATAGATGCTAACAATATAGTTAGTATTCACTGAGTGAGTGTGACAAACATCACACATGGGTAGGTGAACGATAGGGCTTTCACACACATTGACTCAGGTAATCCTCAAAACACCATGAAAATTAGAATCAGCCCCATCTTGTGATTCTAGAGAGGTTAGATAACTTCTCCAGGTCACATTTTTCTTACGGGCAGAGATGGGATACAAGCCAGAACTTTCAGCTGCAAATCCTGTGTCCCAAGTCCCATACCACGATGCCTCCCCCAACCTTTTTTTTTTTTTGGTTCATTTGGCTTGGGAAATCAAACCTGGGCCTCTTGCACGAAGGTAGGAATTCCTCTGCCACCACCCACCTCAAATGATTTGTGGCCAGGACGCAGAAGGGACGGTGGCCTTGGTGAAATGCCAAGCGATCTGCCTGCCTCCCTGTTTCCCATGGGAATCACCACTGGGCCATTTCCAGTCCTCTGATTTGGCCATTCTGAAATAGGCTACCAGAAGTGTTCTTTTATTATATTGTGTTAGTAGTAATAACATTGTCAAATTCTTCTTCAATTCAAAAATGTGTGGGTCAATCTGATCTACCCCCAACAGTGTAATAACTAAGGTCTTTCCTGGCTGGGGCTTATAATAACTGCCTTCTTGATATAAGCTTCTTTGAAGCAGAAAGAGAAATTTAGAAAAAAAATCCCATTTACAGTTGCACCAAAAATAATCAGATATCTAGGAATAAACCTAACCAAAGACATTACTCTGAAAACTATAAAACACTCATGAAAGAAATCAAAGATGACACAAAGAAATGGAAAGACCTTCCATTTCCAATGGAAAGACGTTCCATGGAAGAACAAATATTGTTAAAATGTCTATACTATCAAAGAAGGCTACAGATGTAATGTAATCCCTATCAAAATACCAATAGCATTTTTCACAGAACTAGAACAAACAATCCTAAAATTTATATGGAACCGCAAAAGACTCCAAACAGCTAAGAGGTATCAGAATTTCAGTCTTCAAGCTATATTGCAACACTGTAGTAACCAAAACAATATGATACTGGCACAAAAATGGACACATAGATCAATGGAACAGAATAGAAAACCCAGAAATGAACCCATAATTATATGGTTAATTATTTTTCAACAAAGCAGGAAAGAATATCCAATGGGAAAAAGTCCCTTTAACAAATGTTGGGAAAACTAGTCAGCTAGATGCAAAAGAATGAAACTGGACCACTTTCTTACACCATACACAAAAATAAACTCAAAAATTTTAAAGACCTAAATATACCTAAAACCATAAAAAATCCTAGAAGAGAGCACAGGCAATAATCTCTCTAATATCGGCTGCAGCAACAGTTTCTAGATTTGTCTCCTGACGCAAAGGAAATAAAAGCAAAAATAAAAATAAACTATTGGGATCTACATCAAAATCAAAAGCTTCTGCACAGTGAAGGAAACAATTAACAAAACTAAAAGACAGCCTATGGGATGGGAGAAGGTATTTTTAAATGACATGTCTGGTAAAGGGTTAGTATCCAAAATTGATAAAGAACTTCTACAATTCAACACCCCCAAAACAAATAATCCAATTAACAAATGGGCAAAAGACACGAACAGACATTTCTCCAAAGATACCCAGATGGCCAACAGACACACAAAAAGATGTTCAACATCACTCATCATCAGGAAAATGCAAATCAAACTACACTGAGATACCAACTTACACCTGTCAGAGTAGCTAAAATCAAAAATGCAAGAATCAAGTGTTAGTGAGGATGTGGAGACAAAAGTACCCTCTCGCACTGTTGGTGGGAATGCGAACTGGTGCAGCCACTGTGGAAAGCAGTGTGGAGGTTCTTCAAAAATTTTAAAATAGAACTACCCTATGATCCAGTCATCACACTAGTGGGTATTTACCCAAAGAGTACAAAAATACTCATTCCAAGGGACACGTGCACCCCTATGTTTACTGCAGCATTATTTGCAATAGCAAAACTGTGGAAACAGCCCAAGTGTCCATTCCATTGATAGATGAATGGATAAAGAAGATGTGGTACATATACACAACGGAATATTTGGCCATAAAAAGAATGCAGTCTTGCCATCTGCAACGATATGGATGGAACTAGAGAGTATTATGCTAAGCAAAGTCAGCCAGTCAGGGAAAGACAAATACCATATGATTTCATTCATATGTGAAATCTAAGAAACAAAACAAATGAACAAGGGGGTAAAAAAGAGGCAAACCAAGACACAGACTCTTAGCTATAGAGAACAAACTGCTGGTTACCCGAGGGGAGGCGGGGGGATGGGTGAAATAGGGGATGGGGATTAAGGAGGGCACTTGTCATGATGAGCACGGGGTGATGTATGGAAGTGAAACTAGCATTGCATTGCATTTAACTACAATGGAATTACAATTAAAAAATAGGGAAAAAAATAAGGTTCTTTGAGCACTTGTACCTTTTTATCCTTCCCTGGGAGCCAGTCCAATATAATAGTCAATGAGCGTTTATTAGGTAAAAATAAAAACACCTCCCTGTTTTGGAGGTTAGCACGCTCAACAAACTACTGTGACCAGGAATCCTGAGTGTCGAAAGGTCCTGTCCAGTGACAGCTCAGGACATGCTGGCCATCAGGGGCAGGCCCAGGCAATGCCAGTGTGATCGACTCCAGAGACAAAGGTCGTTCCATCACACACCCTGGAAGCTGGGATGTGGGTGTGCACTTCAAAGCCATTACCCTGATGGGGTGCTGGTCCCAGGCAGTAGGAGAGAAAGCTGAAGACAACCGGAGCGGAGGGCATGGAGGTAGTGAGGGGGCTCGCTTGGATACTGGAGAAAGTACATACGGTGAATAACTAAATATCAGGTAATAAGCAACCTCCGAAAACTATTCCCAAAGGGTGGCACCTGAGTAATAATGAGTTTATAGGGCCCCACTGAAGCGATCACGGAACTGACTGTCCTCGGGACGCAGAGAGCAATTTACCATGCACGAGTCCACGGTTCCAGACTCGTAGCCGGCGCATATCATCCGTGCGGTGATGGTCTTCATGTCGAAGTAGGACTGGCACTGCTCCAGGGAGATGATGCGGACCTCTCCCTCTTGCAGCTTAAAGGGCACTAGGGGGTTTTAAAAAAGAGAAGAAATAAAAGATCTAAGAGGACAAATGACTCGAAAATGAGATTAGCCTCATATATAGGAAATGATTACATCTGTATACCCAGAGAACCATATTCTTTATTTAAAATGCCGTTCCAAAGACAAGGCTTGTTTGGCATCAGAATTTTCAATGAGAAGTGTTGACAGTGATTGTCTAGTCAAAGGTCTTCATTTTATCAATGAGAAACTGAGGCACAGACTGGATCAGTAACTTGGTTAGGTAACTTGGGTCATGCTTTTCCCCTCTTAATACATGCTTCAACGAGAACAACAGCTACTACAATGAAAAGAAAAATAATCAAGCTAGAGGCCTGCCCCAGATAGAGGGTTAGCCCTGCTCGCCCACCGGGTCTAACAGGGGAAGGGAGACTCTATCTTAGGCTTAAAGACATGTCTCACCTTGGGCTACCAGGGCCGTCACTGGCAGTAAGAACCTTTAATCCTTGAAGCGATAACAGAGAGATGTTGAAAGGGACAAAGCCATCCTTTGCTATCAGCAGAGGGAGCAAGCAAATTCTGTTTCTAAGATCTCATGGAATAGGGCGCCTGGGTGGCTCAGTGGGTTAAAGCCTCTGCTTTCGGCTCAGGTCATGATCTCAGGGTCCTGGGATCGAGGCCCGCATCGGGCTCCCTGCTCAGTGGGGAGCCTGCTTCCCCC
>LNAC01000005.1:11856038-11990589 GCA_002007465.1 Ailurus styani
AAAAAAAAAAGATCTCATGGAATAATAATGGGGTTCTTGAAGCATAATCTTTTGTTGTTTAGACCTACAAAATTATACACATTTTCCCCCTTCTAGATAGTGATGGGGAAGCAGTGTGTATATATGTACAGGGTAGCTTATGGGAAGAAAGAATCACATCTGGAAAATCGATGTGATGGAAACACTTTGGTGAGTTGTCAACAGAACGGTGATAGGAACCATCACTAACATTTATTGAGTTATTAATGGTAGGCTTGGACCTGCATTCAGCATTTTATGGGCCCACTGTGTTTAATTGTTATAATAATCCTGTGAATTAGACAGTTGCTATTATTTTTTTTTCCATTTCATGGTGAGCTAGGAAGTCAGGGTCAACGAGACCTTTCTCACTGAATTCAGACCCCCAACCTTCATGCTATGCCATAAATGTCATATGTGAGATACTATGTGATTGCTCTGAGTCTGATGCGGATATTGTGGAGACAATACAAGTAGGGGCGATATAAAGTATATTCTGCTGTTACATCACATCACAGTCCTAGTTATAGCTTTGAAAAACCGAGGTCCACAGGAGTGGTGACATCCAACACTGCCTACGAAGGTCTTCCATGGGAGTTTTGGAAGTCACTGACTCACCATCCATCTTTCGGCTTTTTCTTTCTGTTGTCAGTTGATTATGTAGAAAAGAAACTCAACTTAGCCCAAGACTTATCTGACTAAATTTTAAGGAAAAAAAAATGTGCTTCAAATCAGCAGTTGCTAAGGTAAATACTGGGACACCAACGCACATCACCATTCCTGACAGCCAATCTTGATAGAGTCGGAGCGGCCAGCACTTACCGTTAAAGAAACTATCTCACTGATCACAGTCTTATTCTATACTTTTAACAGTAGGACAAAATCAGAGGGTCCATAATGGGGGCTGGGAGTAAAGAGTACCAATTCTTTCATTTTGTAGGTTTTGTAGGTTTAAATTACCTAGGGAGCCAAATTTAATCAATTTAAATTCATCAATTTAAATAGGCAAATAGCAAATCAGTTTTCTTTCTGGACAGTCTTACGGGCTGTTGTAGATGTTGTAGATGTTGACAAGACCAAATCATAACACAGAACTGGAAATGGGACCATGCGTGCAGCTTGACGGGGGACTGGAACAGCCTAGCCGCCCGAGAGAGGCGCCGAGGGACTCGGCCTGCAGCGTGGGAATCACTGGTAGGGACGGTCTGAAGCCAGGAGGACCAACAGACCTTCTCTTGCATGGCGGCTCCCCAACACGGGTAGTGGCTCCCTGAAGGGAGAGTCTGAGGTGTGAGGAAGGATTTGTGAGGCTGCCTCCCAAGGCACCGTCCTCTCCCATTTGCCATTTGGGGCTACACTTCTAGAAGTGAAAGCAGGACATTGTTGCCAAAGCCTGGGGGTAACACAGTGGTACTCAGGTACAGACAGAGAGGCAAGTGCTCCCGAGGCCCGACTTACTTTTGTTGCCCATGTGGCCCCAGCCTGTGATATAGCAGTAGGTATCGGGTTCCAAGGCCTGCTCGGAGCTGGGCAAGCAGACCGGCCGGACGTAGCTGGTTTCATTGACGTCGTCACTCAGCTCCACGATGCTGATGTCATAGTCCACCACGGCTCGGCTGTAGCGGGGGTGCAGGATGATGGTCCTCACCAGGCGTGTCTGCGTGAACGTCGACGGGTGGTCCAGATTGTTGATGCCAAACACCACTTTCCAGACGGCAGCGTTCTCTCGCCTAAAAGAACGAATTCAAGAGCTATTGGCATCTTGAACTCCAATTTAAATTTTGAAACTTACATGTGATTTTGAAAATATCTTACTTATGTAAATAATGGCTCTTTCCATGCCCAACGTATTTATGTGTAAGAGACCTTTCTGCAATGGCCTGAGCGATTCGTAAACAGGCCTTCTTGTGGAAAGCAAAGCTTGTGCTTCTAGAATGGGGGTATTCTGGAAAATAAAACTTGGTTTGGTTTGAAAGGCAGGCCGAGGGGTTACTGGCTTCATTGAGGGGGAAAAATAATAAGAAGACAAGAAGAAGAGAGAGGAAATTCTGGCACACAGAGAGTCCTGAAAGTTAAGTGAGTGAAGTGCTTTTAGATGGATTGACTAGAATAATCCCAGCAAGTGTTCAAAAACAATGCAGTCTGAGGCTGACCACGGGAAGTCGTGGGTCACCTTTTTAAGCCTTTGGCTTGAAATTTTCAAAGGGTTCCCTTGAAAATTTGCCATTTCTCTGAGGCACTTGCTCCTTCTTGGAGGAATGTCTTAGCCTTGGCTTTTTATTCTCCTTTCTTTTCATATATTTTTAAAGATTTTATTTATTTACCTGTCAGAGGGAGAGCGCACATACAAACTGGGGGAGCGGCAGGCAGAGGCAGAAACAGACTCCTCACTGAGCAGGGAGCCCCACGTGGGGCTCCATCCCAGGACCCTCGATCCCAGGACTCTAGGATCATGACCTAAGCGGAAAGCAGGCGCTTAACCGACTGAGCCACCCAGGCGCCCCTCCTTTCTTTTCATTTTTCCTCTCGTCTCCTCTTCTTCTCTGCTCTCAAGTCTATGTCCAAGTGTCCCAGGGCTCTTTTGTCCATCTTCTTATTCCATAATAAGATTACGGAACCTTATTATCCTCTTTAAGATTTCATCGAGTCCAGTGGTTTTAAATGCTACCAGATCCTGGGAATTCCCAAACATGCATCTCCACCCTCCCCCACTGAGCTGCAAACTTAAATACCCAATTACCCATTGGACAAACTGGCTTGTATGTTTAATGATAACTAAGATTTTTTAGTGCTTCTCATGTATTTGACTATGTTCTAAGCATTCAGAATTCACTTGCAGATATTTAGAACTTATAACCATGTGACAGAGTTGAATCCTCTCTTTCTCTTATCCCAACATCATCTTCATCAGCAAGTCTTCACCACTCCACTTTCAAATATACCCTGAATCTTGCTGTTTCTCCCTCCTCTACAATCTATCTTAGTATAAACCACTGTCATGCACTTGGACGACTGCAATGGCCTCCCAGTTGGTGGCCCTTCTTCTACTCTTAGCACCCTGGGCCCATTTTCCTCATGCCAGCAGAGTAATCCTTTTTTTTTTTTAAATTAGATTGAGTCCATTTCCTGCTCATAATTCTCCAGGGAAGCATGCTTGAGATACACTGTAGACTCCTCACGGCCTCCGAGCAGACCTGATCCATTCCAACCCAAGGACTTTCTATTTTTGGATATGCTGAGGACACCCCCAACCCAGAGGCTCTTCCTTTTCTGTTCTCTCAGCTCCCATAGGGTTCCCATCTTAACTCCTTCTCTTCTTTGAGGTCTCAGCTCAAACACCACCTCTTCACAGCTGCCCTCCTTGGCCACCCAGTCTAGCCTTTACTCTGCCCCCGTCACTCTCTACTCTTGACCTTCCTTTAATTTTCACCTCATGGATATCAATGACATTGGTACACCTGTTTGTCTCTTCTCTGTCTTGCTCCCAGAATGTAAGTTCTGTGAGATCAGGGACTTGGTTGGTCTTGGTCATTGGTGTATTCACAGGGCCTAAGGACTAGCATGCAGTGTGTTCTCGACAAGTATTTGTTTAGTGAAGGCTCCATGCATGTGGTTTCAAAACATGTACTAGTGGCCAAATTCGGCCACCTAGGCCAGGTCTATTCTTCATCAGTCCCTCCACCCACTCTTCCATTCCCGGTCCCAGTCCACTCTGGAGGACCAGGGTGGGCCGGGAGCAAAACAGTGGACGTAGAGGACTGCAGTGCCGGCGGGGCTTTCCTAGCGGACACTCCCTTTACAGGGATAGGGTAAGTGAGCCATGCCACCATGGGCCCCACTTGGAACCTTGCCCAACTAAAGTAGGTTGATTGGACCCACTAACAGTTGTTTTTCAACCCAGGCTGAAGCTTTTAAACACCGATTTTATCGGCGTCACCCCATGTCAATTGAAAGTTTTGGGCTGGGGCCTGGGAATCCATATTTTTAAGAACTCCCTAGGGAGTCTCAGATTAAAACTCACCCACATTCTTCCTTTCCTCGGGATGCTTTTTTCCACTGTGTTCTCATGCATGGCAAAGATTACCCTTTCAGAAGGGAAAGGAAAGAAGTGGCCCAGGTCAGCGTTCAACCTGTTTATGGCGTTGCTGGATTCCTGGAATACACTACTGAAAGAGTGCTCTACATGGCCCGTACATTCTATCTTTTTGCCATTGTAAAAAATAATAACTTTAGGACTATACAAATAGGAACTGATGTCATTCTTGGTAGATATAGATGCAGATATTAGCTATAGACATACAGATAGGTATAGATTTATTGTGCCAAACATTGTGCAGGAATTACAACAAGCAAGAAAGACATGATGCCCATCCACACAAACTTTAGAATTGAGTGAAGATATACAGTTAAAGAAACAAGCATAGTAAAATGCAGGAAGCACTATCATGAGCATTATAAGATGATATTACAGAATTATTTTTCATTAAATAAAGTCATCATTCAAAGAACGTCTTTCTCTCTTTTCTTTTTTCTTTCTTTCTCTCTCTCTCTCCCTCTCTCTTCCTTCCTTCCCTCCTTCCTTCCTTTCTTCTCTTTCTCTGTTTTTTCTTCCTTCCTGTCCTTTTCTTTCTTTCTTTCTTTCTTTCTTTCTTTCTTTCTTTCTTTCTTTCTTTCTTTCTTTCTTTCTTCTCACTCCCCCTCCCCCTTTCTCTCTCCCTCCCTCCTTCCTTCTTTTTCTTTCTCTCCCCTCCTTCCTCCTCCCCTTCACTTCCTCTTTTTTCTCCCTTCCTCTTCCTCCCTTCCTTCCCTCCTTCCCTTGTTACTTTCACTTTTTTATCTACAGAAGTAAGTGCATGACCATTTGAGAAATTCAATATTCACTTGAGATTCTATTACTTAAGTCATCTGAAATCACACAACAATTTATTTCAAATTTCAGAGCTACTAAATTTTGCCTCTAACAAATATTCATCCATTTGCTTAAATCACAAGCAGTATTTCAAATAGTTGAATAATGCAAATTATTTGTAACAAGATGAAATAACATAAATTTCAGACTTAATTACTATATTGTGCTTAATCTAATTCTAATAGTGAAAAATAAAACTAATGTTATTAACTTTTGTCTAGTAGTTCATCCCTACACAAGCTACTGTCCTTATGGCATTAACGTCACCAAAAACAAACACACCAAAGAGTACATAAGAAATTCACATAATTTTTGTAATCAGTGAGGATATTGTTCTTTTTCCACTTTATGAGTGTGATGAAAAAAATAAAGTTTCTTTTAATTTTTTTTCCAATTCTGGCAAAAACCAGGAAAAACCACAACCTGTTGTTTGAAATGGAAATGTGAGTGAGGGAACTGTGTATCAATGGTATATGGGCATATTAAACACATGCTGGGAAGAATGAGTCAGGAATAATGGCAGAGACAGTCCTGTCTTGGTGGAAGCAAGAAGGGGAAAGAAAATTTAGGGCTATATGAATGCCACGTGAGTCCAGTTTCAGTTCACGTTACCCCCCATGGAGAAACACATAGGAACAAACTACGTTCATATGGGCTTTTCAATGAAAAGAGTTTTGAGGGACAAAGAAAAAAGGCCAAGTATAGCCGCTGGAAATCTTCAGCATAAGGGGGACTTTTTCAAACTGAGCTGTCAGACCTCAAAGCAGCAGCACAGAGAATTGGCACATCCTTAAAGAAGCTTCTGCAGAGACCCCTCATGCTCTGGGAGGGACGAAGCCCACAGAGAGGAAGCCCAGTGAAAATCCACCATTCACAAAGAAAATGGCTGAGGAAGACCTTAAGAGATCCTTTCCTCCTTTCATTCTAGCTCCACATGGCATTTCCTTGTCTGAAATTCACATTTCTGGTCTAATTTACTTTATGCCAACACTACTGCTTTAATCATGGACACACTTTACAGAGAACATTGAAATGATATGATTTCAACATAGAATTCTTCAATCATCAGCTCTAGAGAGAAAGCCCAGCCACATATACATCTTAGATGACATGCAGGAAAATTTATACAATATTGCAGGCACACTGCTCTTGGCCATAAGAACCGGTCAATTTGGTTTACAATTTGCCAGCCTGAACCCTAGTTTAGACACAAAATGCCACATTTTTACTTACTTCAGCTAACCAGGTTTAGAGATTTTCTATTTTCACATTTTCTTAAAAGCATAAAATTTCCTTTTCTTTCACCCTTTCTGGTTTTGCTTTAATATCTTATATGTAACATTTATCACTTTAAGGATAGAAAATTAATAGTTGTAATTAATACCTGTGATAAAAATACCCTATTTTACAGAAATAGCACAGCTAAGTGGTGATTTGGAGGTAGTTTGAAGGTGACCAAATATGCACTAAGAAATATCACACAATGTCATCATTGCTCTTCTACAAATCTCACAACCCTCTTACAATTATTTATTTATTTGTTTGTTTGTTTGTTTGTTTGTTTATTTAATACAGAGAGAGAGAGAGAGAGAGAGAGAGAGAGAGCTCACAAGCAGGGGAGCAAGAGGCAGAGGGAGAGGGAGACACAGACTCCCTGCTGAGCAGAGAGCCAGATGCGGAACTTGATCCCAGGACCCTGGGATCATGACCTGAGCCAAAGGCAGACGCTTAACCAACTGAGCCACCCAGGCGCCCCAACCCTCTTACTTTTAGTATTGAAAAATACTTTGCCCTTGGTATTCATGAAGGATTCTCTTCAATACACCCAGGGAACAGACTTTAGAATGGGGTGGTCACAGAGTGACTATGTGGAGGGACCGGATGGGAGTCATAGAAGAGTGTGTCAAATCACAGTCTCTGGCCACCTGGAGGGTCACCCACTTGCCCCCTCCTGCTTCTTGCAGTTGTGTTGGAACGCCAGGTAGGACCTGACCTTTTGAGTGTTCAAGGGAAGCCAGAGTTTTGGATTCCTTTTCAGGTAACCACAATTTTAAATGTTGGGGGAAAAAAGGTAATAGAATCAGCAAAATAAACCAGAAGACTAGATTTATAGTAGCATAAGAGCTCTACTTCATAGCTTTCCTATTATTTCTATACACATTATTTCAAGTAATCTTCTTGCCAACTGTGAGATGTAATAGGAAATCTTATTCTATTTCAGAGAAGAGAAACCAGTGACTCATAGCAGATGAATGACTCATCTGAAGTCACAGAGGTAGTAAAGGATGGAAACAGACAAGAACGCTGGTCCTTTAAACACCTTTTCTACTAAACTTCTCTGGAACAAAAAGGAAAGTCCAGAGGCATCTACATAGGAATCAGGTACTGGCCACAGAAAAGCATGTCACTGGTGGGTGACATGATGGCCGACAGCAGGAAGAGATCTTCTCCTTCCGGAATATATCTCCCAGACACAATGGGGAACTAGCCACCAGCGGCAAAATTACAGAAAGTGAACAATCCTGTCATCCAGGGTCCAAAAAAAGCAAGAGAAGAAGGTAGTCAGATACATGTCCTGGAAATTCAAGAATCAGATTTCAGAATGTTTGGGGGGAAAAAAGGCAGACGTGGTATTGTATCTAGGGACTGTTAAAGCAAGTACACATCAAGAGAGAGGAGAGAAATAAAATGACAAATTCTGATGCTACCACCACAAGTGACTCCAAAAAGAAAATGAAGAATCGACTAAAGGGAATGTGACTGCATCAGGATCCCAGAGTTTTGCAACTGCAAACTCTACCACAAAAGAGAGGCATGAAAGTGTAGCAACTACTGGAAAGTCTTAGTCATAGACTGAGCAGGGGTTTGTTTAAAAAGGAGAAAAGTAGGAAACATAAAAATGGCTTCTTTGCAAAACAATATGCAAGGACAAGTAAAGGGGAAATCTTCTGTCTGTGGCAAATAACATTAGTAAAGAACTAAGACAAAACTGTCTGGAGTTTACTTTGGTTCCAATTTCTCCATTCAAATAGAATGTTCTCCAGACAATATGCCAAAGATTCATCTTCCATTTGATAAAACATACAGGTGCTTAGTACATGACAATGTTGCACTGGTGTGTGGTCTAAGATTTAGGAGGACTCAGTGAGACATCATTGACCTTCAGTAGATGAATTAACATTTCTAGTTCCAGACAAATTGTAGTTCTAACTACTAAAAGAACTGCACATATGATTACTAAGAAATATCAAAAAGGGGCTGGTTGGTCAGTTAACAAATATTTATGAATGGCTGCTATATGCTATGCTTAAAGCAATGAAAACATAAGGGTGAGGAAGACAGACATTTCATGCCCTCATAGAGCTTCCATTCTACTGCACTAAAGAATATATAAAGAAATAAGATTATTTTGGGCACTTTGAAGTGACAAAATAGGGTTATATGATAGATGACTGAGGGGGACGGTTTCACTGTAGCCAAAGAGTTAGGTAAGGTCTTTGATAAAGTCATACATCAATAGACACTTTAACGACCAGAAGGAGGTCCTTTTGTGACTCTAACTGCAAAAGTAGCAAGTTCAAACATCCCAAGGTAGAAATGGGCTCAGAAGATTTCAGACACACAAAGAAGGCTAGATGTCTGCAGCCCGTGAACCATGAGAGAACAGGGAGAGATGCAGTCCAAGAGGTGGGACTAGATCTTGAAAGGCTATGTTGAGAAGATTTATTCTTGTTGCAATGAGAAGGGTTTTAAGCATACCTTGATCTTGGAATTCTAGCTTCCAGAACTGAAGATAATAAAACTCTGTTGTTCAAGCCACCTAGTTTATGGTATTTTGTTTTGACAGTCCTAGGACACTAGCATAATAGTAAAGACCTGGTATGATGATGGCTTAAGAATAGGATGATAGCATGAAGACAGTGAGAGGTGCTTGAGTTAGAGATAATTTGGAAGAAGATCCTACAGAAATTATTACTAGAGTTAATGTGACAGGAATTAAGGATGATTCCTTGGTTTGGCAAACCAATGGATAATGATGATATTTACTGAGATGGGGAAGTTTGTAAGACACACAATTATTTGATCAGTGGGAGAGATAAGAAATCAAGTTTTGTTTTGGCCATTAAAGTAGGATGTTTATTACACATTCAAATGGACATATCATGTGAGCAGTTAAATACACATGTTTAAAATCAGTGGGTAGGGGTGCTAGTTGGGAAAAATCTGGGCTGGGCTGGAGATATAAGTTTGGAAGTCAGGAATAAATGTATGATATTCATGTTTTATATTCAAATATTATATTCATAATGACATTTGTATCAATGCTTGATATTCATATTTGTACAAATATGTACATGTATTTGAAACCATATTATTAGATGACTGTAGAGAGATAAGAAAGCCAAGAATTGGGTCCTTGTCTTAGCTTGGGATGCCATAACAAATCACCATAGAGTGAGTGACTTAAATAGCATGTATTTATTTCTCATAGTTCTGGTGGCTGGAAGTTCGAGATCAGGGTGATAGCATGGTTAGGTTTCTGGTGAAGACACTCTTCCTAGTTTAAAGATAAAAACCTTTTTTTTTTTTGTAACCTCATATGGCAGAAAAAGGTAGGAAGCACTCCTCTTCCTATATGGACATTATTCCCATTATGGGGTTTCCACCATCATGATTTAATTACCTCTCAAGGGTCTCACCTCCTAACTCCATTTTTGGAGGTTAGAGTTTCTTTCTTTCTTTCTTTCTTTCTTTCTTTCTTTCTTTCTTTCTTTCTTCTTTCTTTCTTTCTTTCTTTTATTTACTTGACAGAGAGAGAGAGAGAGATAACAAGTAGGCAGAGAGGCAGGCAGAGAGAGGAGGACGCAGGCTCCCCACTGAGCAGGGAGCCCGATGCGATGCGGGACTCCATCCCAGGACCCTGGGATCATGACCTAAGCTGAAGGCAGAGGCTTTAACCCACAGAGCCACCCAGGTGCCTGAGGTTAGAGTTTAAACATGTGCATTTGGAGGGGTAAAATCCCTGCAGTCAATAATAGCTCTGGAGCATTAAAGCATTCAGTGGCTTAAAAAAGGAAGATATGGGAAAAGAAAAGAAATGGGTAGGTTGGTGAAATGAGGAAAACAAGAATATTTTTGTTATTCTAAAATAAAAGCGAAGAAAGTATTTCAAGAAAGATGTAGTGACGAAATACTAGGGAGGGTTCCAATAAGTTGGAAACTGAAAAGTCACTATTGGATATGGCAAGATGGAAGTCATCAAAGACTTCACCATATCTGTGCCATATCTGTGATGACCTTGATAAGAGCTCAACCAGAGTGGGCTGAGGAGAAAATGGAAAGTGGAAAAGGGGAGACAGCAACTGTATGAAAGTCTGTCAGGAGTTTTACTGTGAATTCTAGCCAGAATGAGCAATAGTTGATGAGAGATGGAAAATCAAGAGAACGGGACTCAAGTTAGTGATATCAAGGCATGTTTGTTGAAGAGAACAATCCAGCAATAAGGGAGAAATTGATGATGAAAAATAGAAATGATGATTTTAAAAATTAAGTCTTTAAAAAGATGGAGGATACAATTGTCTTAAATAGAAACAGTGTGAGGTAAAAAAGTATGAGGTGAGACCAATGGAGAGTGAGAGGATTCAGGGAGAGAGGAGATGTCAGATAGTTGTCTCTGAGGGTAGAAAAGTGAGTTTACTATGGAGATATATTGGAAGTGTCCCATATTATCACACACTCATTTGAGATTCATGATCATGCATTCTAGGTGAGTTCAGTTAGCAGTCAGGGTGTGGGATATTCTTCAGCAAAGGTTAGGTGTTAAGGTGCGGAGGCAGAGTACATGCACGACCAGAAGAAACACATAAGTAACTACAAAGCTTAAAAGGGGAGGAGTTCCCAGTTTCTGTGAACCCCAGAAACTATGAAGTTTGGCACATATTTTGAGCCAACTTCCAGCCACATCCTAAACCCAGATATTTTCCACTGGAGAGAGGAGTATGAGAGAGAATATCTCCATGGGAGATGCACAGTGGCAAGAATGGAGTCAGGTCATTGTCACTAAGGATTTTTTTAATATAATTTTTTTATTATGTTATGTTAGTCACCATACAGTACATCATTAGTTTTTGATGTAGTGTTCCATGATTCATTGTTTGCATATAACACCCAGTGCTCCATGCAATACTTGCCCTTCTTAATACCCACCACCGGGCTAGCCCATCCCCTCACCCCCTCTCCCCTCTAAAACCCTCAGTTTGATTCCTGGAGTCCACAGTCTCTCATGGTTCATCTTCCCCTCTGATTTTCCCCCTTTCATTTTTCCCTTACTTCTCCTAATGTCCTCCATGCTATTCTTTACGTTCCACAAATAAGTGAAGCCATATGATAATTGACTTTCTCTGTTTGACTTATTCCACTTAGCATAATCTCCAGTTCGAACTCATCCATGTTGATGCAAATGTTTGGTACTTATCCTTTCTGATGGTTTAGTATTATTCCATTGTATATATGAACCACATCTTCTTTATCTATTCATCAGTTGAAGGCTCCTTCCACAGTTCGGCAATTGTGGACATTGCTGCTATGAACATTGGGGTGCATATGGCCCTTCTTTTCACTACATCTGTAACTTTGGGATAAATACTCAGTAGCGCAGTTGCTGGGTCATAGGGTTATACATCATGACCAGGCGGGATTTATCCCTGGGATGCAAGGGTGGTTCAATATTTGCAAATCAATCAGTGTACTAGATCACATAGATGAGAGAAGAGACAAGAACCACATGGTCCTCCAATTGATGCAGAAAAAGCATTTGACAAAATGCAGCATCCTTTCCTGATTAACACTCTTAGGAGTGTAGGGATAGAGGGAACATTCCTCAATTTCATAAAAACCATCCATGAAAAGCCCATAGCGAATATCATTCTCAATGGGGAAAAGCTGAGAGTCTTTCCCTTAAGATCAGGAACATGGCAGGGATATCCACTGTCACCACTGCTGTTCAACATAGTACTGGAAGTCTAAGGAACAGCAATCAGACAACAAAAAGAAATAAAAGGTATTCAAATTGGCAAAGAAATCAAACTCTCTCTCTTCACAGATAACATGATACTTTATGTGGAAAACCCAAAGGACTCCACCCCCAAATTACTAGAATTCACACAGTAATTCAGTAATGTGGCAGGATACAAAATCAATGCACAGAAATCAGTTGCTTTCTTATAAATTAAAAATGTAACTGTAGAAAGAGAAATTAGAGAATTGATTCCATTTACAATAGCACCAAAAACCATAAGATACCTTGGAATAAATCTAACCAAAGAGGTAAAAGATCTATACTCTAGGAACTACAGAACACTTATGAAAAAAACTGAAGAAGACACAAAAAGATGGAAAAACATTCCATGCTCATGGATCAGAAGAATAAACACCATTAAAATGTCTATGCCGCCCAGAGCAATCTATACTTTCAACGCCATCCCGATCAAAATACCAGCGGCATTTTTCAAAGTGCTGAAACAAAGAATCCTGAATTTGTAAACCAGAAAATTTCTGAATTTGGAACCAGAAAAGACCCAGAATCGCCAAGGAAATGTTGAAAAAGAAGAACAAAGCTGGGGGCATTATGTTGCCTGATTTCAAGCTATATTACAAAGCTGTGATCATCGAGATTGCATTGTATTGGCACAAAAACAGACACATAGACCAATGGAATAGAATAGCGAGCCCAGATACGGACCCTCAACTTTATGGTCAACTAATCTTCGACAAAGCAGGAAGAAATATCCAGTGGGAAAAAAGACAGTCTCTTCAATAAACGGTGCTGGGAAAATTGGACAGCTATGTATAGAAGAATGAAACTTGACCATTCTCTTACACCACACCGAGGGCTTTTTAAAACCATACTTGCTTACTCTCCAGTGCTGCTGGAAAATAGCACCCCAGGGGAGGTACGGAACCCCAATGGAGAATTTCTGCTTTAGTGGACACTATTAGATGGGAATGGATCAAATCACTTAAGTTGATGGAACGGAAAAATAAATTGTGAATCACCAGCACAGTCCATAAACACCTAGAGATAAAGAGGAAATTATGAGGACACAACATGATTTAACTTTTAATAAAAAGTCAGACCAAGCCTCTCACTTCCTTTCCTGAGTGCACTAACAGATGTCAGACCTGGAGAACTGGGCAAGTGCAGTGATTTTGTTTTGCAGAGAATGAGTGAGGGGGCTGTCCAGAAGGAGGAAGAAAGATGACTGAGTAATATTAAGGGTCTAACTGATGTTAAAGTCCAGGATGGCACTGATCTTCACTCTTGGGTAATATTCTCTCTCAGTTCTGAAGAGCAAAAGTATTAGGATCACAAAATGTGGTATTTACATTGACTCTTTTTTGGAGACCTGCCTGGGGTGTATGTGTAAGGTCAAAGACCTTGAAGTTCTTGGCAAGAGAACTCACGTGATGAGCTTGGTGCCCAAGGTTAACTGGGAAGAGAAAGGGCACAAGGAAGAGACTGGGGAACTGAAATCACTGGGGGACACATGCAGACCAGCAGCTGCTGTCCTGTTGGAGACAAGAGCTGGTTGGGAGAAATCACAGCATGAGTGACATGGTGGGGTTAAGGGTTACGGTCATAGAGTGAGGTGATCATTTTCCGTGTGCATTTTCTGGAGAGAAATTAGACGCTTCTGACAATGAGTACTTGTAGGCCAGCCTCGGAAGTTCAGCCTTAAGACTTTTAGAGGCGAAAGAAAGCAGAAAATTGCTTGTTAAATTACCCCTGAAAGTCAAAGTCTTTCTTCCTCAGAAGTGTTAAAGTTGCGTTGTGATTAGGGCATATGGGACTGGATCTGATCAGCTTAGTATCTCATATGTTTTTAATTTTCATTTGGGATTTTTAAATACTCCATAAAAGAGCAAAATGAACTTGTCCTTTTCTTTAAAAAAAAAAAACAACAATAAAATTAAAGGAGACAGGCTTGAGAAGACCTACAGATGGGTCACGCTGGGCCTTGCCAAAGTATGGAATCACAATATGAAGTGAATTCCATTAATTGCAGCAGCTGATGGCTCCAGCAGAGAATAAGGCTTACAATTAGAAGTTCTCAAAGCTTGAGGGCCATTGGAGAGATTGTAAAATGGAATCCGTTATTAGCACACATTCAAGCAAAGGCTTATTTCAAGTTGGGCAATTTCTAGCTTTTTCTTGACAGGCCAGGTCCCTCTTGACATTTCTCTTAAGTTTAGTGTTTCATGAAATTTCACCAAGACCTTTGATATAATATCCATTTCCTTAACTGTAAACACATATTTCTTCTCTATTGCAAGGTCTCTTGTTAACTCGACAGAGCTGTCAGTGAAAGAGGAAGCTTGGATATCACATATGGAAATGACAGAAGGGGAGTAGGAACCTGGCTTAGCTAACACATAAAGAGAATTATTCCTCTTAAAGAACTGTTGGACTTATTTAGGTAATTGTGTTTTGATGAATGTACTCTTGCTAGTATCATCTCTGCTTACAGAGCGTTATAGATCAGAACTAGAGAAGACATCTGGAAACATCTGGCCCCTTCCAAAGCAATAACACTGTCGTGCATTTCCCGACATACTACACAGACTCTTCCAATTATTTTGGATCTTACA
The DNA here is from genome assembly GCA_002007465.1 of Ailurus styani. Classification (NCBI taxonomy): domain Eukaryota; kingdom Metazoa; phylum Chordata; class Mammalia; order Carnivora; family Ailuridae; genus Ailurus; species Ailurus styani. Next base: position 11,870,614 of record LNAC01000005.1, read on the forward strand.
CATTAAAAGTTCTCAAGAGGAGCTTCTGGTTTGATTTTTTAATATTTTATTTTCCCTAGAAGAGCAATCAACTAGAAATACACATTTTCACTTTATAATCACTTATCACATTCTATTCTTTTTTTTAAGTATCTGCCTCCTTACTAGGTTATCCCTCCAAGGAAGGAAATGTGTATTCATCTCTGGAACCCCCATGTAGAGCTAGGTATAGATGTTGGGACTCTAGTCTGTAGAAACAAGAGGACCAGTAGGTGAGTAGCTTTGTCTGAGAGATGTAGTAAAGTATTGTTAAGATGGCAGCAAGCTGGAACTAACCTGAATGTCCTTCGCCTGGGGAATAATAGAAAAAGTTATGGTAGATCTAGATAAGGGACTATCATTTAGTTTTGAAAAAGAATGAGCTAGGGCTACACCTATTGACTTAGAGGGAGGTCCATGATATATTGTTGTATGAGAAAAACAACTTAAAAAACAAAAGCACAGATTGTGATTCCGAATTGTAAAAGCAAACAGTGGTACCCTGTGAAAAATGTATGTGTGTTTTTGACTGTGAAGGGACATTGGTTAGGCTGTAACAGGGGTTACTGTGAGGATGATGAGAAAGTAGAGAGATTAGGGAAGAAGATAAAAATACTGCTAGCACATGTTGTGATGAGCACTGGGTTCAAATCAATCATTGAATGCTACATCAAAAACTAATGATGTACTATATGTTGGTCAACTGAACATAATAGAAAAATACTGCCAGAAAAATGCAAAATTACTCATGCTTTAATGCAAAGGGAAGAGGTAGAATGCATGTTTTTGGTAGCAGTTTTTTTTTTTTTAAAAGATTTTATTTATTTATTTGACAGAGAGAGAGATCACAAGTAGGCAGAGGCAGGCAGAGAGAGAGGGGGAAGCAGGCTCCTTGCCGAGCAGGGAGCCCGATATGGGCCTCGATCTCAGGACCCTGAGATCATGACCTGAGCCGAAGGCAGAGGCTTTAACCCACTGAGCCACCCAGGTGCCCGGTAGCAGTTTTTTTTAAAAGAAAAGGTGACCTTTACTGAGAGCTCACTGATCACTGTCAGGTATGCTTCTCAAGGCTTTGCATAAGACTATTTCACTTACTGCCTGCACCAACCCTGTGAGGTAGGTAGTGTTATTTCCCTCATGTCACTAGTGAAGAAACTGTGACCCAGAGATGTTAATGAGTTGACCCATGATGACACAGTAAGTGGCAAAGCTAAAAAAAAAATAATAATAATAGGAAAAAAAAGAAGAAATTGCATTCTTTTCTAGAAATTAACTTGATCCAATGAAAACAATCAATTTAGGTCAGGTGACAAAACTATGAGTTATTTTGTTTTGAATTTTTGCTATTATTTAATATTTAATTTTACCTTGAAATAAAATTATTTTTAAAAAATAGGGGAAAAAAGTGGTATGATGGTTTTTAAAACCTGTCCTCAAATCCTCTTCCTACTGAGAGGAAAGTTCTTTGTTTCTTCACTTTGGATCTGGGTGGAGTTTGTGAGGGCTCTGACCAACCACACAGGAGAAGCACCGTGTGTGTCTTTGGAGGCTGGGTCTCCCTTTTGGAGAAGCTGGTTCTGGGGGATCCCAGTCGCCACGGTGTCCTAAGGCCACAGCCAACAGGCAGCACTGACTGTCTGACTTCCGATGGTTCCAGCCCTCAACCTTAGACTCTTCCAGCTGAGGCCCCCAGACATTGCTAATCAGAGACAAACTACACCAGCTGCGTCGTGTCCAAACGTCTGACCCCCAGATTCTTGTGGGAACATACTAAATGTTTGGGAATTTTTGGTTGTTTGTTGATGTTATTCTTTGGTTTGGGGTTTTTTTTGCTCCAAAAGTACACAACAGATGGTCGGAATGGGAGAGGACCTTCTACAGTGATGGTTGTCAGTTTAAGATAGGTTTGGCCTTTGTCTTATTTTTCTGCTCTCTTTAGGCATATTGTAATGATTTATTTTATATGCCAATGTTGCTGAGCTACGGTGCCCAAATATTTGGTCCAACATTATTCTAGATGCTTCTGTGAAGGTGTTTTTTGGGCTAGATTAACATTTAAATTGGTGGATTTGGGATAAAGCAGATTACCCTCCATAATATGATTATCCTCATTCCATATATGGGAGACCTGAAGAGAACAGAGACTAGCCTTTCCTGAGTAAGAAGAAATTCTGCCAACAGACTGCCTTTGGACTCCAACTGCAACTCTTCCTGAGTCTTCAGGCTGCTGATTGACACCATTAGATTTTGGACTCACCAGCAGCCCCCATAATCATGTGAGACAATTGCTTAAAATAAATTCACCCTTCACCTCTTATTGGTCTCTCATTCTCTGGAAAACAATACACATACAGTGGTAGCTTTAACTTTGCTTCTCAAAGTCCTCTTCCTTCCTCTTTAGGAAAAAAATCATAAGCATCCATTTCCAGTAAATGATTAGCACATACATAGGATGACAACATCAAGGGTAGAAAAACTTAAGCAGATAAAGGAAGTAGATCAACTCTGGATTTTGCACTGAAGTGGCTTCATAGAATGACATATGCCACTAAGAATGTCCAAGGGACAAAATGATCAAATCCAGGCAAACCCAAAGACAAAGTGCAGCTTACCCTTCGAAGCAGTGAGCAACTGTCAGGACCCACTTCTTGGCAATGAGGACACAGCCACAAATGTGTCCACTGGGTTCACTCTGCAGGGAACACTGCCATGGCCATCTTCCAGGGCGACTTGTCCGACCCCCAAGGATCCTCTTGTTCATTCGGGCAGCCGGGCGACGCCCACAGTCTATCAAGGAACAGGAAAGACAATGTGGGATTCACCGCCAAACCCAGCGCAATACTTGGATCTTTGCTATTAAGTGCAAGTTTCTGTCTTTTCCCTGAGCCAACCCAGTTAAATTAAGTTCATATTCCATTGCTACACCATTAATTCTCTCACCTTGTTTAGTACACAGAAGAGAAATCTTACTTCTGCTATGACAGGCCTGCCTAGAATTGGAAACATAAAATGGCATAATGTTAAGTTACATAGTTATCATTCACTTCAAACACTTTACCAGTGAAAAACAAGACATAGGCTCAATGTTCCCAGAGGTCATATTCTTTGAGTAACAATATCTGTACTTTGTGCAGAAATTCTTGAGGTAGGGCTGTTGTCAAGTATCACCTTTGAAATAAGGGTATATGGAAGATGTGTACCTTTTTTAAAGCTTATTTAATATCATCATAATATAATTTCACATGGGTGGGAAAAGGAAGTACTATTAGCAAAGTCTCCCACATCATCTTGGCTGGTGGCACCACCCAAAATATTGACTCAAACCATGATTTTTCAAGGTAACGAGAGGAAGGTGAGGGAATTGGGCTACTTCTTGGAATCTTTGGTGAGGAAAGAGCATGTCAGACTTTTATGCTTACAGAAAGGTAATCGAGGTTCAAAAGAAGTTGCAAAGAGTTTGAGAGAAAATATGACTTCAAAAAGTTAGAGAACAGTAAAGGAACTAAATTTTTAGACTGGAAAAGGATCTTGATGAGACATGTGATATTAAAATGTGGATCTGTGATTGGTTGACAGAAAGAAGGAGAGTTAAATTTATTCCATGTAACTATAGATGGTGGGATCAGAACTAGTCAGTAGAATTTAACAGGAAATAAGTACAGGAAAGAAAGACCTTTCTAAAAATCATAGTTAACCTTTAAAGGTAAGAACACAGGCCATGTTTAAACATCTATCAATGTGGCTGCACAAGAGAACTCTCTTTAGGGTACATTAAATTTCAATCACAAATTTCTCTTCCAACCACAAAGCATTTATTCACAGTATAAATTTAAAAAACAAGAGGCACTTCAGGGTAGTCAAAAATACTACGATGCACTTAGAATCCTAGATAACTCAGGGAAAAAAAATTCCCTAAATATGTCATGTCCACATTCCTTTTTGAGGATTTATTGTATTTTCATTTCTTCCTAAATCTGCATGGGGGCATGTGTAATTATTTGTATTGATAAATTATATAATACAGAAAAAGAATGTCTGCTTTTTGCCTTCCCACAACCTAAAGTCCTGTCTCCTCCTTGCTCTCTATCTTGTCATTCTTAATTTCTTTGTAGTATTTCCAAATATCTGAAATTCATTTTGTTTACTAGCTTATACTTGTAGAAATAGGAAAAAACAGCAAAGACTATCCGTACCAATTTTTTATAGGAAATTGTGGTTATATAAGATCATAAATCTAGTTAGTAATCCAGAAGTAGAACCAGCTCTACAAACTCCCAATTTGCAATGAAATGTATATATATATGTATGTATGTATGTGTATGTATATGTATGTATGTATTTATTAAGCCTGAAAGGCTTTTGAAATTTGGGGAAACAAATCACTCTGTTGAAAGATTCAGGTCATTGTTTTGAAGGAAGTACTTCAGAAATTTGGCTGTAGAGTTTGGTCTATGGGGAAATTTTCAGGACATTCTAAAGACAAATTTCTTCTTTGAAATTCTTAAGTGGTTTCTCTAACACTTATTAAAAGCTTTGGAGTCAGATTAACTTGGTTTGAGTTGAGAGGCCACTGTGGGTTCTGAGTTTTGATCAAGTTAATTAAATATTCTGTAGCAATGACCCTATAATGTAATAACCACTAAGTAAGTGTTAATTCCTTCAATTTCCTTCCATATCCCCATATCTCCATCCATGGACAAGGGAGACAGCCTTGTTCAAGGTGCCATGAGTTTTTAGGGAAAATTTTCAGAAGTATACTTTCAAGGTTACTTGACCAAGTTTGACCAGTTCTCATTACTTCAATTCCCTACTAACTAGTTCCATGTAGCAACTGTACGGACTGCAGATATGAGAATTTACTTTGAATAGGATGTGGGGAAAAAATCCAAAATTAGAACCTAAGTTCCTCTTCCTTCCCCTGATAGTTTCTGTAATCATCATTAAAGAAACATGTAATTAGCAAGAGAAAAAATGATCTATGTCTAGAAAGAAGAGATAAAGCCAAACCATGTTGAAATATAAAGGCCAACCACCATTCTACGGAAGTGCTTTATTGATGTGATAAATTTGGATCATCTTAAATTAGAAACAGGAGGAGGTCCCTGATGATAGACGCTTGCTCCATAATCCACTCTACACAGCTCTTGTGCCAGGGGTCTTACCCTTTTACCAGCAGTTCATGCAAAGTGGTCCCATTGAGGCTCTCCCAGTTAGAGTGTAAGGTCAGCCACAGCTGGTCTTGCTCCTGTTCCCGTACCAGTTCAGTCACAGATGGTTCTCTAAGACAAGGACAAATAACAATGACATATTCAAAGCCCATTGATCTTGGACCAGGCCATATCATTCCTTAGCACTCATTGTCTTTCAAAAGGAAGCATTGCATTGTAAATCAATATTTCAAAAGGGAGATTTGTAACAGAAATTTGGCACGGAATGTGATCAGCAAGAGAGGAAGCTACTAAAAATATACTAAAGCAATAAAGATCCAAATGGTTACAGCAATTTTAATCATTCTCTCCACTATGTATTTGAACTTTGTGAGGTGCTGGAATTCTAATGCATATGACATGAGAGTTCCAATATCTTAAAAACAAGAGCAGGGATCAGAAAAAGGAAAATAGAGTTTATCTGCCAGAGACTTTTTTCCTCGTCTTTTCTCCAAAGTAATCCTGCAGTGCAGCAATACCTTAAAATAAAGAAAATAAAGTAAAAAAAAAAAAAGTAAGTAAAGAAAATTGATGACCATGTAGTGTCTATTTGGACAGTATAAAATTATAATGAAGTTTTTCAACATACCACAAGATCTTCATGCACTAAAAATTAAGAAAAGCTCTGGAAAATAGAGATGGGAGTTAAATTATTTTGCTCTTTACCTATTTTCTTACTCAACTTCTACCAATACTTTCCTGTGAATGTCTCATTCAATCATTCAAATAAACATGGTTACACTGTATCCAAGATTTAAAACTGTAGGTTTCAAAAGTATTCAGGTTTTGTGTAAAATATTCTATTCTAAGTGACATAATTGTTCTTTAAGGCAATTTATATTTGCAGAAAACTGTCTGGACTTTCATCACCTAATGCTTAAGAGTAAGAGAGGTGGAGGACTTAATTTAGCTAGGAAGGAGGAGGGCTGCCTCCGAAACTGGAAGGAAAGTTGTACTTTGCTGAAGTTGGAGGGGGTAGAGAATTCAAATCGGATATCCTCCATCTTTCTTTTCAAGCAAAAGGTAAGCTCCTTCAATGAAAGTTGGGGGTGGCAGGGGTGCATGCTGATGAGAAAAGTGACATATATATGGATTCATTCCCTGGTGGAAATGTTTGGAGAAACATGTCAAAGACAAGTGAGAAGATGAACATAGGGGAAGGGAAGGAAAAATAAAATAAAATAAAAACAGAGAGCGAGGTAAACCATAAAAGACTCTTAACTATAGGAAACAAACTGAGGGTTTCTGGAGGGGTGGTGGGTGGGGGATGGGGTAACTAGGTGATGGGCATTAAGGAGGGCACTTGATGGAATGAGCCCTGGGTGTTACATGCAACTGATGAATCACTAAATTCTATCCCTGCAACTAATAATACACTATATGTCAACTAAATTGAATTTGAATGAAAAAATTTTTTAAAGGCATCACATAGAATCTCCTAAGAGACATACATGTTATTCATGTATTCAACTATATGCTTATAATCTAGATTTTGCTATTTTGTCAGTGAGTGCAAATCCCTGTTGATGACACCTGCCCCCCCCAAAAAAAGATAAGTGAGAAGAATGGCAGCACTCAGGGCTCAAATGAACCTGGAAATCCTGAAGTTGTAGTAGCATCAAGTTTGCAGGCTTAGTGACTTTTCTTTCCAATAATGGGATGCCATTTTTCAAAAAAAAGGGGGGTGGTAAGTGGAAGGCACAGGAAGGGGAGGAAGGTTAGACTCACAGCATTAAAAGAAAAATGAACATTTCAGTGGATTACTATTTAAAAATTATTATAATCTCATAATAGAAAACAAAGGAACCAAACCTTTCCCAAATCCTGTTATTTATAAAAGAGGAAAACCCTCTAAAGAGAACACTTGATGACAGAGTAAGAGCCAAAGGAAAAAAAAGCAAAGCCCTTAATGAATGCATTCTAATCATTTGATTTTAAAACAGAGAGCATGAACCTTGACCACACTTCAAGAAGAGTTCCACAAGATTGAAATTTTTTTAGGAACTTGAATGAACAGTGGGACAAATGAAGACTTCACAAAACCTACTGCAAAATGAGTTGTTTTGTTTCCCCTGACCAAAATGAGAGTCTGGCTTTCTGTCAATCTCAGAAGTTCTGTGAGTGGAGGCATAGGTGAGAGGAAAGCTATGAAAAGTCAGACAGAGGTCACAAACACCATGGACGGTGTTTCTCCTGATACCTGCATCCTGAGAATTCCTTTCTGCAGTTGAAGAATTTGAAGGCCTCCTAAATCCAGGCATTTGATTGGCCAAAAACCAAAGGAAGATAGATTTGTTATTTGATTAAGTCATTCTTTAGGGGGTATTAATAGAGCAAAAGGGACTCGCACAAGGAGGTCTGCTCAGCATAGGATTTGCATGATGGTGGGTAGACAAATCATGGCAAAGGACACTTCAGCCTTTCAACCCACAGGGCACCTTCAGTTGCCCTGAAAAAGGTCTCCACAGACATTGCACCTGGGATGTTTCTGCATTTCATTCATTAATCTCCAACAAGAAAGGCAATTTAGTCTGAATCTCTCAGTTATATCAAGTGGAAAAAATACAAGAAATTCATCATCAAGAAGAGGGGGATGTCGTTATAAAAATTAGTTTTCCATGAAACTCTTAAGCACTAGAATGTTTCTCATGCACAAAAATAAATCTTTCAGCACCAAACATGCCACTCTATGGCTCATTAAAAAAAAATCATTGAATCCATATGGTTTTATTTTTGCCATCATACAGGATCTGAGCATCTGTGTGATTTCATTTTTTTCTTATTTTTTCTTTAAATAATTTTTAAGGTTATAAAAGTAATACTTATATATGAAAAAAATAACAAAAACTATGATGAAAAAATATTCTTCCCATCTCAGATGTGTAGAAACGACCACTGTAAATAGCATTTGAGAGTATCCCTGCCAAGCTCTAGCTATAATTCACGTATACATATTTTTTTTAGTCTATACACTTTGCTCTGTGTTGTATTGATACATTTTTATTTAGTGATTTATCTTGGAAGTCTTTCCATAATAATAGTTCACATTTGTCAAATGCACTGAAAGACAAACACTTTGCATCTTATTTAATCCTCTCGACAATGTTGGAAAGTAGTCATTATTAGTCCCTATTTTGCAGATTAAAAAATTGAGGGAAAAAGAGAGTGAGTAACTTGCTCAAGGTCAGATAGTAAGCAGATGACCTGTGGGCTGAGGCCAGAGTACCACTCCTAACACTTTGAATACCACATGGTCCCTCTTCATTACCAGCACATGCTCTGTTCCTTTTATAGCTGCCAAGTGTATGTATGGCTGTACATACACTTACTTGGCCAATCCACTATTGATGCACATGTATATTTCTAATTTTTCTTACAACAAAAAGCAGCAGTTAACACTCCTAACTATTCACCTCTGCCTACAGTCACAATTTTCTGGAAATAAAAATAATTTCCTAGAAGTAAAAATAATTTCCTAAAAATAAAAATAACTTCCTGGAGATAAAAGTATCAAATCAAAATTTAAATTTTTGATTAATAGTTTGAATTTGCCCTTGAAAGACTAATGCCAGTTTACATATCAACAAGAATATATGTGTATGTGCTTTTTAATTTTTATAACTATGTCTATAATATAAATCGTGCCATGAAAATGTGTCTGGAACTTGGCTGCTCAAATTTTGTTTGTCAATTGGCATGCACTTGACTTATCTTTTCCCATATTTTATCAAATTAAAGAAATCCTGTTGGGTAGAGAGCAGAATAAACATTTTAGCAGTGACTGGGCCTCAAAGTCACTATATCCTAGAATGTGTGTGCCAGCATGATGTGATGACCACTGGGCAATATACATTTGAACTCTACATCTGAAACTAGTGATATATTAGCTAGTTGAATTTAAATAATATTTAAATAAATAAATAAATAGATTTAAATAAAAATAAATAAAAAGACAAGCCCAACTGGGGGGAAAAAAGTTTGTGCAGGGAATAAAATCAGACCTAAATGCTTCTATAGTAGCAATGAAATCATATACAGAGAAGGAAATGAAGGAACAATCTAATCCAGTGCCCTCATTTGACAGCCTGAGAAAACTGAAACACAGATCCAGACCAATCCCAAACATTTGTGGGCCAAACATTTGTGAGTAAGGGTACCAATGGAGGCCCACATACCATATGTCAACATATTTAGATGTTATAAATCAAGTTAACAAATGGTTAAAGAAAATGTATTCTAATCTCCCACCTTGACAAATGTATCTTATAGGTTCAAATATAGGATTCTGGGCCCCTTGAAGCAGTGGTTTTCAAACTTTAGCATTCATCCCCCGAAGGGCCTGTTACCACAAAGCTTGTTGGCCCCAACCCCAGATTCCCTGATTCTCTAAGATAGGTCCTCAAAAGCAATCTTTCTAACAAGATCCCAGCTGAGGCTGCTGCTGGTAGTGTGGGACTACACTTCAAAAACATTGCTCTAAAAAAAACCAAAATAACAAAAAAACCATTGCTCTAGATAGTGACCCAGGCATCAGGTGGGTATAACTTGGCAGACAGACTCCTTGCCCCCCCTGCAGTGAGGAAGGCCAGAGTGGTCCCTCTAAATCAGGATTTCTCATCCTTGGCACTTCTGACATTTTACACCAGATAATTATTTACTGTGTGGGGCTGTCTTGTGCTCTGTAAGATGTTTAGCATCATCCCCGACTTCTACCCACTAGATGCTTGCAGCCAGCCCACCACCCTGGACTGATAATTAAGAAGGTCTTACGAACATTTCCAAATGCCCCCTAAAGGGCAAAGTTAAGCCTGGTGGAGAACCACTGCTCTAAATCATGGCGCCCAGGGCAAGCCCCTCTGCTCTGCATCTAAAGACAATACAACACAGAAAAGCAAAAGGATTTCCAAATTTGCTTCTTGAATTACGTGGCCATAAGACATACACAATAAATATATGATTCCTCCTCTGTCCTGGAAATGAGAAGATAGAACTTATCCAGAATTCTAAAACATCCTGATATTCTGAAAGGAAGGATGTATTTCAAGGCTTAGGTGAGCAACCAGATCTCTAGACAGTTTGAACTATCATTTTCCTACTCTCAAGACACTTGGTATTTAGTAATAGGACACTTGTGCTATCATCAGGTTGGGGTTGCTGACTTAATGATCTCACTGACATGAGGAGTTTGAGAAACAAGACAGAGGATCATAGGAGAAGGAAGGGAAAAATGAAACAAGACAAAAGAGAGGGAAACAAACCATAAGAGACTCTTAATCTCTGAGGGTTGCTGGAGGTCAGGGGGACGGGAGGGATGGGATGACTGGGGGATGGACACTGGGGAGGGTATGGGTTATGGTGAGTGCTGTGAATTGTGTAAGACAGATGAATCACAGACCTGTACCCCTGAAACAAATAATACATTGTATGTTAATAAATGCCACAAAATACCACTTCTTAAAGGAATTAAAAAAAAAAATGAAGGTCAGCACAAATGCCCAGAAACTAAGGGCTTCTTTACTTCTGGCAGCAAGGGAACAGGGCAGGAATTACCTAGAAATGTTACACATTACAGGGGAAGAACAAAGTCTGTTCTATGATGGTTATTGTTGAGGGAAAATAATCTGAGTTTTCAACCTCAGTATTAGTGGCTGGTTTTGAAGTATAAATGCCTCGGGTAGTACACAAGATACACTAGTCACTATTCTAAATATCCCGTTCCAAATCTGGAACATTTCCACTAAACTTTAAGCTATCTGGGTTTAAGATATATTTTCTCGAATCCTGTCACGTTATTATCTCGGTTTGGTTCCTATAGACATGTTAATATTAAGTCAGTTAAATTATTTTGTCAAGTAGAAGGATGACCTGGGATTTTTTTTTTAAGATTTTATTTATTTATTTGACAGAAAGAGACACAGCCAGAGAGGGAACACAAGCAGGGGGAGTGAGAGAGGGAGAAGCAGGCTTCCTGCTGAGCAGGGAGTCCAACGTGGGGTTCAATTCCTGGACCCTGGGATCATGACCCGAGCCGAAGGCACATAATGACTGGGCCACCCAGGCACCCCTGACCTGGAAATTTTGACAAAAAGGCACAATAGGTTTCAAATAAAACATGAATAAATACTGCTATAGAATCATCTGCCTGGTTAGACAGCTCAGATTATGCCAATAGAAATGTTTAAAGGAGAGCATAAGGTCTGATTTAATTTTTCCAGTAAACCCAGTATTTTTATATTTAAAATTTTTTTTAATATTTTATTCATTTATGACAGATAGAGATAGTGAGAGAGGGAACACAAGCAGGGGGAGCTGGAGAGGGAGAAGCAGGCTCCTGCTGAGCAGGGAGCCTGATGTGGGGCTCAATCCCAGGACCCCCAGATCATGACCAAACAGAAGGCAGACGCTTAATGACTGAGCCACACAGGAGCCCCTAAACCTAGTATTTTTTTTTTTTAAGATTTTGCTTATTTGTCAGAGAGAGAGCACAAGCAACCGGAGCAGCAGGCAGAAGAAGTAGGCTCCCCACTGAGCAAGGAGCCCAACTCGGATTCGATCCCAGGACCCTGGGATCATGACCTGAGTCGAAGGCAAATGCTTAACCAACTGAGCCACCCAGGTGTCTCATAAACCTAGTGTTCAAAAATATTTTTATTGAAATCCTGAGAACATATCATTTTATTCATTTGTCTATCTCAGAGGTAGAGCATAAGAACTGTATTAGGTAATGATTTATAGGTATAAATGATGAAAGCTATCTCAAAGCAAAAAGGGGAAAGTTATGAAATTAAATTAAATCACAGTATTGATATTTCATCAAATTAAAAAATCGATGATGCTAGGTGTTTAATCCATATTGATCTAAAATTATAAAATTATAACATGAAGTAACAAATTTATAAAATATAACTATTAAATATATACTATCATTCTAGTATGAATTAGAAAATAAAATTAATAAAAATAAAAGACTATTTAAAATAAACATTTCATTAAAAGTGAAAAAATTAACCAATCAAAAATTTTAAATTAAAATATCGCTTGATCATTTTTAAAATTCAATCTCATAAAGCAAATTGAGTAAATGGTATCAAGTTGTAAGTATACTTTTAAGAAAAATGTCTACCTCTTTCAGAATCTACACTAGTCCAACTATTTCCTTTGGGCTGTTTTATGTTCAAAAAATTCCACTGATTTTTCAATAGCTTGTAGAAAACCTCCTGGAATAATCTTTTTTATTGTTTTTAAGAAAATATTTTGTTGACTCAACATTTTATTGATAACAACTTGTGTTTAGTTTCAATGAAAGTGGTTTTTTTTGTTTGCTATTTGTCTTCACCTTCAGTTGATTTATATAAAAGTGGAGAGTTCCAGTTTCAACTACAATATGTCGTTTTTTTATTTCACTAGTTCAGAAAGACTGTGAACCAGAGTAGAATTAATTTTTCTAACAGAAGCGTTGCTTTGTTAATTGTCCATTTATTCCTCTTCTTGAAAATTATAGAAGTGTAGAAAATACACCTTTTTTCAATTGAGACAGACTATGAATCTTGATATAGATAAAATAATTGAAACTTAAGGATTAAAATACATACACACGCACACACACACACACACACATATATATATATACACACTCTTCATGTATATATTCAGTGGATAGTTTCATACAAACAAAAAAAATTCAGGATTTTAGTACCTAAAATAATACTGGAAAATCTGAGTCAAAAGCTAGAACTGTAATCAATCACTAAAGGGATGTAGAGAGTCCTCAGCATGGCTGGTAGCAGGGAGACAAGAGCCCTCAGGACCCTCCATCTCTCATCTCCACTCCTTCTGTGAAAGGGAGCAGCAGGTGATGGGAGGGTGGGTGGCTTTATTATCTCCAACTGACTTTTCCACGAACCCGGTGACAGACTACTTGCCCTTCTAAACTCGAATCCATTCATCTCTGTGACCAAAAAGGAAAGAATTCTCTCCCAGCTCCACCTAAAACAAAGCTTGTTGAGGGACTTTAAGTACCTAAAATTCAACCATTGTGACCTGGAAGGGAAGTCCTTTGATTGGTTCAGTTTGGGTTAGGTACCTACACCTCAACCAGTCACTGAGGCCAAGAAGAGTGGGTCATGTACAAAGATGGCAGCTCCCATGAGGATCCCAAAAATAGAAGGGGGAGTGAAGCAAGTCCCTAAAAGGAAGGGATACAAGGAGGCAACATAATAAATGTCTGCTACAAGTGACCTTGAAATTTTTTAGTTAAAAAGATTATTGTGCCTCAGAATCAAGATTCTACATGTTCCTTTGTTAGTTTTTGGAATTGGATAAAAATTAGATTTGACTTTTGTTCCCCTTGCCTCCAGCTATGTGTCCAGTAAGCAGTTACTATGGCCGAGGTCAAAGAGGTTGTTGCCTGTGTTCTTGTCTAGGATTTTGATGGTCTCCTGTCTCACATTTAGGTCTTTCAACCACTTTGAATGTATTTTTGTGTACGGCATAAGAAAGATGCCGGGAATGGCCAGCAATCCCTGTACAGATGAAAGATTAAACTTTGCTGTGAAAGAGAGGAGAAGGCAAGGGGGTCCACACTGAGAGACGAAGACCCTTTGCCCTTCTTTGCTCCCGCTTTTGTTGGTCCTGCAGAATAATCACAAATCCTTATCACTGTTTCTCAAGCACATGATGTGTGACAAGGGGTCTTACTGTAACTCAGAGGATCTGTTTATGGGAAAGATAAGATATCCTAATCTGTGATTTCTACAAGTTCTACTAAACAGAGCCTAAGGGACAATGCATACATCTTTGATCACAGGGCCGCTGTTGGGCTAAGAAAGCTTCTGGGAAGGCAATTCCCCTGGGCATTCCTACGGCAGAGTGGTCACGCAGGCCTCGGCATTCCAAATGCCGGCATTCCTATGCCCTTCTCCGAAACCCTCCCTGCCCCCTCCCCCCCGCGGCCTCTGTGTTACATTTTAGCAAGCCACGTATTATGGCTGATTCCATCTCTACGTTAACCCCAACAGAAAGGGGTCCAGTTTCATTCTTCTGCATGTGGCTGTCCAGTTTTCTCAATACCATTTGTTGAAGAAACTGTCTTTTCCATTGGATAGTCCTTCTTGTTTTGTCAAAGATTAGTTGACCATACAGCTGTGGGTCCATTTCTGGGTTTTCTATTCTGGTCCATTGATCTATGTGTCTGGGTTTGTGCCAGTAGATACTGTTTTGATTACTACAGATTTGTAATACAGCTTGAAGTCCAGAATTGTGATGCTTCCAGTTTTGTTTTTCTTTTTAAGGATTGCTTTGGGGGCGCCTGGTTGGCTCAGTCGTTTGGGCAGCTGCCTTCGGCTCAGGTCATGATTCCAGGGTCCTAGGATCGAGCCCCACATCAGGCTCCCTGCTCAGCGGAGAGCCTGCTTCTCCCTCTCCCTCTATTTGCCACTCTGCTTACTTGTGCTCTCTATCTCTCTGTAAAATAAATAAATAAAATCTAAAAAAAAAAAAGGATTGCTTTGGCTATTCAAGGTCTTTTGTGGTTCCATACAAATGTTAGGCAAGGGAAACAAAAGCAACTATTGAGACCTCATCACGATAAAAAGCTTCTACACAGAGAAGGAAACAATCAACAAAACTAAAAGGCAGCCTTGGAATGGGAGAAGATATTTGTAAATGACATATCTGATAAAGGGTTAGTATACAAAAAATATAAAGAACTTCTCATAGTCAACACCTAAAAAATAAATAATCCAGTTAAGAAATGGGCAGAAGACATGAACAGACATTTTTCCAAAGAAGACATCCAGATGGCTAACAGACACATGAAAAGATACTCAACATCACTCATCAGGGAAATACAAATCAAAACCACAATAAGATACCACCTCACAGCTATCAGAATGGCCCAAATGAGCAACACAGGAAATGACAGATGTCGGAAAGGATGCGGAGAAAGGGGAATACTCTTACACTGTGGGTGGGAATGCAAATTGGTGCAGCTACTCTGGAAGACTGTAAGGAGGCTCCTTAGAAAGTTAAAAATAGAACTACCCTATGACCAAGCACTTGCACTACTATTTACCTAAAGGATACAAAAACAATTATTTGAAGGAGCACAGGCACCCTGATGTTTATAGCAGCATTATCAACAGTAGCCAAACTATGGAAAGAGCCGAAGTGTCCATTGACTGATGAATGGATAAAGATGTGATAGAGATGTGAGATATCTATATATATAATATATATAGATATACAGATATTATATATATGTATATAATGCAATACTACTTAGCCATCAAAGAATGAAATCTTGCCATTTACAACAATGTAGTTGGAGCTAGAGTGTACTATGCTAAGCGAAATAAGTCAGTTAGAGAAAGACAAGTACCATATGACTTCACTCACATGTGGAATTTAAGAAACAAAACAGATGAACACATGGGAAGGGGGAAAAAGAGAGGGGGGGGAACCATAGGAGACTCTTAAGGACAGACAACAAACTGAGGGTTGACAGAGAGGTGGGTGGGGATGGGCTAGATGGGTGATGGATATTAAGGAAGGCACTTGCTGTGATGAGCATTGGGCACTATATGTAAGTGATGAATCACCAAATTCTACTCCTGAAACCAGTATTACACTATATATTAACTAACAAGAATTTAAATAAAAATTTAGAAAAGAAAGAAGATTTAGAAAAGAAATTCAGAAAAGAAGAAATTAGATTTGACTTATGTTTATAAAAGAAACACTGGGTTAATTAGTGAGTGTTGAAGCTGATATTTCTATCAAATGAGTTGGATCTCAGAAGGAACACTACCCTAGCAGAATTTAAACAAATGATGCAGACAGATGCACAAAGGCTGAAACTGATGACTATGGGGTTAATACAGTAGAATGGAAAAGGAGACAACACAACACTGTATTAGGTCGAGTCCCTTCCTCAAGGAGTTTTTATTTTAGTGAGAGGAACAAATTACAAATGTGTTAAAAATAATTCCTGATACTGTGCTTTGAAGAAAACAAAATAAGCAGAGACTTGGTGTGGGTGAAAGCTGCTGCAATTAGGGTTGCCAAGGACCTTTTTAAGTTGTCAATGTACGAGCTGAGACAGGAACGATGAGATGGAGGTGATCATGTGAAAGTCTACAAATCAACATTCCAAGCAGAAGGAACAGTGAGGGCAAAGCCCCTGAGTTGGAAATGAGTTTGCAGTTTGAATATCAATAATAAGGTCAGTGTGTCTAAAGTTTAGCAGATAAGCAGAGAATGCTAGGAAAGAGAGGAGGAAGGGGCCAGTGTCTTAAAGGCCAGAATAAAAAACTGGATTTTGAGCCCCAACTGTAGGAATAAGAAAAGACCAGTGGGTCTGCCACTCAGATTATGTCATGACTGACCAGCAGTCCTGCCTTGGAGGTAAAAGCCAAGTCAAATCTCAGTAGGTTTGAAAGACAATAAGTAAAAGATATCAGAACCAAAGTTAGTCATCACCATGAGTCTCCTAGTAAAAGTTCCAAAATGAGTAAGCTGCCATATGAGGACTTCTAACAGAAATAACACAGTCATCTTTAGTCAATTCCTGATGGATCATTCAAGTTGTAAATCATGTTCTTAACTTCCCAGGACTCACTACTCATATTCACGTCTAATGGCAATGCTACAATCATTGCGATGACTGGGGAATCCAAGACCCTCAGAGACATTATGGAGAGTGATTCTTCCCATTCTAGAATCTTCTTGCTCACATCAGCCCCAATATTTTTGGTTAAATGCTGAGTCTTGATAGTACTTCATTCTGGAGAACCATCTTTGATTTTAAAAATCAGGATATAAATCTATTTTTCAATGATAAACTTTTTTTTAACCACAAAATGGAGTGTAAGAGAGTAGAAAATCCATCTAATTAATTTAGGATCCCACATAGTTCCATTCTAGTTAATAACGGTGAATTTCTCTACACCACTGAGAGGTTTCCTTTTAATTCCATAAAATATTCATTAACTCAACTGACACAGTTTGAGATTCAGTTTGCTAACAAATATCCAAATTCTCGGCAGAGCCTGCTATTAGTGATCATGTGGAAATGCCTTCAGGACAACGGATAGACTTCTCTTGCTTTGTGTATTTGAGCTTCAAGCCCAGTGGTCTCATGGAAGATCTTAAAAAACATTTTTACTTCCTTTAGGATATAGCACTTTTTCAGGAAAATTATTCCTCTTCCTCACCCCGGGACAGCACGTTCCAGGGACCTGGATACCCACATACTGGACTCTGATTATGTTCTCACCCCAGCAGTCACTCAACCAGCAGCTTCTTGGAAACGTGTAGGATTTAATCCCCTGTGCCCAAGCTACATGTCTGCTAGAAAAACTGTGAAGCCTCTGTGTGAAGGAAAATAACACTCTGTGGATTTTCTTCAGTTAACTTCTACTTAGAATATACCAAGCATCTAGTGATTACTGTAAGTGACTTTTCAGAAAGTGAAAAACACTTCTCTTGCTGGCCTGCATGACGACTTTTTCCCCACTGCTACACCTCCTCACTACGGTCTACTTAAAAATGCCACAATGAGAAACAAGATGGGATGGGGAAGGAGACAAACCATAAAAGACTCCTAATCTCACAAAACAAACTGAGGGTTACTGGGGGGTGGGAGGGTAGGATGGGTTATGGTAGGGTGGATGGGTTATGGACATTGGGGAGGGTTTGTGCTTTAGTGAATGCTGTGAGGGATGTAAGCCTGATGATTCACAGACCTGTACCCCTGGGGCAAAGAATTAAAATAAAATTTAAAATTAAAAAAAAAGTGAATGGAATAGTAAAATAAAACCCATGTGCATATATTCTAAAAAAAAAAATGCCACAATGATAAAATCACGAGGTGGTATGGTATTAAGACTTGCCACACACACACACACACACACACACACACACACACACAAAGACTAAAATGGATTTATGTGTAAGAAGGGGGTTGGCCACATCAATCAGGTCATGTTTATTGAATAACTGGGTGCCATAAGGGACCCACTCATCATACCCAAGAGGCCCTTTGCCTTTGCTTGGACTTGCATCCTGGCACCATATTTTTCTGTGACCTAGCCAAGTTTCTTGATCTAAGCCTCAATTTCCTCATATGTAAAGTAGAAGTAACAACACCACATCTATTACAGGATTATAATGTGGACAAGTTGAGTTAATACATATCAAGGACTCAGAGCAGCCTGGCACAAAATTAAGATTAGCCAATACTACTTTGCATAATCTTTCTGGAAAATAAAGAATAAAAAAATAAAAATAAAAATGATATACGGCTTTGTAGAATTAAGACGAAAATTGTGTAATACCAATTTTTACGTCCCACAGGAAGTACAGAGGGAAAAAAACATCATGCCGATGAGAAAGTCTTCACAGAAGTCATAGGTCTTGAGTGAGACCTGAGGATTTGGACAGGAAATGTATGAACATTTATGGACAAAGAAGCAGAAGCAGGAAGGAATGTGCCCATGGAATGTGGATGAAGGAGAAGTCTGTCCTGAAAGAGAAGGAGCATATTAAAGGGATATGAAGTTAAAGAATGATAAACTAGTTTATAGTGAGCTCACTAACTTGGGAAAATCGTCCAAACTTATCTGATTAAAAAAAAATAGAATGAAAGGAGACTTTTGACAGAAATGATTTATTTTTGCCTTAATCTGTTCAGACTTCTGAGAAACTACCATAGACTGGGTAGTTCATAACCAACAGAAATTTATTTCCCACAGTTCTGGAGGTTGAGAAATCCAAGCTCAAGGTCCTGGCAGATTTGGTGTCTGGTAAAAGCTCACTTCCTCGCTTACAGATGTCGGTCTTCTTGCTGTGTCATCACATGGTAGGAGGGGCGAGGGAGCTCTCTGTTCTCTTTCATAAGAACACTAATCTCATTCATGGGGGCTCCACACCAATGACCTAATCACTTCCCAAAGGCCCCACCTCCTAATAGCCTCATATTTGAGATTAGGAATTAACAATCCTGTTTTAGAGGAAGAAAAACATTCAATAGTAATTGAACATGGTGTTCCTATGACAGCAGATCTCTATTAATAATTTATCCATGGGGGCGTGTGGGTGGCTCAGTGGGTTAAGCCTCTGCCTTCAGCTCAGGTCATGATCTCAGGGTCCTGGGATGGAGTCCTGCATCAGGTTCTCTGCTCAGCAGGGAGCCTGCTTCCTCCTCTTTCTCTCTGCCTACTTGTGATCTGTCAATTAAATAAATAAAATCTTTTAAAAAAATAATTTATCCATGGGAAACTGAGTGCTTCCAGGGAAATGGAGCTACCAAACATCTCCTAACCCTACTTCCCTCACCAACCACTGCTTACATTTCTTTGCTCCTCTTTGCAACAAAATCCCTCCAAAAAATTCTATATTATCTTTTATTTCTCTCTTTTCACTACCTCTTATACTTTTGCCCCACTTACTCCACTAAAACTGCTCATGTCATTGATATGCAAATTGATGAAACCAACAATCAGTTTTCAGTCCTCATTTTACCTGACTTCTCAGCAAATTTTGATACATATGACCACTGTCTTGCCTTGATACACTGTCTTCCCTTGGTTTCCAGGATATCACATCCTCTTACCCTGTGGGTTATCCTCTCTCATCTCCTTTGGCTTTAGTACTTCTCTTCTCCCACCCTCTTAACATTAGGGCTCAGCCCTTAGTCTTCTTATCTTCTCTGTCTAAACTTGCTCTCTTGGTTATGTCACCAGTCCCATAAATCTATATCATCTGTATCCAGGTGACTTTCAAATATATAGCTCCAGCTCAAATCTCACTAATAAAGTCCAGACTTGAGCCTTATAGGCATATCCATTTGGATGTCTAATAGACATCCCAAATTTAACATGTCCAAAATAGAACTATCTCTCTCCCCACACCTGCTTCATCTACGGTAATCCCCACATCAATTTATGACAACACCATTTTTCCAGTTGCTCAGTCCAAAAATCTTTCAGTCATTCTTGACTCCTCTTTCTTGACTCTTTTCAATCTCCAATTAACATCCAATTTGTCAGGAAGTCCTATTGGATCCACTTTTAAAATATATTCAGGATCAAACCACTTATCACCATATTCTCTGCTACCATTCTGATCTGAGTCACTAAAATGTCTCACCTGGATTATTCGATGCCTTGTTAACTAGTATTCCTGCTCCTACCCTTGCCTTCCTATAGTGTATTCTCAATAACAACTAGAACGATCCCTTTTAGTCAAATAATGGCTACAATAAAAAGTGAATAATAACAAGCGTTAACAAGGATATGGAGAAATTGGAACCATCTTGCGTTGCTGGTGTAGCCCTTTCGGAAAACAGTTTGGAAGTACCTCAAAAAATTAAAAATTTGACCTAGTAATTCTAGTCCTAAGTATACACCCCAGAGAAACTGAAAACATATGTTCACACAAAAACTTGTACATGGATGTTCTTAGCAACATTTTCATAAGAGCCAAGAAATGGAAACAACTCAACTATCGATCAATTGTTAAATGGATAATCAAAGTGTAGAATGGAACACAATGGAATACTATTCATCCATAAACAGGAATGAAGCATTGATACATACTAAAACCTGGATGAACCTTGAAAACACTATGCTAAGTGAAAGAAACCAGACAAAAAGGATACAGGATTATGTTTTTGTGAAATGCACAAGTTGGTCAAGTCCCTAGAAACAGAAAGTAAATTAGTGTTTGCCGGGGGTTTGGGGAGGAGAAATGGAGAGGGATTGTGAAGAGGCATGGGGTTTCTTTTCCAAGTTGAAAATGTTAAGGAGTTAGACAGTGGTGATGACTGCACAACACTGTGAATATATTAAAAACTACTGAATTGTATACTTTTAAAGAGTAAATTTTATGGTATGTGAATTACATTGCAATTAAAAAAAAAAGAAGATCCTAAGATTTTGAGCTCCTTTTCTATGGTTTACATGCACAGAACCAGCAATCTGAGCTAGATTTACTAGTACAGAGAATTAGTCTGTCTTTGAGCTTCATGGAAGTCCATCAATAAGTAAACCGTCCCTACATGACAAATGAAATCTGAAGTTAGAAGCTTTTTCCTGGGAGTATACTTTCGGGAGGAAAAATATCCAACGTAAATCCTTACATCAGGGATTCTTAGGTAATATCTTTGTGGTTTTTGCCTAAGACAAAGAAACATTCTTTGGAAGATGTTGCTTCTATTGATCAACTCTAAAAGATTAAGGCATAAAATCATATTGCAACTGAATCTATAAAGGAATTTTTGCCAAAATAGAATAGCCTATTTCCAGATGATCTGGTTTTATATAGAGATAAAATTATGAAGCCAAGAGGACATAAAGAATCACATTCCCTTAGACCAACTTCCTCAAATACCAGATGTCTCAACTGAGCATTTGGCAAGTATTAGAGGGCAGTCTAAATTCTGATTTGTTTTGCTGATTAAATAAATGTCCATATGTTTTTAATACTGAACATGTAGGTAGCAAAGTCAATATACTGTCATGAGAACTTAGGGGTTGATTTATATCCTTGTCTAATCAAATAGTTATCATACTTCCAGGCTGGGGTAAACTCAAAATATCTGTAGATGGGGGTAAAAAGTTTTTCAGATTCAGAAAAGTACCCTCAATCTTTTCATTTGGGCAAGCACTTAGTTGAGAGCTGAGCATTTGTGCTGCTAGACATGGAAGGCATAATCTGGGTCTGAACAACTCCAAGTACAGGTGTTTTTTAATCGATTGCCCCTCTCAGTAAAGCATTTCAATAGAAGCCCTGCAAAACAAGTAATTCAGTGTAGACCTGCATTTTTGATGAACTAGCACCAAAATGGCCCCTCCCCCCATTTGGAGTTAAAGTATATTAGTTTTGGACACTATACTACAATGCTTTTCTCTATAAATGTTTGCTGAATTCATAAATTAATGACTTAATAAATGTATGTTATACTCTCAAGATAATATTAGAGTTGGATATTTTTCTTATATACTTTTAATTGGTAGGTCATGTGCTATGCCCTACATGAAACATTCTCAGATGACAAAAAGTCTGAAGTTTTTCTCAACTTCATGTTCTAGGTTGTTTCCTCATATATCTTCCCCACTACATTATAAGCTCTTAGATGATGTTATTTACCTTAGCATATTCCACACAATGCCTAGTCCAGGTCAAGACTAATCAGCAGATACTTAAAAAACCAACAGGAAAGAGATACTAAATAGATCTAGTTGGGGTTGTGTTTCAAACTTCAAGTTTCTGATGTGGAGTATGTTTGAAGGTACAGAGGCAGGCACTCCACTCCAGAGGCTAAAGGGGGCAGCTGTTCCCTTTACCTTCCCTCTGGCAGCTAGAGTGTAGGTCAATGGCAAGTCCTGGCCAGGGAGACACTTCTGTAGGGACTTTGAATCTGGAGGAAATGACTCAAAGTACAGGGTTACTTAGAGTTTGAGACATCAGTGGCAGAATTTGTGAATTTGCAGGAGAGCAGTTGATCTCCAGGGACAGTGGTAAAAGAGCAGATTCTTACTACAGAAATTAATGGCCTCATTTTGCCCATTATCTTGGTTCCTGCCCCAGCCTGGTTCTCCAGATTTCTGTCAATTCATGAGCCACCCAAGTAAACTGAAGAGTAACCTTGAAGGCAATCAAAAAGTACAAAAATACTAAGACTACCCTTCCTACTCATTTCCTTAGAAGACATATCACCACTTACACATTAACTCAGTCAAAAAGTATTATGGTTTTCCAGCCACACTGCTCTCTCAGATATTCCTAGTCTTTCTGTGAAATAAAGTTATCTTTAAAAAAGAATCTAAATGTCCCTTTAGATTTTAAATGTGTAATATATTGAAATAACATCTTCCCACTATTTTAAGGAAATAGAGCAAATTGAATAAGAATTTTTTAAAAAAATCCAATACCCAGGGCGCCTGGGTGGCTCAGCAGTTTAAAGCCTCTGCCTTCGGCTCAGGTCATGATCTCAGGGTCCTGGGATTGAGGCCCACATCGGGCTCTCTGCTCGGCAGGGAGCCTGCTTCCTCCTCTCTCTCTGCCTGCCTCTCTGCTTACTTGTGATCTCTCTCTCTGTCAAATAAATAAATAAAATCTTTAAAAAATAAATAAATAAAAAATAAAATAAAAAATCCAATACCCATACAATACCCAAAGCTGGAAACAACCAAAATGTCCATCATTGGATGAACAGATTTTAAAATGTGGTGTATCCATGCAATGGAATATTTTCCAGTCATAAACAAGAATGAAGTACTGATCCATATTTCCATGAAAACATTATGCTAAGTGAAAGAAGCCAGATAAAGGAGATGGTTGCACAGCTTTGTGAATATACTAAATGCCATGGAATTTGCACTTTAAAATGGTTAAGATGTTCAGTTTTTCTGTTATGTGTATTTCATCACAATAGAAAATGTAAATCGAATATGCAAAAAAATAGAAGAAATATCAAGGAGCACATTTAAAATAAGATCCCTTCCATCTGCAATAGAACAGGGTGGCTTGTCAAAGGAATTTTTCTGCTGGCAAAATCTTTGTGGTTAACTTTCCCTCAAAATTCTCAGTAGAATTGTCAATCATTATGTAATCAAGTTTTCATAATAAGAAATAACCTGTGTCTTGGTGAGAGGAAAATAAAGCTCATTCAAATGGCTTTTCATTTATCTCTAATCATAATCACATCCCATTTCATCTAGACACCATAACGATGTTGTGAAAATGAAGTATAACTTAATGGATCTTGGTAAATGTCATTTTCCCACTCTGGCAAAGTTGAAAGCTCTTTTCTTATAGATTAGCATCAGTTGCTCAACTTTCCAAAGATGTAGGACTTTGTGTGGAAAAAATGGGCTGAAGATACTGGGGTTAAGTCATTTTTTCAAACTGGGAGAATAAAAATGTGCTGCTAGTTGCTATCCCCAAATTGGATCACTCATTATAGTAAAATTGTTTCAAGTTTTTTCAGTGGAATCCTGGGAAATGACATTTACTCAATTTTCTTATTCTAGAATTTTATAAAACTCCTTTATCTTTTATTTCTATCCATACTTCCCCCAAATCTCACACACATCAGTAGTTGAAAAGAAAAAAATATGTGAATACACACACTCACATATACATCTAAGACCCTCAATTACTGCTTTCCATCCCCAATAGAACTGAAAAAGAAAACCCCACAAAATAGCAAGTATCCAAATTTCAAAGTATCGATCTCAGTCTGTTTGTATCAAAGCCAGAGTTAGTGTCTTTTCGTTCTACCAAGGAGCAAAAATGGTCAACTATTTCCTGATTTACATTTCCTGAATTATTTCGGATAAACTGAAATACCATCAACTTTAAGTTCTATTTCTCAATGTATTAAAAAGTGTATGTTGCTTAAAAAGGAATTTCAATAACCTCTTGGGAGAAAAGTCTAGAGATTTTCCCATCCAAGTTGCTCAGAAAAAAACCATCTTTGTGCTTTTACGAATACTGAAAGTAGGGTGCCTGGGTGGCTCAGTGGGTTAAAGCCTCTGCCTTTGGCTCAGGTCATGATCCCAGGGTCCTGGGATCGAGGCCCAAATCGGGCTCCCTGTTCAGTGGGGAGCCTGCTCCCTCCCTCCTCTCACCTCTCTCTCTGCCTACCTCTCTGCCTACTTGTAATCTCTCTCTGTGTGTGTCAAATAAATAAATAAAGTCTTTAAAAAAAATGCTGAAAGCATTTCCTTTCAGAAGTACTTAAAATATAATTACTTCATTTACTTGTAGCCGGAGGCTTTATCAAAGCACGTTTTCACCCCAGCCTCTTCAGAGCAGGTGCCTGTAATTAAATGGGGTCCTCTTACCTGATTCATTTCCCATGCTTTGGAGGGCTCTACTTGAGAGCACTAACTCACTCTGCATTCATACGGAAGATATTATTGCCAAGTTCCACAAAGCCCTCTGAGAAATTCACCAGCGCTACAAACTACTGACCTTACCCTAAACCCATCTGTTTGCAGGCCAGCTGACTTAACGTCTCCTGCCAGCCATCCGCACACACGTGGTGTTCTATGGCAGATCTGTGAGCCGTCAAGAACGAAGAGGAGCTCACGTTTTTNAAAAAAAAAAAAAAAAAAAAAAAAAAAAAAAAAGGAAAACCCTAATTAGAAACATTTCTTCTCAGGAAACCAAATGCTAACTCTACATGTTTTTGCTTCACTTGCCTACATTTGTTTTTATTTATTTTAATTAAGAACCATTTGGTGAATGCTTGCCCTCTACAAAGCACTGCTCTCAGTGTGGTGGAAGACTGAAAAACTGAATTAGAAATGTTCTCTGTCCTCAAAGAACCACAGGCTCTAGTGAAAGAGATGGGCAGTTCTTAACTTTCCTTTAGGAGTTAGAAGACAGCCAGAGGTGGGGCCCAATCCCATGAGTTCAGCCAATGATTTGCATAACTATAAGGAGGTAGTTGTACCTTCATTCATATCATTTCCTTTCAAGAAAGCACATGAGAAGGCAAGGGTATGAAATCAATGGTAAGTTAGGATTAATTTGGGATACGCGGTAATTCCCATTTTATAAAAAAGCATCCTCTCTACTTAACACGCCACAGATTACTTGTGAAATACTGTGTAATTAATCAGAGCACAAATGATGATCGTGCTGTAGCCAGATGAGGCAAAGGACTGAATGAAGAGCCCAGTGACTGGAAGGAGTGATGAGTGCGGGACAATAGAATTAATCAAACTCAAGGTTACAAGTTGTAACATGGGAAGTACTGGTGGGAGATGTCTTTAAGTCCTGTCCGTGTTAGGAACTAGACAGCCATCTCTTTTGGACCTGGAGCAAGACTACAGGCAAGATGGGAGATCCACTTTAATACCCTATTCGGGAGGTGTTAATGATATAAGAATGATAGAATACTGGTAATTGTGGAAGCTGGGTGATAATAAAGAGTTTAAAAATTGTATTCCAGGGCACCTGGGGGGCTCAGTGGGTTAATGCCTCTCCCTTCGGCTCAGGTCATGGTCTCAGGGTCCTGGGATCAAGGCCCGCATCCGGCTCCCTGCTCAGTGGGGAGCCTGCCTCCTCCTCTCTCTGCCTGCCTCTCTGCCTACTTGTAATCTCTCTCTCACTGTCAAATAAATAAATAAGATCTTTAAAAAAAATTGTATTCCAGTAGTTATACGGTCATAACAATTTGAACCCAAATGTTTTTACATATCACATAGACATTTCAAACAGTGAGATAACTTAGGGGGTAATGTTTCCTGAGTTGGAAACAACATATATGAATCACTGGTGCCAGCTTTTATCATAGCAAAACAAAACAGGTGAAATTGGTTAGTAAACTCTGTGAAGTCTTTTAGGATTTATTAAGCTTAAATGGCTGACGGGTGTTAGAGTGTGTGGTCAATGGCAGAAACACGCAGCTCACCACAGTCCCACTCGTCAGAACTGTCCAAGCAGTCGGCTTCCCCATCACACCAGCGCTCACGAGACACACACTCATGGTTTGCGCATTCGAGTTCATCATCCTGGCAAAATGCTGGCACCCGGGAACAAGAAGTGAGAAGATGGAAACATTTCAGAAACGAATGTGATTCTCACTAACATGCACATTATCATCTGTCTGCAGGATCGTGGAAGGAAGGAAAGCTGTGCTCACTGGGGCCTCCAAACAGGTATCAAAACAGAATAACAGAATTGGTAAAAACTCATACCATGGATGCCAATCCATACAAATAGCAAGTATTTAAACAAGGCTACCATCTCCAAGTGACTAGATTGTCTACTTCTAACCCTAGAATTGAAAAAGTGGTACCCAGAGCAGCAGAAATTCCAGGAATTGAGAGAATAGGATTAAAAGTCTGAAGTGGCATGAGCCAAGCACTGGGGCTGAGCAGAATGAAGTAATCATATGATGGAAACAAGCTCTGTCCACACATATGGATATTCTTTATCATATTTTTATTCTTTAAAAATCTCTACTGTCCCAGTGCCTGGGTGGCTCAGTTGGTTAAGCATCCAACTCTTGATTTTAGCTCAGGTCATAACCTAGGGGTTGTGAGATCAAGCCCTGTGTCTGGCTCTGCGCTCAGCAGAGAATCTGCTTGAGATTCTCTTCCTCTCCCTTCTCCATCTGCCCCTTCCTTGGTTGTTCTCTCTCTCTCTCTCTCTCAAATAAATAAACCCTTTTTAAAAAATGAAAAATAAACAAATCCTAGTGACACTCTTTAATAACCTACCTAATATCCATTTCCTTTCTTTCTCCTTTTTAAAGGGGACCTGATGTTGTTCAGGTCCTCACTGCCCCAGAAGATCCAGATTAGTGTCAGTGGGACATCACATTTTCTAACTAGAACTATTTTTGTTTGGGTAAAGTTATTAGTCCAACAGTAAACATGTGACCCAAAATCGGAGTTTTCGCCTACCGTTTCATGGGTCGTGCTTCCCAAGATAGTCCCCACCCGAACCCTGCTGGCCAGATCATGCATCCTAGCCTGGGACAGGGGCAGCCTGAAGGAAACAACATCTTTTTCTAACTGGTTCTTCCTAATGGGAGTTTCTTTTTTCCATCCAGCTATTTAGATGTTATCTTTTCTAATCCATGCAAAGACCCTTATATGCTAGCTGGAACCTTGCTCAAAGTTGGCCAATCTGAGTGAATCCTTATGTGATATCCCAGACATGAGGATAAGGCCATTACTCTTCCCCATTGAATATGATCAAGGAAGCATGGCACCCCAGGTGCACTTGGCAGCCATCTTTCAGCCCTTGTAGAGCCAGCATGAAGTCAAGCTGAACTAAAGGAATCACAGAAGAGGTACTGAACTCCCACATCTAGCCTCAAGAATCCATCCTGTACTTGACTTTTAAATATGATAATACAAGACATATCTGATACATATGATAATAAAATATAATAAATCTTCACTATTTAAGTCAGTCTGAGTGGGGTTTTTTGTCACTAATAGATAAAACATCGTGAGAGATAATATTTTTTTTTGTTTCTAAAAGTGGTGCCATTCATTTAGAAAATGTAGAAAAGACAGAAAAGCACAAAAATTTAATATTCCTACCACCCAGGGATAATCATTGTAAACTGTTTCTTGTGACCTTCTGATCTTTTTCTTTTTTTTTTTTTTTAAGATTTTATTTATTTATTTGACAGAGGAGAGAGAGATTACAAGTAGGCAGAGAGGCAGGCAGAGAGAAAGGGAGAGGAGGAAGCAGGCTCCCTGCTGAGCAGAGAGCCCGATGCAGGCCTCGATCCCAAGACCCTGAGATCATGACCTGAGCCGAAAGCAGAGGCTTTAACCCACTGAGCCACCCAGGCGCCCCTGATCTTTTTCTATATGTGGGTATATGTACTTTGAGAACTTGGAACAATAGTGCACATAATACATTATATTTTGTTTCATTCAACTAATGACATGTAATGAATCCAGGAGGAATTATTCTTTTAATCTGATTTTTAACATTTGCATATTATTTCATTTTATGGTTGTATTTTATGTCCCCACCTTTTGGATGCTGGGGGTGTTTTAATTCTTCCATGTGGTAAATAATGGTAGAATAATATCAGAGTGCATATGATTTAAATACATTTGATTATGTCTTCACATGTATTTATGTAAGCGAAGTTTTGGTCAAAAGATCTGAACACGGGCACCTGGGTGGCTCAGTGAGTTAAAGCCTCTGCTTTCGGCTCAGGTCATGATCTCAGGGTCCTGGGATCGAGCCCCGCATCGGGCTCTCTGCTCCGCAGGAAGCCTGCTTCCTCCTCTATCTCTGTCTGCCTCTGCCTACTTGTGATCTCTCTCTCTGTGTGTCAAATAAATAAATAAAATCTTAAAAAAAAAAAGATCTGAACACACTACAAGCTTTTGATACATATTCCAAATTTCTAGTTTATATTCAAAATGAGCATTAATCAGCGTTTAAAATAAATAAAGTTGTATTGACCAATGCAGGTAGGCACTTACAACAGTTCTTCTCGTCCATGCCATCGGGACAGTCTGGGAACCCATCACAGATGACTGTATGCTTCAAACATTGTTTATTGGATGGACATTCCCAAAGATCTCTCTCTTTACAGCCTGGAGACAGAAAAAAAGGTTATTTGTAATAGACATAGACATTAAAATAATGGTGAATTTGATCAAGCAAGGTAGAAAAATTATAGCACAAAGGCATGATTTCATTCTTCCTAAAAGCCTTGACTTCTGTATACCATGAAAAATATAATTTTGAGAGTAGAGATATTCAATAATCCCTGCACTGCAATATAAATAGGACAGCTTTCCTAAGAGAAGATCAAAAGTGACGTATGGGAAATGGGGAAAAAAATGAAAAAGCAACTATACATTAACGCTCATTTTTAGCTGTTCCTTTTGCATTCTGAGTCAATTTGCCAGCACATAAGACTCATCTATAAAATGATAAGCTATGCTTTTAAGTAAATATGCCAAAACCTAGTGATTTAAATGCATATTACCTTAAAATGGAATTTCAGTCAACAAAAGGAAAGACCATCTGTGTGTTTAGCAAGAGGTGTCTCTTATGCCAAATACCTACAAAACTAATTTAAGAGCCAGGTACAAAAGCTGTCACTGCAGTAACATAGTCTAAGAGATCTAAGGAGATTAACTTTATCAATTAATATGAGAAATGAGCATAATTTGCACAAGATCAGGACTATAAGCTTGAACTGTAATTTGCCTATGAAATAGCAAGAACTTGGAATGAACTTAGTAAATGCCATTTGAATCAAATGCAGTGCATTTCACACATCTGCTAAAACATGCCAAGAATCTAACGGGGGATCCACAGTCCTTACTGGGCTGTGAGGTGCATCTTTGGGTTCCCCTCCCCTCCCCCATGCTACAACAGCTGCTAGCGCTCCGCAGGCCTTCAACGCACGTGTATTTTAAATGAAACTTATGGCGCGGAGAGGGAGGAGGGGAGATGGGTGAGCCTGGTGGTAGGTATTAAGGAGGGCACGTATTGCATGGAGCACTGGATGTGATGCATGAACGATGAATCTTGGATCACTGAAAAAACTAAAAAAAATAAATAAAAAAGTTTTAAAAATGTTGGAATTGTAACACACAAGTGCTGTTTTCTGTACTAGTATTTTTAAGAAGATACACAAATACTTGTGCTTTTAAAAAATAAATAAAATAAAATAAATAAAATGAAAATAAAAAAATTTAAAAAATTAAATGGAACTTCATTTCATGTAAGGAACAAAAAGTCTCTCCCCTTTCTGGGAAAAGATCATTTAATTTAAGGTGAGTGAAATGCAAAGTGGTGATCAAATAAGGACTTTCTTTAAAAAATGCTATTTCCCATTTGACCTACTACAGATAATTCAGAGAAATTTTGTAGATGATTGACTCGTTTCTTGGAATCCATTGTATGAAAAAATCTGCTTTTTTTCCAAAATTCTCATTGAAAATAGTTATTAAAATAAGTTACTAGAAGTTTTTATTATGAACTAAAATTAGAAAGTGTTTCATCATTCAAAAATATAGGAAATAAACAGTACGAGTGTTTCACTAGCTGTACATCTGGAATGGTCTTAGGCCCAGAGATGTCTCCTGCAGGAACTCATGGGGATTTTATTTGGAGTCTCAGCTAGCAGAGGATACAGACATCATCTGGAGTGTTCTGTCAGTAACAGACTTGTCACAAACCACACCACTTGTTAGTAAAGAATGAGGAAACAGCATGAGCCTTTCTGATTATTCATGTGGTACCCTTCAGAAAAGTCTGGAAAACTTGGACCTTTGGAATGAGCTGATGAAGGACCACAAAAGTAGATTTTCTGGGACATAAGTAAGACCTGCATCTCAACAAAAATAATAATAAGATAATACTCATATATATATCACTATATATCCACATTATAAATATTGGTTTTAATCTTTATAATAATACCACAATGTCAGCATTACAATCATTATTTTATAAATGAGGAAACTGAGATTTAGAGAAAAGAAATAAATCCTTCCAAATCACAGCCTTATAGGGAAAGATCCAGTTGGATTCAGGTACAAGTGCTTAGCTGTATTCCTCTGTAAAATGAGAATGTACAATGTGCTTGAGGGGTAGAAAGCAAGGGAAGGACAGCATCAGAGTCAGATACCTGAATTTGAATCCTAGCTCCAAATTCACTAGCTGTGCAACCTTGGAGAGTTACTTAACTTCTCTGAACCTCAGTTTCAGTATCTCTAAAGTAGTAATAATAACGCTTGCTACATAGAATTGCTCTACAGAATAAACGAGTACTCTATCAGCATTAACTTACCCTTCTGTATCATCTCTTTCTAATAAAAATTTGTGTGGCCTAAAACCTCTTCTGTGGAATTATGGTGAGCATAAATGAGGTAAGATGAAGAGGTCGAGACATAAGTCACCAGGAAGATAGCATTATTGTTTTGTGAAGCATAAACAAACTGTCCCTTTAAAGTGACATATTTGGTGTGATTATGTTTTAAAAGTATGCTTTAAAACGAAGAGTCTGACTCCACTGAAACTCAAAGACAGGTCAGGATGGGGTGGGATGTTTAATGTAGCCGCAGGTTAGGAAACCAAATCACTGTTACGTCAGAATCACAGCCACCCCAGCGCAGAGATAATGACAACACCCCCAGCATGTTGCTGAAGTGACAAGTTCACCCCATTTTGCTCAGGATCTGCCCGTTCTGCGCCCTGACTGTCCCTCATTCCAAGAACCCCCCCACAGCCCCAGGAAAACCAGATGTTTCTTCACACTAAGTGTGCTAAGCTTTGTGCCGGGCTCTTCACTTATTCGAGCCCTCATTTTCACAAAAACTCTGTGAAGCAGCAGGCTTCCCAGCCAGAGGCAGGTCCCACAAGAACTGGGCCACCTTTTTTTCCTAAAGTAGATGCTTCTTGTCCTGGAAAAATCTCTCAGGCCCATATAGGGTAAGGAGGTCTGCTCATTAGGTCTGCTAATTTGAGCTTCATGAAATAAAAAATACCCCCAGGGAGGAACGGGTCAGAAGAGCAAGGGGCAAGATGAATTTGGGTCGTGGTCCGGCTGAGGCTGGAACAGTCTGGTCTAGCTGGCTTGGGCCCCAACAGGAGCCGCAGCCGTGAGGCTCAGGCCCGCCAGGTGCAAAGGCCCCTCCGGATCCTGCAACCCTGGGAGATGGAGCCCCAGTCTCAAGGGCCAGCGGTAGCACCCACAGCAGCAGCCCAAACAGAGGCTCTGCCTCCCGCACCATCTCAGGCCTGAGCACCGGCGGCCCAACACCAGCACAGACCAGAGGGCTTCCGCTTCCTCAACAGCCCCTCCCCACTCCTCCCTATCTCATCCCCTTCAACATGAGCTGGCCTCGGACCCCATGAGGAGGAGGGTGGGGTAGTGGGAAGGGCTTTCAACTACAGGCCGGGGGCCCCCTTCAGGGACTAACCCCCCAAGATGGCAACATCTACGCAGACAGGCACTAGGTCCAGGACCAAACCCCACCCTGCAGCCCGAGCTGACTACGTGCACCGGGGACCTTTGCCCAGCTCATGCTCCAGACATGACATGCCAGCCTGCTCTCCTCTGCCGTACACAAGACCTCGCTCTGCCAGAGACAAGACCAAGGAAGGCAGGACTCCTCCCCTCCAGGGAGACCCCTGGGGGAACTTTGAGGGGCGTCATCTCCTGGATATCCTAGCACCTGGCAGATGGGTTTTTAATGATTGCCTTCTGAGGAACGAATAAAGCCTGTTAGAAGCATTCCAAACTTTGGAGAATAAACTGGGAGTTCTCTACATTTTACAGGTGAGAACACTGAAGCCCAGAGAAATTAAGTGACTGGCGGAAAGTCACACAGCCTCTGCATGCTGAGTTGAGATTTAAATCCAAGGGTAGGTCTACACAAAGCCCTCCCTGCCATTTCAGGCTGCCTGCCCAAGACGCCAGGTAAGAGAGCCAAGCAATTAACTGGGTAGCAAAATT
The DNA here is from genome assembly GCA_002007465.1 of Ailurus styani. Lineage (NCBI taxonomy): Eukaryota > Metazoa > Chordata > Mammalia > Carnivora > Ailuridae > Ailurus > Ailurus styani. The sequence continues at coordinate 11,903,812 of LNAC01000005.1, forward strand.
CCTCAAGGGGGGCGCCTGGGTGGCTCAGTGGGTTAAAGCCTCTGCCTTTGGCTCAGGTCATGATCCCAGGGTCCTGGGATCGAGGCCCACATCGGGCTCTCTGCTCAGTAGGGAGCCTGCTTCCTCCTCTCTCTTCTCTTGCTGCCTGCCTCTCTGCCTACTTGTAATCCCTCTCTCTGTGTCAAATAAATAAATAAAATCTTTAAAAAAAAATTCCTCAAGGGAAAGGAATGTCACTTCCTTAACGTGGAAAAATTAAACCCTACTGAGTGATTAGCGATCAATCCTGAAGATTCATCCCGAAAGCACATTTGGGGGTATCTGACATGATATGGACACAATGACCCTCACTCTGTTTCTGCTGGTCAGAGCAGAGTCAGGGTCTCCCACAAGCAAAGAGAAATGCAGGCATGGAGACTACTGTTTGCTAAAAATGCCAGGCAAGCTATTTGTATAACTGTGAGAAGTTATACAAATACTGTTAAACAGTCCAAATAGAGGGAAAAAAAGGTCTTTTGGAAAACTTTTAAAACCAAGCTGGCCAGCCTAAAAATATTAGCATCAGAGGCTTCAAACACAGCCTCAAAGTGCTTTGATCCCAAGAAAAGGTTATATTTAAACATTTTATTTTACTGGAGCCCTAGGGGAGATCAAAGATAGATAGATGATGAAATGATTTTTAATCATTTGAAGATAAACAGAGAGGCACTTAATGATACTTGGTATTTGTACTGTTGTCTACCTTTCTCTGTATGGTGTATACCCCTTTTACATAGAATAGTGATCAATTAGTAATTGTGAGGCTGTGTTTGTGTAAGAAAGGGTTTTATTTCTCTAGTAAATATAATGAAACTGTCTTTTATTTATTTACTTATTTATTTATTTATTCATTTAACAGAGAGAAAGAGAGAGATCATAAGTAGGCAGAGAGGCAGGCAGAGAAAGAGGGGGAAGCAGGCTCTCTGCTGAGCAGGGAGCCCGACTTGGAGCTCGATCCCAGGACCCTGAGATCGTGACCTGAGCCGAAGGCAGAGGCTTTAACCCACTGAGCCACCCAGGCGCCCCAATAAAACTGTCTTTGCCATATTCTCCTTTAACTGTCCCCATTGAGAAGACGTGCTGCTCACACCACAGCCCAGGTACCACCTTGCTTCTGTGGGTAGCCCACCCAAATCGTGGACATAGGCTGAGCAAAACTGAACCTCAGTCTCACCAACTCAAATCTCTGCATGAAGGCAAAGCCCAGAAACGTAACCCACTGTTAATTTCTTCAACTGTCCTTTCTTTGATGCCACTGCTGTTTACGTCTTTGACCGGAGCTTCACCTTTCCCTTCACTGCTTAGGTATCAGTGCTGGGAAAATGTTATGTTGAAAACCACCTTGGGCGCCTGGGTGGCTCAGTGGGTTAAAGCCTCTGCCTTCAGCTCAGGTCATGATCTCAGGGTCCTGGGATCGAGGCCCGCATCGGGCTCTCTGCTCGGCAGGGAGCCTGCTTCCTCCTCTCTCTCTCTGCCTACTTGTGATTTCTCTCTCTCTCTCTCTCTCTCTCTCTCTCTGTCAAAAAAAAAATCTTAAGAAAAGAAAACCACCTTGTTATCAGGCTGCTAGTTTTCCATACAGGTCGGTCCATAAAGCATATACGTTCAATGAATGACAAGCCATCAACCTTTTCTAAGAGGACAAAGTGCTTCTGTCCTGACACAGCGGGGAGCCTGTAATCGCTCCCACTTTTCAGGCTTCCCTCCCATGAAGCAACTCTGGAATGATGTGTTCAGATTTGCGTAATTCTTCCAAATACTTGCTGAAAAACATTACTGATATCGACAGTGTTTTCATTATTTCATTTCAGTGTTGTTTACATTGGCGATTACACCATCAAAATGACCTCAACAATAAAAACGGACCACAAGAGCAGGACGCTTCAGAGCCACGCTGCCCATGGCTAAGGGCTGATGCATACACTTCTCGAAAGTTCGCGTCAGGCCGCTTCGCTTTTTTGGAAGACCTGCGTTGGTAACTGCTTTCGCTAAACCGAATGAAATCCGAAGAGATTTTCGCTTTTACAGAAAACAGCGAAAAAGGAAAATAGGTTCAGCATTTGTTGGGTGGTGAGGCTTCAAGCAGGCAGCGGGGACCCTGAGCAGCGAGGAGCGCCCCCAGGCGCCTTCCCCGGGGACTACACTCAGCATCTCTGCGTCAAGCCGCCACAGGTTTGACGTTTGTGCGCATCTCTGCTTTATCTCGATTTATTTTGTACATCCACGAGCAACATGTGTGGTAGGTATTAGAAAAGCCTAAGGGAGGATATTTTTAGGGCCTCAGAACAGTCAAAATTTTTTCCACATAAATTAATGGTAATTGCTTCTTTACACAATTTCGGCTTAAGAAAATTTTTGTAAGAATGCCCTACTTTTGGATAGCAGACGAAATCTGTATTTTAAAAGCATATTCGTAAACGGTGTGCTTTGGCTACCACGTTTTCCTCCTGCAGATTTGACAAAGAAACACAAAATAGATTTCCAACACATCAATTATTCTATAGATAAATGAAACAAGTATTGTTTTTCAGGGGAAAACCCCATACTGTTTTTAGAAGTTCTGGAGGATTGGCGTTGTGTGAGAGTGAATAGTTAATTGTCACATTATTCAGGAAAGCCCAAGCCTTTAAATGCACTAAACGTCACAATGGACAGAATAAATCAGAAACATGTGAAGCTTGGGCTGAAACTCAGCTTCAGTGGGGCTGCTGTTTGCATCGCCAGATGGTACCACGCATGCCCACGGAACCAGAGGAACAACTGAGAAAATGACAAGTGGGAACTGGATGATTTCCCAACAGTCCTTCATCAGGCCCTCTTCAGCATGACTTCTTCATTTGCTTTTTAAGTGTCTCATTCTCCCAGAGCACTGGACATGCCCATTCAAATGTGTGCATATATCCCAAAGGGAAATATATATATAATTTCTATCATCAGTCACTTTGAAAACTTAATGAGAGTTTTCTCATAAGTGAATAACTGTTGGAGCAATTACTGTAACTCCAAATGAATTAATTTCTCTCCCACTTTTAGCTTTCCTTAACTAGAGCTCTCTCTCAATAGTGCCACCAATATATTGAGTGTTGATAGAGATTAGACCACTGACTCTATCATTCTGGTGTACCTTTAACTGTGTGAAAAAAGTCTTGGGACACCTGGGTGGCTTGGTTGGTTAAGAGTCTGCCTTCAGCTCAGGTCATGATCCCAGGGTCCTGGGATCAAGTCCCACATTGGGCTCTTGCTTGGCAGGGTCCCTGCTTCTCCCTCTGCCTGCTTCATCCCTCCCCTGCTTGTGCTTGTGCTCTCTCTTTCTCTCTAACAAATAAATTTTAAAAATCTTAATAAATAAATAAATAAATACAGTCTTGGTAAAAACTCATGACTCAACTAGAAACCTGACATTGTAGGGTCATTTAAACCCTATAGTGCTTTGAATTTCTTTTTGCAGAATATATTCAAAGACTCAGACCACTTAAAACTAAGTTTTTACATTTCTCAAATATTTAGTCCCCTACCACAGATTTAGGCCTTGCCACCCCAGTAGAGTACCATGTAATCTCTTTAAACTATCAAAGATAATCCATTTTAAATTGCATCTCAGAATAACATAACCCACTGCAGTCAGAGTTTAGCAAACAAATCCAATAGATTCTCAATAAGTCATTTATATAGGGATGTTCAATGAGTTTGGATTTATTTCTTTACATGAAGACCACAAACAAGCAAACAACAGTAGCTTCTCAAAACACTGGATGTTCTTCTGTAACAAAATTACCCCTGGCCATTGTACCATCATTCTGACAGGTCTAATTTTCTAGAGGATGCTCTTGTCCATATTTATAGCAACTGATAGGATTTCAGTTTATTGCTTGTGACATTTTGTCTAGACCAGAAGGGCAATGTCTACTATGGAAAATTCACTTTGGGAAGCAAGGCAATATTTCATACCTCAAAGGCCAAAAGAATAAAATGATTTCAAAAGATGTATTGCCCTTCATGCTTTTAAAGACAAAAGAGTGTCAATTCATTTGTAAGCAGAACAAGGTAAATGATCATAACCAAACTATTCTTTGGATAGCCTTTCAATCATTTTGCTTTATTCCAAAATATTGCTTAGTAAAGAGCACTGCCCGTTTTCTATTCCCTGACACATTCTGAGGATACAAGTACAGAGGTTTGCGGGAAAATAAAATGGGAATTAGCTCCACTCAAATTACCACTGGCATTTCTGGTCTTCCCATTGGTGATTTTGGAACTCAATGCAGAAATGTCAGAAAGAGTTTAATCCTTTGCTTACAGAGACAAAATCAGAGAGGGCATGAAAATGAATTCCAATTAAATTTGAATGTTGGAGCCTGAACTCTGTCTTTGTGTATCTAGATGGCTATTTAACAACATGTAAATCATATGCAAAGACATTATTACTCTGGCTTTTAGACAGGCGACAACTGCTTTCTATCTCTAATAATAAAAATAATCCCTTACATTTGTGAAGGGCTTCTCCTTTTACTATGGATTTGCACATACATCACCAAGGTTATAAACAGACGTATAATTTAGGGAAAATCAATAGAGTTAACAGGAAAAACACCCATTGATTCAGACCTTGTCATCTGGTAATATTAAAAGTAACTGCATTAGCATTTAATCCTCATCACTACTTATGACCATCAGTAAACAGCTGACATTTTTAAATACAGTCCTTTATCCTAACCAGACATTTTTGTATATTCAAGAAAAGTGTCATCTCACACATACCGCAGTTTTCTTCATCACTGTCATCATCACAGTCAGCCTGGCCATCACATCTTCTGGAAGCCAGAACACACCGTCCAGAGCCACACTTGAAGTGACTAGGTGAGCATTCTGTTCAAAACAATGAGCCATGTTATTTTCGTTAGACAGAAAACCTGGAACCATCAGCTCATTTATCTATTAACGTGTGGCCTATTGTCAAGGGACTATTCTTGAAGACAAGATGGTCTTCCACAAAACGGAACCAACCAAAGTTAACTTGGCTTTCTCCGTTTGCTTATCAGACTCTTTCTCCTTCATCTTTGGCATCATGTCTCCAGTCAGGTGTTTAGTGTCTTTATGCTTTCCAATATTTAACTACCTTCTCGAATGGACAACCAAGTCCATTCAATGGATTGCCAGAGCCTGAAGTAGCCCGTGGAGCCAACACTTCCAACTACCCAGCTGCCCTTAATGTGTCAAAATTGTTTCCTGTTCTAATCCTTCCATTAGTGGTGGGCAGGTCCCTGATTCCATTTCTCTACCTGATGATCCTATGTTGCCAAGGTCTCTAAATGTTTTAAAGTTGCAGGAACCAGGGATTGATGCTCACTACCTCCCTTAGGACCCTTAGTATAAAAGCACCATGCACACCTAATGGGCCCTGTGAGTTGGGCATGGTTAAGATAAATACCTGGAATATTAAATACATCTCTGCAACTTATTCTTAAAATGAAGACAACATCTAACAGATGAGCACCAAGGTTTTCAATGGAACCAACTTCACAGACTCACTCACCCACGCAGCCTGGTTGATGACCAGAACACAATAGGAACACTAGCAACAGAGAACCTGGAGAAGGTAGTGATAGAGTCATCCATGTTAGATAGCCCATGGTAATTAATTTAAAAATTAACCTTCCACAGCTTCATCAGGCATTAGGCAGGTTTGGTTGTCTGAATTTTCCTCTGGAAATTGATTGCAGTCTGTGTCTTCAGGCCACTGTAGGCCCACGATCCCGAGGACAGACTCACAGTGTTCTTTGGAGTGCTCGCACAGTGCTCTAAGAAAGTAAGAAAGATATAACATGGGAGGCAAAAACAGCTACCCCTGAGATGGTGTGTTAGGAATACAGATAGGGTTTTATTCTGTGTAACTGTGGGTTTCTGTGTGTATCCGCTGTGTGTATATACCAACAGAGAGAGACGCACAGATACATAATGGCGATTTGGAAAAACAAAATGAGTCATACCTCTCTCCACAAAGGACAGGCATGCCAGCAACATACTTTCACTAAGAGAAACGTCATGACGGAAATAGAAATAGAAATTTGTTGTGTGTTTTTTTTATTGAAATAAAGTTCACATATAACACGATGTAAATTTAAGGTGGCAAACATGTTGAGTTGATACATTCATCTATTACAATGTGATTGTCATGTAGAGATAGAATATCACATCACATAATTCTCTTTTGTGGTTGGAATCACTAAGATCTAGACTCTTAGCAAGTTCGGTGGTTATAATACAATATTGTTGTCTATATTCACCCTAGGGTGCATAAGATCCCCAGGACCTTCATATCTAGTAAGTGTACGTTTACACCCCTGAACAACATCCAAGAAACAGATTCCCCTCTGCACTTACCTTTCTCGTTCTCTGTCTTTCAAGCAGACACATTCTCCAATGTTTTTATTCCAAGCCAGGAAGTTCTCGACATCGGTTTGGATAGTCTGCCACCAAGGATCATGGAATCTACACAATAGCATCCCCCTGAGAGGTCTCTCCCTTGGGGGACCAGCCACGGGAGCTACTCATGTGCCAACCTGGCTTACCTAAGGCATGGATGTCCATCACCACATTAGCTAAGACCTGTAGTGTTGAAAAGCATGGTATTTCTCCCAATTCCATCTCCAAATATTTCCTTCCAAATTTCCTTTCCAAAATTTCCTTCCAAATATATGATTTATTTTCAAAAGTTTTGAACTTTAAACTATTAATTTCAACAAAGTTCTCAAACTGTCTCTCTCGATAAGATGAGGCAGACCTTCCAGAAAAGTCAGCTCCAGTCTGTCTAGAAACTGGTAGGGAAAGGTTAACAATAGAATGGAGATGTTTCAGAGAACGTTCTAGCTACATGAAGTCTACACAAGACAGGGCATAACTTGATGCTGGCTTAGCTTCAGAACTTGGGCGAAGACAAAGCCATGGGGTTCCCACACTAGTTTTGCAAAAACAGAAAGTTCAATAGTGTTCAATAACTCTGTTAGACTGAAGAGTTTTGTTGCAGATTTAGAAATAATGTCTATCATTTAATTGCTGCAATTTTTAATTTGCCATAGGGTACCTAATTCATACAGAGCACTGTATGGTACTTGACTCCACCACTTCCTACTTTTTCTATAAAATGGAAGTCAGACAATAATACAGTGAGGTAATACGATAAAAATACGACCATGTGCCACAAAGCAGCAACAGGGGGCACTGTTCTTATCCTAATCTGTGTGGTGTTCAGCCACCAGCAACAGCCCTGAAGGTAGGGGCCTCCCTCAAAAGGATATTTTGAGGACGAGACAGCAGCACTACCCTAAAATATTTAACACATTGTAAGGGCTCCATAATGTTAGATTTTTCAGACTCAGAGCTTCAAAACTAAATGTTAAGACCCATAAACGGGCATGGACAAAAGCAACATTGCTTCATGAACACATGAGTATATTATTCTTGTCAGAATATTTAAAAAGTTCTTAGAAGCAAATATCAAAATGTAAAACTCATTTGAGAGCCACTGAAAATGAAAGACGTATGTGTAAACCGAAGAAACAGAACTGAAGTATCTAAAGGAAGTTCACTAAAATGTTGATTGAATAATGTCTCAGGGTCAGTCTTGTCTTGGGCATTTTAATGCGAAACATAAGCCCTGAAATTATAAATCATATGTGGATGTAAATTTGTTCCAGAGAATACTCCATTAGGGAAACTTTATACACGTGAAAAGAAAATCAATGCAAGCATTTGTTGAGTGTTATCACAAATTATTATTCACTATCCTTGACCTTGCTTAGCCAAAGTGGAATAAAATGTAGAAATAACTTTTCAACATAAAATGAGGAGATGTTTTCTTAGCGATACTTTAAAAGGCATTTTACAGAAGTTTTCGGAATTACGTTCGCACAAGGCAACATTAACTTTTAACCTGTTTGTATAATTTATTCAGTTCCCCAACTCGTTTTGAAATTTTATTGTTTCCTGTCCTCCACAGATGCCCCTTCCCTGTCATCCCTTTCATATTTGGTATTTAATTTATTGTTTTCCCATCTGTCCACTGTATCGATATTACTGCTTTTTCTTAAAGCTCCAAGTGACTTCTGATCCCAGCATATGGTTCCCGTAGTTACTGCTCACACTTAGACAAGCACATCTGTACATTCTCCCCGTGATGGGAAACAGCATAAAGAGCGCAGCTGCGCACCTCCGCGACAGCTGTCTTGTCTTGTACATTCCCGGCCTACGCCGCCACACGTCGCACAGGAGAGAGACCAAACGGCCACCGAGCAGTAGCCTTCCTGTCCTACCATCTGAGCTCTCATGCACTCAGGGCGTAGAGCCAGAAGTCTCAACACTTATGCACACTCACTCGCTCTCCCAACAACTCCATCCAACCACCGTTACTGTCTTGGTTTTATTTTTTTTATTTATTCGTTTATTTTTTAAAGATTTTATTTATTTGACAGAGAGCACAAGCAGGGGGAGCAGCAGAGGGAGAGGGAGGAGCAGACTCCCCACTGAGCAGGAGGCCCCACATGGGACTCGAACCCAGGACCCCGGGATCATGACCTGAGCTGAAGGCATACGCGTAACCGACTGAGCCACCCAGGCGCCGCTGTCTTGATTTTACAGACAGAGTAGAAGAACTGAGGCTGAGAGAGACTGAGGAATCTGTCCCAGGCAACAGAGCAGCTGCAGAAGAGCCAGGAGTAGGATATTGCTCATCCTAAATCCAAGCTGCAGGCTTGAAATGCTGCCCTACATTTCATCCAAGCAGGTAGAAAAACGTCAGTATGGTCCATCCCTTGTCCAACCTTCGGACCGCTGTTTATGCAATGTCTCTAACATTTGAGTGCTATCAAAAGGCAGCATTTTAAAACATTAGTGTTGCCAGGAAAAAAGAAGATGCACCCCTTCTGCTAACTCACATTTTAGAACACTTCTTGATCCACCAAAGTGAAACATGTATGATTTTATTTGATGAAAGTATGTGAACTACTGGGGCGCCTGGGTGGCTCAGTCAGTTAGGCATCTGCCTTTGGCTCAGGTCATGATCCCAGGTCCTGGGATCGAGCCCTGGGTCAGGGTCCCTGCTTGGAGGGGAGTCTTCTTCTCCCTCTCTGTCTGCCTTCTCCCCCTGCTTGTGAGGACTCTCTATATCAAATAAATAAATAAGATCTTTTTAAATTTTTTAAAAATTTTTTTATTTAATTTTATTTATTTATTTATTTATTTGACAGAGAGAGAGATCACAAGTAGGCAGAGAACCAGGCAGAGAGGAGGAAGCAGGCTCCCCACTGAGCAGGGAGCCCGATGCGGGGCTCAATCCCAGGACCCTGAGATCATGACCTGAGCTAAAGGCAGAGGCTTTAACCCACTGAACCACCCAGGCGCCCAATAAATAAATAAAGTATGTGAACTATTATCAAAGGCAGTTCATACCTCCCTCGTGTGGTACTCCAGTAATGAATCCTAGCTCAAATATTCATTTTAGAATTCCTACTTCTTTACCTTTTAAACACATAATTTGTTAAGTACAGAGCTCCTTAGCAAAATGGACTTTGTCTAAACTCAAACTAAGTCTCTGATCCCGTGGTTCTCCCTGAAGGGAAAATGCGGATGCTTGGGGGAGACCTCATTGTATTACCTGCAAGGTGGGATCCGCTGGCTTGTGTTCACGTCACACTTTGGTACCAAAATGGTACAAGCAAAGAACATGAGGTATTTGTAACAGTTGGTTTGAACAAGTGCAGGGAAAAGAGAGGACTCCCAGCTGATGGATGCTTCCTTTTGAGTCCTGTGGCCCAGGTAATTTGGATAATTTGTATGGTTGTAGGGTAAATTCATGCAGAGTTCCAACGTAATTGGTTCACACTGACCTAACAAGAAAACACACATATAGGTGTATGTATGTGTATATATATATATATATATATATATATATATATATATNACACATACAGGTATGTGTGTATGTGTATGTGTATATATATATATATATATATATATATATATATATATATATATATAGTCAATTTCATATGTAAAACAATTTCTTAAAAACTTACAAAACTAAAATCTATCTTACCTTCTTTTTTAAAAATGACTAAGACAGGAAGGCAAACAGTCTATAATTTCCATCTGAAGATAAATAACTTGGTTAAAGAACTGCCAAGCCAAGAATCACTCGGCACCCAGTATGCACGTCGGAGAAACTCTTTCTTTGCTTTTCTCCTTGGCTCAACCTACCTGAAAGCAGCTTTCTTCTATGTTTCCTTTTACCCATTTTGTCTTCTGATTTATTCGTTACTTCTTAATGAATATACTCCCTCATCTTCACAGCCATTTAAAAAAACCAGTGAATTTGGTCAAACAGACAAGTAGATTATGTCTTCCTATATGTTTGAGTGTTGATCAGTGGATTTGAATATAAGGGGACAAGATTTCAAGGCAAAAGAAGGCTGAGCTCTCAATAGGCAGCCATGGCTAATGAGAAGAAATACTAACCCCTGAGCTTTGCCTCCAAGGCTGTCTCACACTCCAACCACAGCCTAACTTTCCAGCCTCAGAACCAAAGACTATCTCATCACTGGTATTTCCTTGGGGGACAATAAGTATTTAAGAATGACATGTCTTTGTGGGCCCTGTTAGCTCTCGTCTCCTCTTCTTGACACACCTGTAATCACCCCTCAAATGCAGTCATGGTTCTAGCTGCCAGGTGGGCACCTGCTGCCTGGAATGATCCTTTCCCATCTTCCCCACTAGGCAAATGCCTCCTTGGCCTGTAGGACTCAGCACAAACACACACCTCCTCTGGGCCAACCACGCTCCCCCTCCCGGTCCCAGTGGGAGTCTCTGCTGAGCACCACGGCATTGTACGCGTATTCCTACAACACGTTCGTTGCTCTCTACTGTATTCTTTACTTACTTGCGTCCCCCACATAATTGGGTGATTCTTTAAAGATTTTATTTATTTATCTGAGAGGGGGAGAGAGCATGCAGGGGGAGGGGCAAAAGAAAAGGGAGAGGGAAAGAATCTCAAGCAGACTCTGCGCTGAGTACAGACCCAGAAACAGGGATTCGATCTCGTGACCCTGAGATCATGACCTGAGCCGAAAACCAAGGGTCAAATGCTTAACTGACTGAGCCACCCAGGTGCCCCTGATTCAGAGACTGTTGAGAAACAGAGACTGGTTTCTGGGGTGCAGCACCAGAATGGATGAAGGAAAAGACGGGGGTGGGGGAGTGGTGAGGTAGAATCAGGAACTCTCCCAGGCACTTCGAATGTAAAAATACTGAAAAATACAGTCCCTTCGATCGAGGCACTCCACAATCTTTATAGGAAGAAAGACACATTTCCTGGTAGCCGCAGTGTAACATGGGGATAGGACAGTGGTATTAAAAAGCGCTAAGAGCCCAGAGGGACAAGATGGAAGTACAATGGCCCCGGACACCTTCCCAGGATAAACAGATTTAGTTGAACTTGGCAGACAGCCTCCCTGTTCCCTCTCTGTTTGCGGGAGTCGGAGACATAAGCAAGCGTGCTGGTGAATCTGTCCAGGCCCACCAAAGACTCCATGCCTTATTAAGAGTCATTATTCAATTAAGCTTAATTATTCGACCAAGAAGTGAGATACATGCAGATAGATTCATAACAAGGACTAGGTGTTATATTAAAACAGCCCTGGAACCACTTCTCATTTTAAACCACCTGAGGGATTTGAGGAAATTCTGTTGATACGGAGCCTGATTAAAAGCCTCTGGACAAGGTGTCATTACTGTCTCAGTTTGCTGGAGAAGACGTTACATCGTCAAATGGGCGTAATCCTGACCAAGACTACAGGGTAGAGAGAAGAGAAAGACACAGAGGAAGTGTGGGGCTGGTTCAGTTTACCACGTCCATTGATTTGTGAACATTTAACATTTAAATCTTTTGATTTCACATTATTAAAAAAATGCCTGTTCTTCGTAACGATAAAAACAATGCAAGATGCGTAAAGAAAAAGTCCATCGTCTCCCTGCCCTCTTCTCTTACCTCCCCTCAAAGTCAACAGACTGGGTTTGAATCCTTCCCCGCCTTTCACTGGCTCAAATCTACACATATAAATATCTACACATGTAGACAGATTTATGTTTGCTTGCTTCTACCCAGATAGAATCTTACCGTTCCTAGTATTCCTCAGTTTGCTTTTGGGGCTTAATTATTCATCATGACCTACTTATATGTCAGTAAATGCCACTCTACCTATATTTTTCCTAATTTCTTTAATATAATTTTACTCAAAAACGGGATGATTCACACAGATTTTTGATGCAGCTTTTTTTTCTTGTATACTCGTTTCCTTTCTATCCCTTCTTCTACCACCCTATCAAGTTTTAAATGTTTATTGGTGTATCTTATTTAGAAGATAAGTAGACCTATTCACGGATATTTTTTTCTCTTTGAAATGTGGGAACTATATCGCTTTTGATTTGGGATGAGATACAAGCTTTCAAGGTTTCAGAGCCAAGGAAGATGAGAAAGGATTAAGTTACTATCACATATTATTCTGGAGATCTCTACTGAATGTGGTGAGGGTGATTGAATCTTGTGTTTTATTCCTTCGTAAAGCACTCTTCATGGAGTGTTAAGCAAGATAAACTCTCAAAATATCTACCAGCCTCAAATTTTAGGATTTACAGTATCAATAAGCTTTTCTATCTTAAGAAATCAGACTCACTCGCTCACTAGCTTGATTTATTATGGCCACTAGAGGGCAGTTGTGTTACAAGCATGAGGCCATTTAAGGTTGTTTTTTTTTTTTTTCAATGCATTCTGATGCCCTGTTTAGCACATGGTCCAGAACACAGATGAGGTTTAATAAGTACCTGTTGGAAAAATTATCCTAATGGAGTTTTAATTATATCCCACCTTTCAAAGTCTGAAACAATGTTTGTTAAATTCAGCCTAAAGATGGTATTGTTAAGTAAATGATGTTACATCCTTGTCATGATGCAATACTTTGAAGCCACTGGAAATCACATAGTAAACGACGGTCACTTGCATGAGAAGATGTCACTTTCAACATCCATTGGCATATACAATATTCTAAGATTCATCTTTGCCTCAAATTCTATACTCCTCTTTATTGCTATTTTTAATAGTTCTTTCATGAGTTTTCTAAGGTGAACACCCTGGTACGTACCACCCAGATCAAGAAGCTGAACTTTGCCAGACATCCCAGATGGCCCTCCATTTTCCCTGTCTTCTCCCAACCTTCTCCTTTCTCCACGGAGTAACCACTGAGTTTCATAGTTATCACCTCCTTTCTCTGCTTTATAGTTTTATTACGTAAGTGTCCGCTGCACTCTGAACACTAAAGTCAAGCCCTGCCCGTTTTTTAAAAGAACTTGTTTTGTCTTCTAAGTCTCTTAATCTGGGTTTCCCCCTCCACCTTTTTATTTTTAATTAGAGTTTAGCTGTTGAAGAACCCAGGGATTTGACTGTAGAGTGTGCCAGACTGTGAATTTTGCTGACTACCCATTCCTGGGGAAGTTAAATATACTCCCCCGTCCTTCCTACTTCCTGAACACTGGCAGCTGAATCCAGAGGGTTGATTAAGTTTCATCCCTTAGGGAAAACTATAGGTGCTACGATGTTCCTCCATCAGAAGGCAAAGTATATTTGATTTCCTTCTTTTTGGGATATCAGCAGCTGTAGATGCTCAATGCCCTGACTCATTAATTCACCAACACATGTTACCAAATGGAAACAAGTGGTTACCAAATGGTAATATTCTAATTTAACCATTCATTTTTCACTCATTCATTGGGAAAGTTTTTAGAAAGAGATCATTCCTTTCATCTACCATTTCTCCCAAGGACTGAAGTCTTTAACCATTATGGTGTTTGGCTTCTTTACCACACCCCTATACCATTTGCTCCTTCCGACTAGAGACTGCAAGGAGAAGGCAGTAAATTGAGAGGTTGGTAGGAAATTATTCAAAGAACAAAGCTGTTCACTGCTTCCTCAATGTTGGAGAAAAAGAAATGCATGAGTAAATGGGTAGAACTAAGAGTCGATGGAACACTGTGAGGAACGTGAGAGTCTCTGGGGTATGACAGTCATAGTTGGCTTCATACAGCCGTAGAGGTCATGGGCACAGAGAAGTGGGGAGAGACACGTGCCCAGGTACCTCTCTTTCCATAGGATTCTCCGGTTGTCTGGCTTGCACACTACAAGGCGGGGGTGATTAGTCCCCCACACCAGAGTGAGGGAAATAACATTCCTGCCCCCACCCCCTGAGGCAAGGATATACCTGCCTGTATTTTGCCTCCCAAAAGGGCGTAAAGATGTTAAAGATTCTGGGTCATGAGTGGATGTGGGGATACTGTGATACTTCAAGCCTATCAGTATATAATGTCATCATTGATGTGGTTTTTAGGCTTAAAAAATTTAGCATTTCTGGGAATCTGGGACAAGCTGTGGACTTCTCCACTGAAAGCTTTGAAAACTACAAAGACTTTTTCACATTCAATTTCAGGGATGTCACATACCCTTACAGCCTAGTCATGAACAAACCACTAAAAGTAGTAATTTTCAACCTTGGCTGCACATTGGAGTCACCTGGAAATGTAAAAAATACTGATGCTAGGGTTCCACTCAGTATATCTTCAGGGACCCATAACATTTTATGGGATAGCAAGAACAAGTGTCTTCAAGGACTAGAACCCCAGCAACCCCAGTAAGAGGCTGACTCCATCAGACCGAATATCCATACTCTTCAAACTCATATTTGTATTAGCATGGAGCCAGAGAAAGACAATGCTGTGCAGTTGTGCCTCAGAATCTAAGTAGTCTCTCTAGGAGTCTCTAAGTAGTGGTAAAGGTCTTCAAATAATTAATCACGTTCTCAAGTGCATGAAGTTTTCTGGAGAGAAGATGCTATTGGTCCAACTTTACAGAGAACCAAGTACACACATACTGTCACGAAGCTCTTTGAAAGATGAGGGAAAAAAACACCTTTACTTTACATTGGAAGGTATTTTTAATAACACAGAAGGAATGAGGGACCAATGACTAGTCCAGCGCCTGGCACTCAGAAGAGGGATGATCAAAGGTCTGCTGAATATATATGGAAAGAACCCGGCAAGCACATCTGTGGTGAATGAAGGAGCTGGAGAGACAGCGGGCCGTGAGGGACACTGTTTCGAGTTCACGGAAGAACATAAAGAGAAAACGAATGTCATATACATGAGCAGAAAGAGGGTAGCGTGTTCTCCCACACTGAAAAGTCACCTCCAGGAAGGCAGAAGTCATGTCTCCCTTCTTCGCCATTAAAGTGCTCAGGGCCCATCCCAGAGGCTGGAACATTGTTATGCACACTACAAATACCAGTTGACTATGGGCCAGACTTATCTAGTGCCCTTTTTCCCCACTTCTCTTTCTGACAGGTCTAACATATTTCTACACTTGAAATTTTGACGTATTTCAAAAATGGAAAAAATAGGACAAGATGCACTCGATACTCCTCACCCAAATCGGACACAGGCTAAAACTGCCCTTTCAACTTTTTTTTTTTTAATCTAAAACTAAGTGCCATTCCCTGTCAGACAATCCCTGAAACTTTAATAATAAACACATTGTCTTTGAGATGACACTGTTACTGTTCAAAAGTGCTTATGCCAAGTTCAAGGTGAAGTAAAGAAAGACCTCTGAAAAAGTTCCAGAGCAGATTGGGGGATAAAGCAAAGTGAAACAATGGACCCAGAACATATACACATACAAATACACATACACATACACATACATAGTCATGCACACCTATAAACACACACATATTTCCACCAGTTCAGAGTGAGTAAAGTGGCAGCATGTCTTAATGGTCAGATTAACATCTCTCTCAACTGTTCTCTCAGAAGTTGAAAAGGGCTGGGTATCACACTTAGCCAAACAGTTATTAAGTGTTGATGAAAATAAGCAAAAAATCCTCTCAGTTCACTGGGGCACCTGGGTGGCTCAGTGGGTTAAAGCCTCTGCCTTCGTCTCAGGTCCTGATCTCAGGGTCCTGGGATCAAGGTCCGCATCGGATCCCCTGCTCAGCGGGGAGCCTGCTTCCTCCTCTCTCTCTGCCTGCCTCTCTGCCTGCCTGTGATCTCTCTCTGTGTGCCAAATAAATAAATAAAATATTTTTTAAAAATCCTCTCAGTTTGGGCTTTTCATTGGCTGCCTCCCTCACACTCGTGGGGTTCCAGGAACAGCCCCTATAAGCTCTACAGTGACAGAGAAAGGTCACTGAGTAAAACCAGGACCTGAATGAATCCTTTAGACTTTCAACTAGGAGATACCTTCATACTTGCTTGCCAAATGAAAGTTGACAGACCTGCTTCTAAATCTCAAGGCCCAAGAGGAAGAGGAGGCCAAACGTTAATTATAAAAAGTGAAAGAAGCGAGCCAAATATGAAAGTGAAGCTCACAAATAAGAACTCATTACTAGAACTCAAAGTCTTCCGGGTCTATCTGATTCATTTTCAATTTCCCACCAGAGCCTACTGAGCCCTCTACTATTCCTGCCCATTCTCTCCCCCCCCCCAGGAATCACCCTCCCCCCAAGCTAATTTAGAGTGGGCCAATAGTCTACACCATTTGTCACCCAAACAAATTTACAGAACAGTTACCAGATCATTCTAGGTCAGCAAAGTTCCTGCAAAGGTGAGAATAAGTGTTAGGAGAACAGACGGCCACAGCTCTATGAACTGTTTAGATGAACCTCGTATTTGCTTCTTGGATGAAGTTTCCATTTTTGAAGCTCTGCTTTAAGAGGGAAGGAAGATAGCATCTGCCTGGAGATGGAGCCAAGACAGTAACATACAGGAGCTGATGTTGAGCAGAAAGTAATGGTAATGCTATTAGACAATTTGGATTTATAGGCCATTCACAATGACATATTTGTTCCTGATTTAAGCCAACTAAGACCATTTTGTTTCTTTTCTGCTACCACATGCAAACTTTAAAAAAGAAAAAAGAGGTATGTGTATATATATATATGTACACACACACACACACACACACACACACACACACACATATTTGGAGGGATTCCAGACTTCAGCATTTTCATGTCAATTCAAAAGAAAAAAGCAAAATGCATATCCCAACGCGGTGATCACACTTGTCAGCTGCTGTACTTACTACAGTTGTACAGACTGTGGCTCGGGTCGCAGGGGGGGCTACCACCACATGAATCAAGGCAGGAAGTGTAGAAGCATCTTTGGTCACCTTCTTGACATGGAGTCTGACCTACGGGGGGGGAAAGGCACACTTGCTTTCATCATCTGTAGATTCCTTACACTAGGATTGAAAGCATCAAGGATGTCTCAGGGAGCTAAGGAATGATATAACTTTAATTCCCTTCCAATTTCTCCAAAAATATTGAACACATGTTAAATATGTAACTTTCTGGATTAATTTTCCTGGCAACTAAATACAACACAGTTACTCCAAAAGGATCCTGTAGGAACAAAGAGATGAGAGGCAAGCTACCCTACAAAATGGGCTCTTCTTGCTTTTCATGGGGGGGCGGATAAAGTGTTTTATGTTTACCTGGGTAAATAAACTGGATTACAAAATAAAATGTAAGTGATTGGAGAGAAAGGCCAACATAATGATCTTGGAATCTTAACTATCTAATGATATTATTTTAAGGACTCAATTGCACCCAACTCTAGTCTTCCCTGTAAAGAAAATGTTTTCCCTAAAAATAATAGGGAATCGACACCAGTACAGTGAGGATATTTTGTCATGGTGCAAGTCTTGTGCAGCTGTGATCCATATTTTCTGTATGTCCTTGGAAAGTATCATTGGCGTGGCTGTGATGACCTGAGCATTGGGTTTCTTGTTTCCAAATGAATGAGAGCAGTAGTGTCAGCCTAATGGCTTTTCCTTAAGGTACGTAGAGAGGAAATTGCTTTTCCCATTGATTTCCTGGTCATTTGTAGGTTAAATGGAAAAGGTAATAAATTACTGCCCATTCTTTTTCTAGCTCTTGCCCATTATAGTCAATTACTTTCAGACATGTCATCGGGAATCTAGATAATCTTGCAAGGCATTTTTAAGAATAAATAATAGTATGTGTATACATATAATCTTTCTTATCTATAATTCTAAGACAATGTTTATTATGCTGGATTCTTTCCATTGTGCAGCAGTATATATCCATTGCCTTGAAGAAAAGAGATGCCCCTCCTTTTTTTTTTTTAATCATCTGAGTCAAACCATCGTTGCAAGGTGAGCCAGGCTCATTTCCATGAGTATCATCTCTTAAATAATTTTAATAAGATGACATGCTTTCATTATTTCAGCAGATATTGAGTGTCTGCTATGAGACAAGCTTATGTGACGAGCTGCACAATGAAGTATTAAAAGATGAAAGAAGTGAAATGGCTTATACTCTAACTTGGGGGATGGCCATGAACGGAGAACTTGACGATGCTGTGTGATCATTGTGCCCCTGAAGGTGTATGTAAGGCAACAGAAGCAGACAAGGACAGTATGGAGAGAGCTTCTTGAAGGAGTTCTTAAGGCAGGTGGGTTAGGTTGGCATAAGAAGGTAGAATGGGTTTCCCAAGCAGAGAGTAGAATATGCAAAGGCTGAAGTGGGAAGAGCACAGGTTGTCTCCACTGGAGCCTCAGGGAGGCTAGACAGGAAGGCTGAGAGCAGAGCCCGAGGGCTGTAACAGCCTGAATCTTGAACTGGGCCCAGAGTCCCAGGTGGCTCCTACTTCCCTCCCCAACCTCTCCAGCAGAGCCAGCCTGGGCTCACTGGTGACAGTATTCTGAAGTAGCACCCTCCTCCCCTTCACTCCCGAATTTAATCATAGTGGCCTTCTCCTGGTACCCTCCATATATGCCTTGCTCCTTTCCTCCCTGGGACCTTTGACCAAGCAGTTCCCTGTGTCTGAAATGCTTTTTTCCAGTCCCACTTTCCTTTACTAAGTCAACTCCACTCATTCTTCAGATCTTAGCACCAACCTCTCTTCCACGGGAAACCTTCCCTGAGGCCCTGTACAGACCATGCATCCCATATATGGGATGTAGCTCCCCAAATTTTTCCCCATGGCCTACGTCACTCCATGGTTAGACACTGACTTGCACAATTATTTCTTTCATGCCAATCTTGCCCAGGAGACTGCAAGCTCCATGAGGTGCTTTACTTGTCACTAAATCCCCGGTGCCTACTCACCTATGAGCACCATGACATACATTTATTAAGTACAATTCATTAGATTAAGCAATATAAAGATGATAAAATTTGACTTTTTTTTAAAGATTTTATTTATTTATTTGACACACAGAGAGAGATTACAAGTAGGCAGAGAGGCAGGCAGAGAGCGAGGAGGAAGCAGGGTCCCCGCCGAGCAGAGAGCCCGATGCGGGCCTTGATCCCAGGACCCTGAGATCATGACCTGAGCCGAAGGCAGAGGCTTTAACCCACTGAGCCACCCAGGCGCCCATAAAATTTGACTTTTGATCCATTTCATCACATGACTTTCTTGCATCCCGCGTATGTAAGGAAATACTTTATAAATCTTGCCATTGCAGAGTGAAGAATCCAAGATTATTTCAAACAGATGAATTATGTAGAAAGAAAGAACAATTTGATCCAAAGGGAGGTTCTTGGCTGATAGGCACATAATAAGTCATGGCTAGAAAGGAATCTGCTTCTGAACTTTTAAAATGGGTAAAACACAGCACTCTTTATCTGATGCTTTAGGTATTAAATCTGTGATTAAAAGTATCTCTCTTTAGGCCTGGAATGCTTTTTGACTAAAGCAATTCTAATGATCAGTGTTTATTAAGACAAAACTAATGTAGCTATAGGTGACCAATCTCATTAGCCAATTTGTGATATGCCCTGGCCAAGACATGTTTGAGCACAACAGACATGTAATAAGAGCTCACATTTCTGGAGTGCTCGGCACGGGCCAGCTCTGTGACCCTGAGTTTGCAGGCACAGAACCCGAGATGCAACAGAGTTCAGCTACCAGCCTAAAGCGAACCAGATATGAGGGAGCAGAGCTGGTGCCTGAACCCGGGAGGCTGGGCTCCCATGACCACCTTCTTAATGACTAGGCTATGCTCGTGGAGGGCAAGGTTGCATGTAAACAAGTGTAGTGATTTGTGAGTCGAGGGGTACCCTACAGCCCTGTGCTGAGAGATGCATCGACATGACGTGGAGCTTCAAACAATCAGTGTGGCTCTTTCTTGTCTGACAGACATAGACATTTAAAAAACTAACTTATCTGATTTACTTTTTCCTTTTGAAGTTTCACAGATGACATTAGTGTCCCTTTCCAGGTATAGCCAAGTACATTCCTCTGTCATGTGAGACATGAAGCTGCTTCTTCGTGATGAATCACTAAACTCTACTCCTGAAGCCAATACTACACTATATGTTAATGGACTAGAATTTAAATAAAAATTTGAAATAAAAAATAAAATGGCACTGGGGCACCTGGGTGGCTCAGTCGGTTAAGCGTCTGCCTCTGGCTTAGGTCACGATCTCAGGGGATCAAGCCCCCATCGGGCTCCCTGCTCAGTGGGGAGTCTGCTTCTCCCTCTGACCCTCACCCCTCTCATGCTCTCTATCTCTCCCAAATAAATAAATAAAATCTTAAAAGTTAATAAATAAAATGACACTGCTGGGCAAAAGAAAAAAAAAGGAAAAGAAAATGCTTCTCTGAACACGGTTATTTTAGAAGGCTTTCACATTTAATTTCAGAAGCCAATTCCTCCTAATTGGAACCTAATCTAACTTAATGGAATACTATGTATTCAACTTTTCCTTTACCATCGTGTTGACTTTCCCCATAACCGTTAACCGAATCACCCACGCTGTGTAAGTGTTCAGCCTCCACTGTCTACCCTTAGTACCCTGTTGAGTGTACCATGCTCAAGGATTCTGCTCACCACAAGAAAGGCTTTTTGGGAGGGCCAGCGCTGTGAGGAGCACCGCGCCAGGCAATCTGGAAGATGTATGGGGGAGTCACACATGAGCATGAGGTCACCGCCAAGGCTTTACTCCGTTCCCTGGGAAAGGCCAGCAGGAAGGAATGCGCGGGGCAGGAGATGCATACTTACTCTGGCTGCAATTCTCCTCGTCTGTGCCATCTCTGCAGTCCTCATCCCCGTCACACTGGAAGGTGCTGGGGATACACTGTCCGCTCCGACACTGGGCCAGACCCTGGCTGTGACAGGCTGTGGAAAGCCAGAACAGCAGTCACTGCACTGCCTCGTCCTTCCTGCTGTGTCGGTATGGATGGTGCCCGCTTATGTGACACCACCCTGAAAGGAAGTGTTCTGAATATCTGCATGGTCTGCATAAGTGAAGGAATGTGCCATCAATGTGTTTCATTCCAAGTGTTTTTGCAATGGCAAGTTTTCTTTCTGGGCTCTCCCTTGCCTTATTAAATAGCACTTACTAAAAATTAACTTTTTCTTGATAAGGGCAGGGTAAGAAATTGTGTTAATGGTGTTAATGATCCGTAGCTTTACTGCACAGAGAAAAGCTATAATTTTATTAAAGGCTTGCTATACGGTAATAACTATGCTGGGAGTGTTATGTATCTAATCTCAAATCCTCATAATGGACTTGCAAAATTGATATTATCAACCTTGTTTAGAATAAGGAAATTAAAGTCTAGAGAGTTTAGCGTCTGTCTCAAAGTCTCAAGGCTGTTACAAGCTGGTGCCAGTGTGAAGGCAAGCTTGATGACTCTAAGCCCAAACATTTCATTTTATTCCAGTCTGATCTAAGGGGACAAGGAAATAACATATGCGAAAGAACTCACGTAGTACCCTGCACACAATAAACTTGCTTATGGCATCTGATATTTGAAAGGGATGATCTAATGGCCACTCATCTTCCATTCCGGAAGGCGGTCTGAATCTTATCCCCGTTTTCCTTTAGAGCATCAGAAACCCATGTGTCTTGTGGCCTCAGCCTTCACTGTTATTAATATTAGGGCTCCTTATGCTCGAACCAAGGGTCAAGGCCAGAATCATTATACTTGAGCACCACGCCCTTGCTGTCCCAAGATCCACAGAGATACAGTCCACTCGGTTCCACCATGTCCACCAACAAGGGCTCAAGTGATATTTCCAGTTTCAACTCAGTTCAGGAAGGGGAGAGTTGGGCATTGCATTTGCTAATGAATTTAGATGACTTTTCTTCTGTCAAAATACAAACCATGCAACCCACATTTCAATTTTTGCCTCAAATTATAGGCAAGTTACATATTTAATCTCATATGTATCAACTTTGTCAACTCTTATTAGACAGCAAAAGATGGAATAAAAAGTTGAATTCATTTGAACATGCATAAAATGCACCATATTAACTCTTTCAGGTCAATATTGCTCTCTTTTCCACCTAGCTTCAAGATTCAAGGCTGTTTACTCACCCAGAAACACGACAGCCCGTAAAGTTATAATTATCGTTGTGCCCTCTGTGTAACTCTATGAGCTATGATGGCTTTCTTATCTCTGACAATTCTCTCCATGTTCTCCCCCAAATGATGCCTGAGAACCTGTTTGGGGCTCCTGCAGGGAAGCCTAACTGCTCATATATACTTTGCAGAAAAAAAGTCTCTGCAAAGTCTCTTTGCAGAAAAAAAGGGGGAATTTGGGAAGAATACCCCCTTGGACAAAGTCACAGATGCAGAGAGATGTATTGCCAGTGATGGAGAAAACAGACACCTGCTTGGCCAGAGCAACCAACTTAAGCTTGGGGTTGTGGGGAGAGACATGTGGAAGCCAGATCCATGGCGTTCGTCATCACACCGCTTAATTATTACCTTTGTAGACTAGAGCCAAAGTATAACGATCTTCCGTTGGAATGCTGGATACTGTATTTGTCTAACCAGGCAGAAATGAACAAATAAGCAAATGGAAATCATCAGGGTACTCACAGCAATTGACCTCGTCAGACTTATCCACGCAGTCATGGTCACCGTCACACACCCACTCTATTGCGATGCAGCGCCCATCTCCACAGCGGTGCTCCTGTGTGGGACTGCAATCTGGAGAAAACAGAAACTCGTGGGGATGTGGAGAACCAGCATGACAAACACTTAGAACCGAATGACTCATAGCTCCAGCTGAAGAGAGTCTGTTCCCTCTGTTCCAATAACCTCAATCCTTCTACTGGGATGGATCCGCAACAGCTAAAGTGCCACCTCTACACAAGCATGTGACCCACTGGCCGCCATCTCTGTGGGGTGAGACCAGCTTTCTTAGGAGCCATAGTTTGTTCCTGTTTTTTGTTTTGTTCAGTTGTTGTTTTCTATCCCTGTGAGAAACGTTTGATTTCTACATTGGTTAAAATAAACAGAACTGTGATGTAGGTTTCCCAATGTAGACAGCTGATTTGATGTATTTGTGACAATTCTACCACGTCACTAAGAATTGTAACCTACCTCTCTATGGTAACTTGGGAAGGCAGATATCTCCAGTCATCTTTCCTGACCCTAAGCTTAGGCTTTCTATCAAACTATCTTAATATATACACTCATATTGGGAAAAACTGCTGGGTAAGAAATGGTTTTGTTTTTTTTTTTCATGATTCTGTGTATCCTGAATTTAACCTCTTCCCCAAACCATACATTCCCAGAGAAAAAAGGGAATTAAGTGATGTTTCTTCTCACAGAGAGCAGAATCTACAGGATTCTTTATCATGAGATGTGGAATAACCTTAATATAAATAACCTTTTAAAAATAGGTGTGAATACCCAAACTGTGGAAAGAGCTGAGATGTCCACTGACAGATGAATGGATAAAGAAGATGTGGTATATGAACACAATGGAATATTACTCAGCCATCAGAAAGGATACTTACCATTTACATTGATGTGGATGGAACTGGAGGGTATTATGCTGAGCAAAATAGGCCAATCAGAGAAAGACAAGGATCATATGATATGGTTTCACTCAAATGTGGAATATAAGAAATAGTGCAGAGGATCATAGGGGAAGGGAGGGAAAACTGAATGGGAAGTCATCAGAGAGGAAGAAAAACCATGAGAAACTCTTAACTATAGGAAACAAACTGAGGGTTGCCGGAAGTGAGGTGGGTGGGGGGTGGGGTAATTGGATGATGGGCATTAAGGAGGGCACGTGATATGATGGAGCACTGCGTGTTATATGCAACTGATGAATTACTGAACACTTACATCTGAAACTAATGATGTACTATATGTTGGTTAATTGAATCTAAATTTAAAAAAATAAATAGGTCATATATTATTTTAAATAAATATATTTAAAAAAATAAATAAAAGACATGTGTGGATTCATGGATGACAGATTCAATACTGGAGAACTATTACGAGTATCTGTGAATAGTGCCACTGTCACTGACAGAGTCACGGAGCGACCACGGGTCTGAGAGGGCATATGGAAGCAATAAAGTGAGGTATATGGAAAATGGAGTGCAGAGAAAAGAAGAAAGACCCAGTAGATGGGATGCCTGTGCAGAAACCAGAAGAACCAGCACATGTTCAGTCTGCTAATGACGGGCAGCTGGGGCAGAGACTGGTCCAAGGGAAAGTTGTAATTATTACCATGGCATAGGGCCAAGTCACCCTAAGAGCGCACTTCATGATATCCTACTATTTTCAGAGGAAATATGTTGAGTGGTAAGACCATTCTTTTTCACACAGTAAGCATGCCCTGGCCCTCTCCACTGACCTGACCAAGTACCAAGCTACACTTGAGCCCTCCACCCCATCCCCCACCTTTTCCCCCTCTTTTCTCCAGTGATCTCACTGGTAAAAGGAGGGTCTGAATTAGATCATCTATAAGACCTCTTCCAACTATAAATTCTGTGATGTATATAATGAAAATTACCTCTCACTCTTTGTCCCACAATTATTCAGTCCCAGAAGCCAAATCCCTATCTACCTAGAGA
The DNA here is from genome assembly GCA_002007465.1 of Ailurus styani. Taxonomy (NCBI): domain Eukaryota; kingdom Metazoa; phylum Chordata; class Mammalia; order Carnivora; family Ailuridae; genus Ailurus; species Ailurus styani. Next base: position 11,928,798 of record LNAC01000005.1, read on the forward strand.
CTTGTGAGATGATTTGTACCTATCCATATTTCTAATATTTTTATGGATACAGTGAGGGGCAGTTGGAGAGCTGCTTCTAGAAACAACCTAGTTTCCCGGTATGGGGCCACTTCTGACACTTGCCACTCCGAGGTATTCCTCTGATCCTTCCCCAACATCCACGTCAATATTCTCTAATTGCTAAATATTATTTCGCATCATTTTCCCAGGGTACCTCCTCATCTTAGCTTGTCTTTTTGTTCATATCACAAAGTCCTCATGTCACTCAATAATACACGACCTAAAAATTCTTAAAGGTAACCACAACGCCAAAAAGGTAAATAAGCAAAAGGAATTTTGCTGCTTATAATTCATGAGATGCCATTCACAACTGAACACAGCTTTTTAAATACCAGGTCCATTCTTTTATTTATTAAGATATAATGGACATGGAACACAGTGTGTGTTTACACTAAGTGAGATAAGTCAAAAAGAAAGACAAATACTGTGTGACAGCACTGATGTGGAATCTTAAAGAGCTGAATTTGTAAAAACAAGGAGTGGAACGGTAGTTACCAGGGTCTGGGGTGGGGAATTAAGATGATGTTGTTTATAGGTACGAACGTGTAACTGGTAGGTAGGTTCATTTTTTAAAAGATCAGATCAGATTGTGTACATAAAATAAATGTGCTTGTCCTAACCCTCAGTGTCAGTTCTACTGAAGTCGTCCCTGCTACGCTTGGCTATCAATTAAAGGAGGGGTCCTTGGTTGAATATAGTAAGGGGATCAGACACACGACAATATATCTGTCTGCAAAGTTTTGCTCAAGAGCTCAAAATCTAAACATTAGCCAGGGGCTCTAACCAAAGAAGAAACAGAGCACTCTCAAGGAGAAAATATTATGAACATGTTGACAAATGTTACCCATTTTTCCACTCCACTTCTTAAGCACTTCCTTATTGTGACTTCATATAAGAAATATTACATTGACACATAAGACATGACTGATACTAGTAATTGAAAAAACCTCTTTCTAAAAACTAAGAAACCAACCATTTTGTCATTTAATCTGCTAACCACATTAACAAATAAGGAGCTACGGGTTCTGGATTACACACTTTTGTAACTTTCAATGAAAACCTTTAGGGAAACAATGCTACTTACCACAGTTCTGCTCATCACTCAGGTCCCCGCAGTCATCGTATCCATCACACACGAGGCTAGAATTAAGGCACTTGCCCGTGTGACAGCGGAACATATTCTCACTGCAATCTGCACAGAAGAGAAGCCACCGATGTGTCATCAGAGGAGAACAGGGTGTTATCACAGTACTTCATTGAACAAAAACATGTCCTGGGAGGCAAATCATAATGGTAGCCAGATCCACATCTACTGTCTTTTTTTTTTTTTTTTAAGATTTTATTTTTTATTTATTTGATAGAGAGAGAGAGATCACAGGTAGGCAGAGAGGCAGGCAGAGAGAGAGGAGGAAGCAGGCTCTCTGCCGAGCAGAGAGCCCGATGTGGGCCTCGATCCCAGGACCCTGAGATCATGACCTGAGCCGAAGGCAGAGGCTTTAACCCTCTGAGCCACCCAGGCGCCCCACATCTACTGTCTTACCAGTGAGGAGACTGTGGGATAGAGAGAGCCAAGGTCTTGCTCAAGGTCACATAACAAGTAACTGCAGAGCCAGGACTAGGACCTTCTGGCTTCTAAGTCAATACTTCTATCACAATCTGAAAGTCTTTATGTGAGACCCACTTTGTTACTGGAAAGCTCCTTTATCATCAAATATGAGTGCACACACTCTCGACTCAGCATAGTTCCTAATGAAGTTCATGTTCATACAGAATGAATGACTTTTAAGAGAAGGTGGGTGGTTATTTCCTTAAAACGTTTCCTTTAAAATGAAAGTCTGATTTTGTCAATGATAAGCATAAACATAATTGAGAGGAAAAAATTATTGAGATAATAAGGTTGTTATTTTCACACAAATATCACTTAAGTCAATTGAGTGTTTCATAACAGGACCCTCAAATAAGCAATACTGGACTACATTACAGTGGCAAGATAAGACTAAGTGATATGCAATATCAAGGAGTTTAAGGTTTAATACTGAAGTAAGCAACATGTGAGGGAATTTTAATAAGATAGATCTTGTTCTTGGGTAAACTGGACACTTGGGTATCCTGGTTCTGCCATCTACTAGCTGTGGGAACTTGAGTGTATTAGTTAAAATCCAAGTCTGTGAACTGATTTATGAAATTAGGATAAGGTCAACTACTTAATAGGGTTTAGAGGAAGAGATTAATAAATGCATGTAATGTAAATTAACATGTGTAAGATGCCAACACAATTCAATGGAAACATAATACTCTTCAACAAATGGTGTTGGGACAATTGCAAAGTCTGACTTTTACCTCAAACCGTACACAAAAATTATCTCAAAGTGGATCACGGACTTCAATGTAAGAGTTAAAATTATGAAGCCTCAAGAAAAAAATTGGAAAAAAATCTTTTTGACCCTGGAAGAATTCTTGGATGTAACAAATTCTCAGATACAACAAAAAAGGCACAAGCCATTAAAAAACAATAATAAATAGACTTTATTAAAGAAATATATTTGTAGGATGCCTGGGTGGCTCAGTAGGTTGAGCATCTGCCTTCGGCTCAGGTCATGACCCCAGGATCTTGGGATCCAGTCCCTCATGGGGTGCGTTGCTCAGCGGGGAGCCTGCTTCTCCCTCTGCCTGCCCTTCCCCCTGCTTGTGCTCTCTTTTTCTGACAAATAAATAAAATCTTAAGAAAAAAAATAAAGAAATATATTTGTGCCTTAAGAGATACTATTAAGAAAATGAAAAGACAAGCCTCATACTGAAATAAGTATTGCAAATCATGTATCTGGTAAAGGACTTACATCCAGAATATATATAGAACTCCTACACTCAATAATAAGACAACTCAATTACAAATACACAGAAGAGTTGAATAGAAAATCTCCACAGAAGACATACAAATAGCTAATAAGCATGTAAAAAGGTGCTCAATATAATTAGTCATTAAGGAAATGCAAATTAAAACCACAATGAGGTACTATTACGCATTACCTAAGATGGCTATAATAATAATTTTTAAAAATAGAATATACCAAGTATTGGCAAGGATTTTGAGAAACTGAAGCTCTTAAATATAATTGGTGGGAATATAAAATGATAATGCCACATTAGAGCACAGTACAGCGGCTTTTCTTTCTTTCTTTCTTTTTTAAGATTTTATTTATTTATTTGAGAGAGAGCGAGTAAGAGAGGACACGAGAAGGGAGAAGGTCAGAGGGAGAAGCAGACTCTCCGTGGAGCTGGGAGCCCGATGTGGGACTTGATCCCAGGACTCCAGGATCATGACCTGAGCCAAAGGCAGTTGCTTAACCAACTGAGCCATCCAGGCACCCTACGGTGGCTTTTCATAAAGTTAACTATAACTTTATCATACAATTTATGAATTCTCATACATTTATGAATTTTCATCCTTAGAAATCCACCCAAGAGGAATGAAACATACATTCACACGAAGACTTATATGTAGGGCGCCTGGGTGGCTCGGTGGGTTAAAGCCTCTGCTTTCAGCTCAGGTCATGATCTCAGGGTCCTGGGATCGAGGCCTGCCTTAGGCTCCCTGCTCAGCTGGGAGCCTGCTTCCTCCTCTCTCTCTGCCTGTCTCTCAGGCTACTTGTGACCTCTTTCTCTCTTTGGCAAATAAATAAATAAAATCTTTAAAAAAAAGACTTATATGTAAATGTTCATAGTAGCATTATTTATAATAGCCAAAGACTAGAAACAATCCAAACGCTCACCAGCTGGTGAAGGAATAATCAAGATATAAAATACTGAAATGATGAAATACTTTTCACCAATTAAAAGCATCGCACTAGGTATACGTGTGACAACACAGATGAACTTCAAAAGCATTATGCCAAATAAAAGAAACCAGATACAAAGACTATATATTGCATGACCCATTTATGAAATTCCTGGAAAAAGAAAACTTACAGAGGCAGAAATCAGAGCAGGGGTTATCTGTGGCTGGAGGGTTGGGAGTGGGGACTGACTACAAATAGGTGGGAGGAAATTGGTGGGGAGATGAAGAAGTTCTAGAAGTAGATTGGGTAATGGGTACACAACTGTATAAGTTTACTAAAGATCAATGGGATAACATATGGTATGGAAACTGTGCCTCAATAAAGCTTTAAAAATTTTTAAATTAATATGTGTAAAGAAGCCTGCATTTAATAGAAATAAGATTTCTTAAATATATTGTTTTCTTTTATTTAAAGTAAATTAAGTTTAATGATCAATAGTCCAGTCTCCTAAATTCTAGTTGATTGTTTCTCCTCAAGCATAAGTCTGCATCTCACATGACTGGTGATTGGTATCTCTTCACTATAAATGTTCCAAACCCTATAATAATTCCTTATTAAAATTCTTGGGCATTGATCAGTTAAACTGTTGGCCACATACATCAAAATATTTACTTGTTACTCACATGAATTATAAATTTCTATTTCCTGAAGCATTCTTCTAAGAAACTACTTACATACTTTTAGAATCACATCCTTTTAAAAGTCTAATGAGCCTTAGGGACCATCTGCTCAGTGCCTACATTAAAAAGGGTATGTATGGAACAACACACACGTATGCCTACACATATGCTCACAATTGTACACACGCAGACCTTTGTAAGTACTTTTAATTTTTTATTTCCCCCAGGCTGAATAATTTTAATAACAAGGATGACCATCATAAGGGAAAATAACTAAAAAGAGGTCCCAGTTTTCACCTCAACAGTACTGTTTCCTCCCATTCAGCAGAGGGCGCGAACTCTCCACCCTGCACACCACTGCCGTGGTCACACTACCACACTCACGCTCTACGAGTCAAGAAAGGTTACAACTTTGGCTCTCCTGCCCACCAAGCAGAGAAGACGAATCAAAATATACTCATTTCCTTGGGAAGATTTAAAAGGTCTTTTTGAATTTTGTTTTGTTTTTTCATCTAAACTACTCTTGTGGGAACTTTTGAATCAGTATGCTAGAATCAGCAATAAGCAGGGGCCTCAACTTGACCATCAGTCCGAAAGTATTTGCATTCCCCAGAGGAGGGGGTGAGGAGGAGGGGTGACGTATTTTAAACCATATGAGTTTTCTTGTTTTGTTTTTGTTTTTTTAGGCAGTGCACTTACTTTTTTTTTTTTTTATGGTAAGACTGGGGAATCAAATACTCCTTTTAGAATCAGATTGATCTTGGAACACACCAAAAATTTCCAGAGATTCATGCAACCCCTCTATGAGGCCCATTCTGAAAAACCTTGCTAATTCATATTAAAATACCTTGTTGTAGATATTTTCTAAATAAACGCTGTCACTTATTAAATTATTTCATAAAAATAAACATTTACTTAATAAATGGAGATGACTCAAACATTTTTAAAAATGCCTTATTATTCACACAGGTGTAGATTCAACTTTCCATTATTATGACTTACTTGGTTAGAAGCCATTTTCAGAGTTCAGATACAAAACTAGCCACATTGGGAACACAACTTATTACTTCCCTAAGGTCTGTGTGATTAGTAAACACACAAAACCTTAATCGAGGCAACTGCGCAGCAGAAATGAATAGCAAATAGCAAAGATCACAGTGCCTCCTTTTATCGGAATAAATGTTTATTTGAACTGAAAGAGATGTTGTCAGCACAGTTTAGGGCCAACACATCAAAATTTGCAAAAGCTTTTTGCTATGGCTTTCTTGCTCAATACAAGCATAATTTTACATAACCTAAGGTAGATGTTTTTCCAGATGCAGATTTTTTTTCTTAATGAGTACCTGATACAAAATGCTACTTCTGAAGTTCATGCATGTTGATATTCATTCCAGTTTGGCATCTTACACTACGAACTTTTTTTTTTTTGCCCCCAAGATTATCATTAAATTAAAGGAGACAACTAAAGAACAGAAAACCTTTTATCAAGAGCTTCACTCATGTAGCTCAAGTGAGTCTATAAACATAATTGTGTTGTCTCAACTCAAGATTCAAGTATGGGCGCGCCTGGGTGGCTCAGTGGGTTAAGCCTCTGCCTTCGGCTCAGGTCATGATCTCAGGGTCCTGGAATCGAGTCCCTCATCGGGCTCTCTGCTCAGCAAGAAGCCTGCTTCTCCCTTTCTCTCTGCCTGCCTCTCTGCCTGCTTGTGATCTCTCTCTGTCAAATAAATAAAATCTTATTAAAAAAAAAGGTTCAAGTATGGATGCTCAGTGTCCACCCAGAGGTGCCCTTGTTTTGAGATGACCAGAGAAGTGACACGGTCTGCCCACAGTTGCCCAGCTCAGGACAGTTACCCAGGCTTCTGGACTCCCTGGATGATTCTGACCAGTGACTTCTAGCCCTGAAGGAAGACTTCTCAACAGCAGTGCTATCGACCATTTGGAATGGGTAATTCTTGGTTGTGAGGACTGTCATGTGCATGGTCCGATGTTGAACAGTATCTCTCGCCTCTACCCACGAAATGCCAGTAGCTCCTCCTCCAAACTCCACACTGGTGACAACCAAGTATTTCTCCACACATTGCGAAATGTTCCCTGGGTGGCAAAACTGCCCTCACTTTCCAACCACCGAATTAGATTTTCTTGGACATCACCAGTGTCCAAGGCCTACTTTCAATCCCGTCTTCCTAGCAGCTTTCTCCACACCAATATAATTCCTCATGATCCTGCCCTTGTCTATACTCAAAGGACCTACCACCCCCTCTGTTCACACCAATTTTTTTTTTGCTTTGTTAATATCTCCTCTATTATATTACTCTAAAGTACCATATTTCATCATCTTCATGTGTATATGTTAGATTAGACTCAAAGATTCATGAAGAAAGAAACCATGTCTTAACAGTCTTTCTATTTCCTGGATATCTAGAACATGCTTCACATGTGGCAGGAATTCAAGAATATTCAATAGTTCTATTGGTGCCTGGAACAGATTGTTACCAAACAGATGAGAAATTTCCAGACATCTGAAGCTTCTTCCTTCAGTGTAGAATGCAATGTTTTCTTTTTTATTATTTTGACGGAACTATTTCTGGTATTTACTTGCATTCCTGCCTTAGTAAAAAGAATATAGGAAATGTGGTCATTTTTAGTGATTCAGAAACATCACCTGGAATGCCAGTTTTTATTTTGTGCTATTTGGGTTGCCACCTTTCTAAAACAGCTTCATATGGTGCTGGTTTTAAAACTGTTGCAGATATTTGGGGTGCCTGGGGGGCTTGGCTGGTTATGCATCTGACTCTTGGTTTGAGCTCAGGTCATGATCTCAGAGTCATGAGATCCAACCCCGCGTCTGGCTCCACACTCAGCGGAGAGTCTGCTTCTCCCTCTCTCCCTCTCCCTCCACTCCTTCCCCCCTAAAATAGATGAATAAAAATCTATTAGGTAAATAAATAAAGCTGTTGTGACTATTTCCGTGTTTCTGTTTCCTCCGCAGCACATCACCTGACCTTCATCAGCTGCCTCCATGACTTCCAGAGGTCATACGTTACAGCCTAGAGGTGAGAGACGCTGGGCAGGGGTGGATGGAGGTGAGGTGGGGGGTGGAAGGGAGGGAAGATGTGAATAAGATCGCAATAACCACAACAGCAGCCATCAATCCTGACACTTTTTCAGCGTTATCGCATGTCAGACAATGGTCTATGTGTGGCAGAGGCAAGGGTTTGTTATTCTGCACAGGAATTCTAGAGACAGCTACTTTTACTGTCTGCATTTTACTGATGAGGTCACTGACGCCCAGAGAGATGGAGTGACTTGCCCAGGTTCACAGAAGCAGGAAATGGTAAAGAAGAGATAGGAACCCAGGCAGCCTGACTCAAGAGTTTACAGGAGTAATCCCTACACTTTGCAGTAATTTGTATAATTAATTATACTTAGAATAAGTAGTTAACACAGCATAATTAGTATGCAGTATCATTAGTATAATATGTAGTATAATCATACTAGAATATAACTCAACCAATTTTACCCCAAATTCGAGCAAATGATTTCCAAAAGTATTTGGCAGTGATTTTATGTGGCATAAAATGTGTGGACTTTGTGGTGCCTGTTTTCTCTGTGACAGCCATTATTCGTTTGCTAAGCACTAGCTATGGACCAGACACAGTTCTAGAGCTGGTTATAGAATCAAAAGATTATAGAAGGTGAATAACAAAAGACACACCAGACCCCCTTTAGTGCAGTGGCTTCCAATCTGGCTGCATGTTAGAATTACCTGGGCAGTTTTGCAAAGCTACCGCTGGGCTCCAGCTCCAGACCAACCGAATTAAGATCCCTGCAGGTGGGGCTTCCTGCAGATGTTATGTGAAGGCCTCAATGACAAAGAAAACCAGGAATAGAGAGGTAGCCTGCCTCACATCAGAGAGTTAGACATTTCTCAAAGAAAACTTTTCTTAATATTTGAAAATCTTTTCTCTACACTAGCAACATTGCTCCAGGTGGTTGGAAATGCATTCATTCTACAAACACTTGGGAAGAGACTGAGAAATGACATAATTAGTTAGGGGAGAAAGGCAGTAAGGAGCCCCAGATACTTGGTTTGTCGGTATAATAGACAATTATCTCCCAAAGTGTCATAGAGCATCCAAAATAAATGTCTTCCTCTCATAGAAATGATCAGAAGATAATTGTTCACCAAGTCTGAACTTATATGGACAAGAATGAGATCTTGCCATTTGCAGACAATGTGAGTGGACCTTGGGGGTATTACCCTAAGTGAAATAAGTCAGACAGAGAAGGACAAATACCGTATTTCATTTATACGCGAATCTAGAAAAACAAACAGAAACAGGCTCATAAATACAAAGAAAATAAACTGGTGATTGCCAGAGGGGAAGGGATCCGGGGATGAGTGAAATAGGTGAAGGGGAGTAAGAGGTACAACTTCCAGTTATAAAGTAAATAAGTTATGGGGAAGAAAAGTACAGCATAGAGAATATAGTCGACAATACTATGTGGTGACAGAGGGTGAATACACTTGTGGTGAGCATTGACTAAGGGACAGAACTGTCGAATCACTGTGTTGCACACCTACAACTAATACAACATTGTGTGTCAATTACACTTCAATAAAACCAAACAAATAATAGAGGACCAGGTTCAAATCTTGCAGTCTGAATCACTGGGAAATTCATTCGTGACTCTCAACCTCAGCTCTGCATCTGTACAAAAAGGGTAAGACCTCCTTTGCTAAGAATTAAATCAAATCATGTAAATAGATGCTCCTGGCGTAGTTGATTAGGGGACTCATGAATAATAATTCCTTCCCTTCCTTTCTTTAAAGGCAGTCCTCCTCCTATACCTTCCAGCATCCTGGGAGCCACCATATCCTTCTGCTCCTCATTAGGAAAGCCCAGCACAGCTTCCTTCTCTCCTCAGGAGTATGGAGGCTGCAGTCACGCTCTGATTTACCTCCGTGCCCTATTTCAGACTTCCACTCTTCCTTCACCACAGGATGGTGACAGTGGGAGGGTGGCACCCTCAATAAATGACTGAAATGCCACAGGCACTGAATGTGAAAACTCAGAGTTGAATGCCCTTGTAAGGTCAGAAACAACTACCCGTGAAGGTTTCAAGGTGTAACTAGGCATTTTCGCAGGCAAATTTTCTGAAGGGATGTATTTTATTTCCTCAACTGACCAAACCACATGGGTGTTAAAATACGCTCACGAGGAAAGCCCCTATCTTCCTAAACACTTGGATCACTGAAAAAATAAAGTAAAAAAAAAAAAAGATGATGAATAAGTAATAAATAAATAAACACTTCAGCTCCTAGGACATGCTATATACCTTACAGGATAGTAATACTTTCTTTGTTCAGTCACTAACTAGGAAAATTTACTCCTTCCAATTCAGTTCAACCCAAGTGGCAGCCATCTCTTACTGCTGAAAGTGCCATGCTCCATGTGCTGGGGCCAATGAAGGAACGCGATGATGAGCCAGTGGTGGCCCACAGCTGGGCTAGAGCACGTGCAGATTTTTAATAATCTCCCATGGGCCATACTGGGAGATAAGGAAAAGATTCCACCACATTTCCCATAAATTGGATATAATTCTATTGAACCATTTTAAATTCCCTAGTGTGGGTACTCTATAAAATATTCCTTCCTAAGTCCACAGCAATACTCCCTAGTCTAAGTATACATCCTATGAAAATTTTTTTCATGTAAAATCATATGTTACAGGTTTTTCTGAAGGGAGAATCCCAAATTATAAAAACAAATGTCTTAGTGAAAACATTTCCAAAATTTGGTGGCATAGCTGAAATTCCACAGGATGCTACATATTACACAAAATGAAGAAAAAAAGAATGAAAACAATAAATAAATAAAGGTGAAGGTGAGACAAACCATAAGAGACTCTTAATCTCACGAAATAAACTGAGGGTTACTGGGGGGTGGGAGGGTAGGGATAGGGTGGATGGGTTACCGACATTGGGGAGGGTTTGTGCTATGGTGAGTGCAGTGAAAGGTGTAAGCCTGATGATTCACAGACCTGTACCCCTGGGGCAAAAAANAAAAAAAAAAAAAAAAAAAAAGAATGTTATCAGGGGAACCTGGCTGGCTCAGTCAGTGGAGCCTGCAACTCTTGATCTCAAGGTCGTGGGTTTGATCGTGGAGTAAGTAGGGATTACCTAAAAATAAAATCTTTAAAAAAAAATAATAAAGGTGAAGGTGTATATGAACAAATAATTTTGAGAAAATACCAAGTTAAGCAAAATGAATAAGACTTTTATAAAACTGCAGCATGTCTCAGGACTTTCAGTGTGTGAATATGTATTGCAACTCTCTAAAAAGTAGATCTGATACCATTTCTCAAACTTGTTTTTTTTTTTTCTCAAGCAATTTTCAGGGCTCAGGTACTATGGAACTCCAGTTTGGGAAACACTGATCTGAAATATTACCATAATATAATGCCTTTCAAAACTTGCAATAAATAAGTATCCTAACCCTTCACATGGAAGAAGATGTGTTCCACCTGGCAAACAGACCGCAAGAACCTTTCACTTAAGGTCAACCATTATGAGCTTTCATACAGCCTTGATGACTCCTATGGGGAGTAAAACACAGCTTTTCCCATGGTAACTTTTGCTGATCATATAACCATTAAAAAGCAATTAGACCACAATTGCATGTGGCTCTGCTTTGGAGGCAAATCCTGCCATGTATTACAGAGGCTAATTTTGCCTTCTTATCTGTTGCATAAATGCAAAACAACTTTAAAGTTGAAAATACATATATATTTTTTATACATATATAATGGACAGTGTGTGTGTGTGTGTAATGGACAGAATGTTGCTGTCTTCCCAAAATGCATGTGTTAAAGTCTTAACCTCCAAATATCTGTATTTGGAGACAGGACCTGTAGGAGGTGATTAAGGTTAAATGAGGCCGTAAAGGTGGGGCCCTAATCTAATAGTACCCTTATAAGAAGAGGAGGAGACCCTCTCCCTCGCTCTCTCTCCCTCCCTCTCTGCCTCCAAAGAGGTCAAGTGAGCACAGAGGAAGATGGAAGTTGCCTAGAAGCCCGGAAAGAACTCTCACCGGGAAACTGAACCTCGTTGACCTTGACCTTAGACTCTCTGGTCTCCAGAACCTTAGGAAAATACATTTCTCCTGTTCAAACCAAGCAGTCTGGGGTAGTTTATGTGGCAGCCCAAGCAGCTTAGGACAGCATTAGACAGACCACCGACCAATTCAATCAAAACAACTAATCAAATCCACGGTAAAGACATTGAGGATGTTTATGGCTGAATCTCTCAATCCATGGATTTAAAGTAGTTAGCACCATGGACAATATCACTAGGTTTATTGAAAGGGTACACAAACAAGAGGCTTTGCATCTGCTGCGGCAGGAATGTCGCGGATCACCAGGGTGAAACACTCGCCTCCCGAACACATCCTTTTTTAAAAAAGCTGACCTTTAGACTCATGAAGCTTTCAAAACAAAAACAAAAGCCTCACCCAAACAAAATAAACAAAAAGCCTTCCTCCGATCTTAAGGCACTTGGTGCAAAACACGTTTCCGTGGGGACCTCGGGCTCCCGAGTTCCTAAGGCGATCGCGCCCTTGCAAGGAGCGCAAACACCCCGGCCGCCCCACGTTCGCTCGCGTCGGGAAGGCAAACTAACGCGAGTCCACGCCGACGCCGGGCGGTCGTCAGGGTCCCGCGGCGGGACGGTTTTGGGTTTCCAGGCCCCTGCCCCGCGCGCCCCCTCCCCACCCCCACCCCGGCCCNTGCAATGCGCCTCGTCGCTCCAGTCGTCGCAGTCGTTGTGCCCGTTGCACTGCAGCTTCCCGGGCACGCAGAGCCCGCTGGCGCACAGAAAGCTCTCGCCCCCTCCGCAGAGCGCTGCAAAAGAAGGCCGGGGACACCGTGTCAAAGGCGGGAGAAAGCAAACGGCGAGAACACCCTCCTCGCGCTTCGAGATGGGCTTCCCGGTCCCCTCGCCGAGTTTTCTCGGGCCCTCTAGGACATTACTCGTGACATTACCTGGGAAAGCTACAAAGAGAAAGGCCTGAGAAAAGCAAAAGGCAACGGCCCGGTGGGCTTGCACCCTGAGAGGTTTCCCTGCTCAGAGCGGAAGAGCGGAGCCTTATCAATTGCACAACTTATGGGGTGGGGGGGAGACCACATGTGCGTATTTTTCTTAAGAACTGCAAATTATTTAAAAACGAAGTGCTATTCATTGAACACACATTAAAAAAAAACACCCCATAATCCTCTCCGTCTAAAACGCTACTCAATGTGGCACAGAAAAAGTTACAGCAAAAAGTCAGTTGTGTGCTTGAACCAAGCCTAGAGACACCCTGCCCTGTAGCGAAATATATTTACTTGCCTTAAAAAAAAAAAAACAATGCCAGTTAAAAATATCAGTCTATTTTGGCATAAGGAATGTGAAATAAGATAAGCTTATAATTTTTTCATTCTTTTCCTTAACGCAGTTACATTTTGATATTACAATGCCAGTTAAAAATATCAGTCTATTTTGGCATAAGGAATGTGAAATAAGATAAGCTTATAATTTTTTCATTCTTTTCCTTAACGCAGTTACATTTTGATATTACAATGCCAGTTAAAAATATCAGTCTATTTTGGCATAAGGAATGTGAAATAAGATAAGCTTATAATTTTTTCATTCTTTTCCTTAACGCAGTTACATTTTGATATTACAATGCCAGTTAAAAATATCAGTCTATTTTGGCATAAGGAATGTGAAATAAGATAAGCTTATAATTTTTTCATTCTTTTCCTTAACGCAGTTACATTTTGATATAACAATGCCAGTTAAAAATATCAGTCTATTTTGGCATAAGGAATGTGAAATAAGATAAGCTTATAATTTTTTCATTCTTTTCCTTAACGCAGTTACATTTTGATATTACAATGCCAGTTAAAAATATCAGTCTATTTTGGCATAAGGAATGTGAAATAAGATAAGCTTATAATTTTTTCATTCTTTTCCTTAACGCAGTTACATTTTGATATTTTTTGCTTTTAGTGTTGTGGTCCTTTTTTTTAAATCAAATTTCGACAAATGTTCAATTGTTTCAAAATCACAGTAGACAATATAGGTAAAATAAAAAGTTAGATTTTTTTTTTTTAAAAGAAAAATCATTAACAAGAGAAAAATCAGAAGTGCCTGTGTGGCTCAGTCGGTTAAATGCTCCTCTCTTGATATCAGCTCAGGGCTTGATCTCAGGGTGGTGAGTTCAAGCCCTGAACTGAGCTCCAGACTGGGTGTGGACTTGACTTAAAAAAAAAGCGGGGGAGGGCAGGGATCAGTTCCCCCTTTCAAAATAAAATGGGTGTTGAAATACACTTAAATATTTGGTAATGTGCATCAAATGCCTTTAAAATGCACATCTGAACCTTCAAACATCTTATCTCTTGGGCTGTATACAAAGGAGATCATTATAAGTGCAAGTTTTCATTTTTAAGGATATTCATACTACCAGGATTTATAATAAGGAAATGATAAAATAACAACAATGCAACAGTAGGGGGCTGGTTAAATAAATTTTGTTACTTTCATAATAAGAAATACTGTTACAGCCATTGAAAAGTGTACTGCAGAAAATACTTGCTGTCTCGGGACAAAATTCAAAATAATTTAAGTGGAAAAACACCACCATTTGGTTCCAAAAAAGCGTAATACAATTTGGTCTAGAAAGAAATATATCGTAGGTTACTGTGATTATCCCTAGTATTAAAAGTACTTTTTATTTTCTTCATTTTATTTTACTCTGTATTTTACAAATGTTCTTATAATAATGGTGTCTTTTTTAATTGAAATATGGACACATTACATTATATTAGTTTCAGGTTATTATACAGCATGATAATTCAATATTTGTACGTACAGCCAAATGATCACCTCAGTAACTCTGGTTACCATCCATCATCATTCAAAATTTTACAATTTTTTTTTCTTGTGATGAGAACTCCTAAGATTTACTCTCTTGGCAACTTGCAAATACGCACTGCTTTATTGTTGACTATAGTCACCATTCTGTATATTACATCCCATGACTTAATTTATTTTATAACTGTAAGTTTGTACCTCTTGACCCCCATTCACCCCCATTTCATTTACACCCAATCACCCTCCCCTCTAGAAACATCATCCTGTTCTGTGTCCATGTGTTTTATTTTGTCTCGTTTGTTCCTTTGTTTTTTAGATTCCGCATGTAAGTGAAATCATACAGTATTTGTCTTTCTCTGTCTGATTTATTTCACTTAGCACAATAACCTCCAGGTCCACCCATCTTGTTACAAAGGACAAGAGCTCATTCTTTTTTTTTTTTTTTTTTTTTTTTTTTGTGGCTGAGTAGTATTTTCTGATAGCCACTTAAGTTGTTTACATATCTTGGCTTTTGTACACAATGCTGCAATGGACATAGGCATGCATATATCTTTTCAGTTTAGTGTTTTCCTTTCTTTCAGATAAAGATCCAGAAGTGGAATTACTAGATCTAATGGTAGTTCTGTTTTTAATTTTTTGAGGAACTTCCATATTATTTTCCATAGTGGCTGCACCAAATTACATTGCCTCCAAAAGTGCAGGAGGGTTTCCCTTTCTCCACATCTTTGCCAGTATTTGTTATTTCTTGTCTTTTTGATAATAGCTATTCTAACCAGTGTGAGGTGATATCTCACTGTGCTTTTGATGTGCATTTCCTTGATGACTTGTGATGTTGAGCATCTTTTCGTGTGTCTGCTGGCCAGCTGTAGGTCTTCTTTGGAAAAATGTCTATTCAGATTTTTTTTTTAATCAGATTGAGTTCTGTTGTTGTTGTTGTTGCTTTAGAGTTGAATGAGTTCTTCATATATTTTGGATATTGACCTCTTACTGGATATATCATTTGCAAACATTTTCTCCCACTTGGTAGGTTGCCTTTTCATTTTGTTGATAGTTTCCTTCACTGTGCGGAAGTTTTTTGGTCTGAAGTAGTCCTCCTTATCTTTGCTTTTGTTGCCTTTGCTTTTGGAGTTTGATCCAAAAATTCATCACTAAGGCTGATGTCAAGGAGCTTGCATCTATGTTTTCTTCTATAAATTTTATGGTTCCAGGTTCTTACATTCAAGTCTTTAATCCATTTTTGAGTGCATTGTTGTGTATGTTGTAAGACAGTGGTCCAGTTTCATTTTTAGCATATGTCGGTCCGGCCATCCTTCCCCTATTGTTTGTTCTTGCCTCCTTTGTTGTAAATTACTTGACCATAGATGCATGGGTTTATTTCTGGGCTCTCTGTTCTGTTCCATTGATCCATGTGTCTGTTTTTATGCCAATACCATACTGTTTTGATTTCTATAGCTTTATAATATAGCTTGAAATCAGGGTGCGTGCTATCTCCAGTTTCATTCTTTTTTCCCAAGATTACTTTGGCTATTTGGGAACTTTTGTGGTTAAAATTTTAGGATTGTTCTATTTCTGTGAAGTATGTCAGGAATTTTTGCATCTGTGTTTATCAAAGATACTGGCCTACAGTTTTTCTTTTCCCTTCCCTTCCCTCCCCCACTCCCCTTCCCTTTCTGTACCTTTTTTTCTTGTGGTGGGTGTCCTTGTCTAGTTTTGGTATCAGGGTAATGCTGGCCTTGTAAAATGAATTTGGAAGTGTTCTTTCCTCTTCAACTTTTTGAAAGAGTTTGAGAAGAATAGGTATTAAATGTTTAAATATTTGGTAGAATTCACCAGTGAAGGCATCTAATCTTAGACTTCTGTTTGTTGTTGGGAGGTTTTTGATTACTGATTCACTTTTCTTGTAATTGGTCTATTCAGATTTTTTACTTCATTACTCAATTTTGGAAGAGTTTCTGTTTAGGAATTTATCCATTTCTTCAAGGTTGTCCAATTTGCTAGCATATACTTGTTCATTGTTTCTTGAGATCCTTTACATTTCTGTAGTATCAGTGGTAACTACTTCACTTCCATTTCTGATTTATTTATTTAAGCCCTCTCTCTTTTTCTCTTGGTGAGGATAAAGATTTTTCAATGTTGTTTACTTATCAAAGATCAAGCTCTTAGTTTCACTGATCTTTTCTATTATTTATTGCCTGTTTTATTTCTGCTTTGATCTTTGTTATTTCCTTCCTTCTACTAACTTTGAGCTTTATTTGTTTTTCTTGTTTTTAGGTGTAAGTTTAGATTGCTATTTGGGATTTTTCTTGTTGCTTGGGGTAGGCCTGCATTGCTATGAACCTCCTTCATACTCACACACATATCAAGTTATTTAATCACATATATGTGACTTATCCAGTTTTCTTTTTGATTTCTAGTTTCACACTGTTGTAGTCAGAAAAGATACTTGATATGATTTCAGTCTTCTTATATTTATTATATTATTCTATCCTGAAGAGTATTCCATATGCATTTGAGAAAAATATATATTTGTTGCTTTTGGATGGAATGTTCCATAAATATTAAGTCCATCTGGTCTCATGTATCATTTAAGGCCAATGTTTCTTTGTTGATTTTTTTGTCTAGATAATCTACCCATTGATATCAATGGGGTAGTAAAGGCCCCTACTACCAACACTGCACAAGGGTTCCCTTTATTCCACAACCTCACCGACGTTTGTTATTTCTTGTCTTTTTGGTAATAGCATTTGTTTTTTAGAGAGAGAGAGAGAGTGTGGGGAGGGGAAGAAGGAGAAGGAGAGAAAGAATCCCAAGCAGGCCCAGCAGAGCCTGATGCAGGGCTCGATCTCACAACCCTGAAATCACGACCTGAGCTGAAATCAAGAGTCAGATGCTTAACTGACTGCACCACCCAGACGCCCCTTGAGAATAGCCATTCTAACAGATGTAGGGTGATATCTCATTGTGCTTTTGATTTGCATTTCCCTGATGATGTTGAGCATTTTTTCATGTACATGTTGGCCATCTGTACATCTTTGGGAAAATGTCTATTCAGATTTTCTATCCATTTTTTGAGTTACTTATTTTTTATTATGCTCAGTTAGCCACTGTATAGTACATAATTAGTTTCTGATGCAGTGTTTAACAAGTCATCAGTTAAGTATAACACCCAGTGCTCATCACAGCACATGCTCTCCTCAATACCCACCACCTGTCACCCCTTTCCCCTACCCCCTCCCCTCTGAAGCCCCCAGATTGTTTCTCAGGGTCCATAGTCTTTCATGGTTCATCTCCCTCTCTGATTTCAATCCATTTTTAATTAATTAATCAATTTATTTTTAATTCCAGAGTACTTAACATATAGTTAATTAATTATATTAGTTTCAGATACAATATAGTGATCCAGCAATTCTATACATTACTTGGTGCTCATCATAATAAGTGTACTCTTAATCTCCTTCATCTGTTTCATCCATCCCTCCTACCCCACCTTCCTTTTGGCAACCTCCAATTTATTCCCCATATTTAAGAGTGTTTTTTTCCTTTGTCTCATTCTTTTTTTTTGTTTTGTTTCTTAGTTTTCACATATGAATGAAATTATATGGTATTTGTCTTTCTCTGACTTTTTTTTTAAAAGATTTTATTTATTTATTTATTTGACACAGAGGGAGAGAGAGATCAGATCACAAGTAGGCAGAGAGGCAGGCAGAGAGAGAGAAGGAAGCAGGCTCCCCACTGAGCAGAGAGCCCGATGCGGGCCTCGATCTCAGGACCCTGAGATCATGACCTGAGCCAAAGGCAGAGGCTTTAACCCACTGAGCCACCCAGGCGCCCTGTCTTTCTCTGACTTATTTCACTTAGCATTATACTCTATAGATCCATCTATTTTGTTGCAAATAGTTAAGACTTCATTCTTTTTTATGGCTGAAAAATATTCCATTGTATAGATATACCACCTCTTTTGTATCCATTCATCTGTGGATGAACACTTCATCGCTTCCATATCTTGGCTATTGTAAATAATGCTGCAATAAATATAGGAGTGCATATATCTAGTGTGCCAAGCACTGTCTCCCTAATAGTTACAGTACTGTGGTACCCAGGAATGCCCCCCTCACCACAAGAGCCCAGTGATTTTAGGAGCAGCCCCAGTGCGGACTGTGTGTACCTTCTGGCTTCAGAAAGGCAGTGGGAAAGTGCAGGGCGTGAGCATGAGGCAGAGCTTAGGGCTGGGACATGCCACTGGCTTTCATGATGTTTTATTCATTTAATCTGAAAAAGAGCTAATTTTTTCATGAGTTCTCAATTCAGAGTAACAGTAAATAAATACAACCCTGAAGACTTCTGTCTCTCTTGTCTCTGTCCCTCCACGAAAGACAGTGTGATCACTTGTGTGGCCAGTTGCCCACTCGCTGTCACTACTCTCTGAACGATGTGTTCCTTGATGAAATGAACCCTGTTGACTAACTAAAGGGAACCAGGAAATACAGAATATTTTAACTCAGAATTAGAAATACGGAAAAGTACTGACTGAATGCTCCAGGCAGTGAAGCCCAGGTCTGTCACATTTGCCTTGTTCCTGGGCCCTAGGAGGGTGGCAGGCACTTGGGAGATTCTCAGTTAATAGTTGGGGAAAAGTCAACTTAATCCCAGTGAAGCACCATATATTGCCAAAAAGCAAAGAAAAATGCAATTAGTGAATTATTTTCCAATGCTATCAAGAAAATCAGAATTTTGATTTGCTGAACATTAAGTAGTAGTTGATTAAGTTTCTTATGATGGTACTGAACATTAAGTACTAGTTGATTTAGTTAAGTTTCTTATGATGGTACTTCATGTGTAATCATCATGAGATCAACAACAAATGTCTGGTTTTCCATTACATGCCACCATTTCAGTGTCGATACAAAGGACACCTATGGACTTCAACTGCCAAAATATGAAACACATTTATATTTCAAATAGTCTTAGAAGAATCGGCACAGGACTGCATTCCTATACCTACAAATACAGACTTCTAAAAGGGACACAGGAAACCAGATATAAAATGAAAATCCAAAACACTAAGATTTTACTGGCCAGTCTATACAATATCCTCTCTCTAGGGCTGAGGGAAAATTTGCAAGGCATAAGTGTTTATCCTATTGTTGAGATTGTTTCTGTGTTATATTAGAGAGTGGAGAAATTCCATCTGTCTGCATTTCAGCAGCTGCAATGTTTCAGAAGAATTATTGCATTCCCCACCTTATGGCTCTGATGATTCCTTGAGAAATGTAGCTGAAATTTCAACGTTACATAGCTCTTAACATCTAGGTTTCGTCTTAAGACCCCATATATTTTACTCCAGTAAAGCCCTTTCTTGCATATGATTATATCAAATCTGGATCAAATTTAAAACACAGCATTGTTTGCATTGTTCTGATTATTGATATCCCACTATCTTGGCAGATTGCGCAGAAACTGACTTCTTTTGTGTGGTTCCTCAGTGGGAGGTGTGGCTGCTCTTGGTTTTAGGACATTGTAAATTGTTTATTCTTATTCTCTCTTTCAAAGTCAATAGTTTCATTAATTAATATTATTTTTGTAGACTTAGAATAACTTTTATATACTTTGTTTGATGTCTTCTTAACTTGTATTCAGAATTTCCATTTTCTCTGTGTGAAACTGTTCAATTAGCCTAGTACTTCAACCACATCTTATTTGGAATTTCCAAAGAACACCCCATAAAGCAGACAGGCAGGCATTCTATCACAACTTCCTTAGGGGAAACAATGATTTACAAATACAGAAACTGGAGCGCCGTGTGGTTAAGACAACAATTGCACAAAGTCATATATGCAGCCATGTAGACACAGATTCATGGGGTCTGAGCTTCCGCCCAAGACCTTCATACCACACCCCTGCCCTGTTTCTTGTCCAGGATGGTTGTGTAGTCACCTGATTTGTAGTCAGTTCAAAGGCATCAGGTTCAAGCAAAAGTTCAAGTTTGTCTTTATTTTTCAGGTGATTTGTACCAGATGAAATAACATTCCATCTCACCTATGAGTTTTTTGGAGAATACCCTGAGAGAGCTCACAACAAGTTTCTGTAGAGACTTTTTCAATCATAAATTTCACATTCTTATAACAATCATCTTCATCCAAACAGTCTTTTGACTTAGTCCTTAAGATGACAAAGGGAGATTCCTTGAGAAGTCATGCTGTACAATCTTGATACCATTTCCGCTAACATCATCTATAATTCTAAGAGGTACATGTTGGACTTTAAATTGATGGTGGATTGATCAGTGGAAGATTCACTGGTTAGTTGAACAAATAGTTACTGGGTGTCTACTAAGTGCTAGGCATTATTCTAGTACCTAGAGATACAGCAGCGAAGAAAACAAAAATATGTCCCTGCCTTTGTGTAGCATATATTCTACTAATTGTCAACTGATAAAGATACTTTTACCAAGTAAAGATACTTTACCACCAAAACTGACTTCCATTTACACATGTGGCAATTGATCGATATTAATGCAATGATAGCAGCATACAAGGGTGTATTGCCTAAGACACCAGTTTACATTTCCAGATGATGGGAATAATTTTGAATCACTTGGATTTCAGAAGTCTCTGGATTCTAAAAAGTATATACCCATGAGGATGATCAGTTCTTTCCAGTATTTTGGTTTCTGATAACAGACTGTTGAAATAACAGCCATTTCCTGAAATGACCTTTAGATTTCCTACAACTGCTTCCAGCCCTTTCATTTTCTTTCTGCCTGTGTATTATGGGCAACATTTATATTGGCAAATCCTCTCAATACTCTGATTGTTAATTTTTGGAGTCCCTTTCAGAAATTACCTACCAGTCATGGTTTGTATAGTGCCCTCATTCACCAGTCTTTGAACCTTTGTATAAAGTCTGGAGCTCAGGTTCAATACCACCACTGAAGAGAAAGCTGACCGTTATCACCTGAGTCTATACTAAGAGCCTGTTAGCCCTTCATTCTACAGGCTTCTTGAAATCCAGTTAGTATCAACCACTATTGCTCTTTCCTTTTACGAGACTATTGGACTATACGAGAAAGCCTAAGTATAATCTTCTATAGCAGCTGATACAAGAATTCCTCTTGGGGAGAGCACTGTATCTTTGCGTTGATAAAAGGATTGAGGTGAAAAATAAGAGATGAGAAAGGAGAAAGAAAATCCAAAGATAAGTTCAAGTAAGCAGATTTGGTCTTACCCTGCCTTCCAAGCCATACTCACTAGAACAACCTTCATTTTGTTGAACACCAAAATGTTTGGGGTAAATATGCATGGGTATCAGAGAACTCTGTGTATGAAGGAGTAAAGGAACCCCACAGGGAGACTGAGGGGCCAGTGCCATGGGGCACTGTCTTGGGGGAGAGATTAAAAAAAAATGTTGGTTGAGTCTCCCTGAGGAGCACAGTACAGAGAAGACCCTTTATAAAACAGAAATTCAAATGGGATATTCCAAGTTGTTTTCTGAGGAATGTGGGGTATATTTCTTCCTCCATCTGCCATGTGGAATTAACAAAACTTATGTTGCTCTCTAATTCTTTAACTCACTTATTCAGCTAAGTTGGCCCCTTTCCAGGAGCTTGGGACACATCATTGAGTACAGAGTAGATCCCTTCCTTGCTCTGTGGGGATTATAGTCTAGGGAGACAAATACCAATAAACATAATAAATAAAAAGTTATTTTTTATAATAAATAATGAGGTAATAAATGTTATTTTAAAGAGTCAACAAATTATGAGGGGGTGAGGTAGGACAAGTCCCAATATTAATTAGGGTGCTAGGGGTAAGCCTCATTGAAAGTTGACATGTAAGCAATAACTTGAATGAGGTGAGGGAGTTAACCAAATCTCAGGGGAAGATTTCAGCAGAAGGAAGTCCCAATGCAAAGAGTCTCAGGCAGGAACGAGTCTAGTGGGGGTGTGGGGAACAGCAAAGAAACCTGTGTGGCCACAGTAGAACAAGTGGAGGAGAATATATCCAGAGATGAAGCAGAATGGAAGGGAGGCGTCAACCACCTGCGGCTTTGCAAGGACTTTATAACTTAGATAAAAGTAAAGTCATTACAAGGTTTCAATAAAAAATGGCATGATCTGACTTATGTTTCTAAGGGTCTTTGCTTGTTGTGTTGAGAATACTCTAGAGGAGCAAAGAACGCAGTAGGAACTAGTGTTAGGAACTACTGGAGTTACCCAGAGAGAGTGATGGCAGCTTGGAGGGAGCAGGAGGGAAGGTGCCAAGGCATGACTGGATGCTGGCTGTATTTTCAAAGCAGAGCCAGGAGGGTTTCCCGGTGCATTCGATGAGAGTTGTGAGGGGAAGACAAGAGCCAACGAGGACTTTAAGTTTCCAGGCCACCCGATGATTGGAACTGCCATCTCCTAAAGTGGAGAAGCCAGTTGGAGGAGCAAGACTGTGGGGGAAAAAATCAGGACTTGCGTTTTGGACACGTAGCCTCTGACATACACAGTAGACACCCAAGTAGAGATGCTGAGTAGACAACTGGATATATAAGGTCAAGTCTGGGAAAGAAGGTCAGACTATAAATGTAAATATGTGAACTGTCAGCATATCAGTTTAATGCCAGTGTGTCTGGAGGAGACTTTGGCAACTCAAAGTCAGTGGGGACTCTGATGAGAATGGTTTCAATGGAGTGAGGAGGACAAAGGTCTGACTGCAGTATGTTGAAGAGAGAATAAGAGGAAAGGAAATAGTGAGAAAGGAAGGACAACTTTTTTGCTGCAGAAGAGAACAAAGAAAAAGGTGGTATAATAAGAATGGTGGGGTTTTTTAAAAAGCAATTTTATAAATGATTTTGTGGAGTACATTCTTTGTGGGGCGCAGAGTGGTACTAAGTTCTGCCTACAGGATCAAATAAATAATAAGTAAATAATGATTGCTCTTAAAGATACAGGAGGCCAGGGATGAAGAATCATCAACATCAGGAACATAGTTACAATATAAAAATGAAGCCAGTCTTATATCTGCCTGTTCCTCTAATCCTGTCACTAAAATGTGGCTTCCTCAGAAAAAGTATTTATCTCCCGAGGTGAGAAATCCTCTCATTCTCTTCTTTACCCTCTTCAACACATACTGGGCATCCATCAAACATGGCGCGCTGTGTAAATCACTTCTCAAGACCATCAGAACTACAAACTGCTTTAAAAAAGACTTTCTTTATGATTCACAATACTTTATATTAGCAGAAATTTATTGCCTCTACCTCTCCCTTCTAGAATACAAGCTCCTTGAGAGAAAGCACTGTATCAGTTCTTCTCACTGCTGTGTCCTGAGTCTAGAATAGAATTAAATATTTATTAAATAGGGATGCCTGGGTGGCTCAGTCCGTTAAATGTCTGCCTTTGGCTCAGGTCATGATCCCAGGGTCCTGGGATCGAGTCCCGTGTCCCATGTGGGGCTCCCTGCTCATCTGGGAGCCTGCTTCTCCCTCTGCCTGCCACTCCCCTTGCTTGTGCGCTCTCTCTCTCTCTCTCTCTCTCTCTCTCTCTCTCTCAAATAAGTAAGTAGAATCTTTAAAAAATAAATTTGTTAAATAAATAAATGAAGACAGAACATTAGGTGCCTTGCAGAACTAAATGATCATTCTTTTGGGGGGAGATGTTTAAAGACAATAAACATCTCACAATTTTATTCTTTTAACTGGTAGGGAAATAAGGTGCTGAAGAAATATTAAAATCCCTCTGTGTTAGTGTGGGATACTCACTCAAACCTGCAGACAAGTCTGCCTTCTGGTGGTATTTGCTTGTATGGTAGGACAATGAACTGAAAGGACCCTTCTACCTAAAATAATCTTCACTGGCTTGTGGAGATGTGTCTAACCTTCCCCCCCCCCCAAATCTCCACCCATATTATTCATTCTTTAGGTTAAAATGGTGGTTTTCAGGGCTCCTGGGTGGCTTGGTCCATTAAGTGTCTGCCTTTGGCTCAGGTCATGATCCCAGGAGTCTGGGATCAAGTCCAGAATCAGGCTCCCTGCTCAGTGGGCAGTCTGCTTCTCCCACCGCCCCACCCCTCTGCTCGTGCTCTCTCTGTCTCTCTCTCGCACGGGTGTGCTCTCTTTCTCAAATAAATAAAATCTTTGAAAAATTCAAATAAAATAAAATAAAATAAAATAAAATAAAATAAAATAAAATAAAATAAAATAAAATAAAATGACAGTTTTCAGATGAACCCAAGGATGCCAAGGAAAGGGGCTTTAGGGCCACAACATGGGTTCGAGGGGTGTCCTCAGCTCCCTACTCCAATTCGGCCAGGGAGCTCCACTCTGGTCCACTTTACATATTTTGGTCCATTGAAAATGGGTTTTTGCTGCCAAAAACAAGTTTGAAAACCCTTAACCCTTAAGATTTTAAATGTTTAGTTAAAGTCTGAGAGAGATTACACTTTAATTCATTTTTTTGGCTATGAACACTTAGTTCTGAATTTAATTATAGGCTGTTGAGCTCATTATACTTAGACTTGAAAGAATGGGCTATCAGATGAGTAGGTTGTGAGGTGGGAGTAGGGAGTTCAGGAAAGTTATAAAACATAGGAAGTGAGAATGAGAAGTGAGACCTGGAAGCACAGGTGTGCTCAGAATGGCCCTGCCTGAAGGGATAGTGGGCATAGGTCTAACTCCTTCACACTACTGTGCAAGAAATCCCACATCACTTTATTTTTCTAAATCAGATTAATTCATACTTTCCCACTCAAAAAGGTGATGGAAAATATTATTCAGGCATGTTTTGCAGGGGTTTCAGCCTCCTTAGGGTGGTGCAAGAATCCAAGGAGCTTACTTGGTACCTGGACGAGCTGAGGAAAGGGCTCTAGCTTTCAATTCCTCCGAGAATTGATGAGGGGTGCATGGTTCTAAGTCCTTGGGGTTTACCCTAGACAGAGCACTCCGTTATGTCTGATCCATACCAGGGTTCAGGATCATGGTCACCAGTGTCAAGTTTCCTGGCTGCCCCACACCTCCCTTTCCCTCTGAGATCCTGCCTGTTCCCCTAAGCAAGTAAGCACCAGTCCTTGCTCCATGAGGGACATGGCAAAACTCAGCCATTCCCCCCACCTCCAAGCCTAGGGTAACGTCTCCTACATCCCCTGCCTCCACCTCTACCCACCCCTCCAAACATCTTCCTGCCATGCCACCCCACTCTGGGTGATGCCACTTGATCTCTGCTCAACCCTTCCCTCCTCGATGCTGGTCTCTCTCTTCTGAAAATGCAGAAATGATACACATCCTTTTTGTTTTCCTAGTAGATTGCTCTACTAGACAGATTTTCCATTCATTACTGAGGGAGCAAAGGACTCTATTAGCATCTTTTAAAGTACGGGTCTTTACCTGTACCCCTTGGGCAAAGAATAAAAATAAAATAAAAAAAAATACGGGTCTTTGTTTCAAAGCAGTATAGGGTGAGTAGTTAATAAATGCCAATTGAATAAATGCATTTAGAGAGTTCTTAACTTAGATATTCTAAAACTAGAAGTACCCTGGTGACTTCCTCTTTCATGATCTGTGGTGCCCATACCCCTGGGGCAAAGACCAGGTAAAAATAGTTCCCCCACTTGGTACAACTCCAGGTCCCTCTCTGCCTGATAGATAACATGTTGCAATTAGTAAGAAACTATCTCTGCAAATAAATGTTCAAAGAAAATCCAAAACAACTCCCTCAATTAAATGTCCTCAAGACTAAGTTACTCCTTTTTTTCCCCTCTCTCTGAAAGAACGCTATGCTTTCATTCAGTGGAAACTCTGCCATCTCACCTTCAGTTTAGAGTCCTGAAAATAAGAACCAAGTATATGTCTTGCCTGTCTAACAGCATGATAGAGGACCTATCACTCTATAGAAAAACCAGTCATTGTGAAATTATCTAAAAATCATCAGAAGGAAACAAAACTAGGTCTGTAACTGGTAGCACTCTGGTAGGAGAGAGAACGTGAACAGAGTTTGGAAAGCAGTTCCGTGTCATTGTTCAACGTCTCAAGTAAAATCACGCTATGAAATAGAGGCAGACAAAGTCCTGCTCAGAGGATTTTAAATCTAATTAAAGGAGAAAGTAAGAAAGAGCAGAATAAAAAGCAGGAGGTTAGCTTTACGATCAGAGACTGCCAGAAACAGACTGCCCAGCAGAAGTCTAAACAGAACTTAAATATATATATATGTGTATGTATATGTATACATATATGTGTATATATATACATAGTCCTTGGGGTTTACCCTAGACATACATACATACATATATGTATACATATACATATATTTTTTATATATACATACATACATATACATATACATATATTTTTATATATACATACATATATATACATACATATATGTATACATATACATATACATATATATTTTTTTTTCTACAACATTCAGAAAGAAGGAACGAAGGGAGGGAGGGAGAGAGGGAGGGAGGAAGGAAAAACTTCCAAACAAGAATTGTCAAATTTAAAAGATATATTATTCTCCTACCTCAGGTTTTACTGTCTAAAAGCCCCCAACAGAACTCTGAAACAGTTTTGTCAAAAACCACTGGAAAATAAGATGCCTATCATGATGATGTTATTTATCATTTTCTGCACACAAGTGCAATAACACAACTTCGACTTTCTAAAGAACACGGGCAGTTTAGAAACTGTATGCCTATAGTCTACCCTCTTGACAATGCAGGTAGAGATTTCTAAATTCAGAGATTATTACTCAAACATTTAGGTTTTCTGGAGGATGTCACTTTCTGAATTTACTTTAAGAAATCAACATTCATTTAATGGTACTTTAAAATATTTTTGAGATTTTTCTCCAAACATAAGACTGTTTCAAATGATATTTTGCAAATATTGATTATGGATCATGAAATGATAATGATGGAACAACATATACACTACTTTTGACAAATTTCAAACAAACATAGGATGTTGGATTTTTTCATAAAAGAATAAAATGTATGTATATAAATCTAGGAGAAGTAAAAGAGATACATATTATTTGGAAAAAAAGGAAAATCTCTTGCATGCATATGGTAGTATCTGAAAAATTATACATACTAGCATTTTTTCAGACCTTTATTAGATGTGAAACTCAGTCACACCACCTATGGAAAAACTTAGGAGAAAGATAAACAAACAAAAAATAATAACCCATTTGAAGAGCTAGTCCATGTTATTTTTCTTACTTATTGAGCTATACAAATTAGCCTGATTTCATTTTATTTTATTTTATTTTATTTATTTTTATTTTTTATTTTTTATTAACATCTAATGTATTATCTGTCCCAGGGGTACAGATCTGTGAATCATCAGGCTAACACCTTTCACAGCACTCACCACAGCACATACCCTCCCCAATGTCCATAACCCAGCCACCCTATCCCTTCCGCCGACCCCCCAGCAAACCTCAGTTTGTTTCATGAGATTAAGAATCTCTTATGGTTTGTCTCCCTCCCAATACCATCTTGTTTCATTTTTCCCCTCCCTACCCCCACGACCCCCTGCCCTGCCCCTCAAATTCCTCATATCAGAGAGGGACTGATTTCATTTTACAAATTAATAGTTCATGGATTTCAACTTCAACCAAATTTATTTTTAATCCTAGTTTCTTTTATTTTGGCTCATTTTATTTGTTTACTTATTTTAAGATTTTATTTATGTATTTGACAGAGAGAGACACAGTGAGAGAGGGAACACAAGCAGGGGGAGTGGGAGAGGGAGAAGCAGGTTCTTCGCTGAGCAGGGAGCCCGATGTGGGGCTCAATCCCCGGACCGTGGGATCATGACCTGAGCCAAAAGCAGACACTTAACGACTGAGCCATCTAGGCACCTCTTATTTTGGGTCATTTTATATATTGACAGTCTAAAAGCTAGAATAAACTGACCATGATGTAATATTACATGGCCTGAGACCCAGCAATAGAATAAACATATATATTTAGAATTTACTATAAAAAGAACTTTGAGAAAACACCTTTCAAGAACAGATGGCAGTTCTTAACTGTCTAAAAATTTACTTCAAATCCTATGAAGATTGTTTTGTATCACTTTCCCACCCACTCCCTATTGTTAATTATTATAACTTACAGTATTCCAAAGCATTATTATCTTTAAAAATTCACTGATCTTCAGGACACTATAGGATCTCACTTGTCTTCCACATCAGTTAGCCAGTAGAAAGATGCTGAGATTCTGAAGCCCTAGGTTTGAACTCTGCCCCAGACCTTCTCTCATCTCCATCCTCTTTTTTTTTTTTTTTTTTAGATTTCATTTATTTATTTGACAGAGAGAAGGAACACAAGCAAGGGGAGCCCGACGCAGGGCTCGATCCCAGCACCCTGGGATCATGACCTGAGCCAAAGGTAGCTGCTTAACGACTGAGTCACCCAGGCGCCCTTCATCTCCCTCTTCTTAATTGATGGCAGCAAACCCCACTCTCTTGCCCTCACACAGCAGCAGCCCATGGGGACAGCACATGTATTCCATTGTTTGGGTCAAGGCAGGGCTGGGAAAGCCTAGATACATCCAGTTATCTGACCCTTAAGCTTAAACCACCCCAAAATCATCAGGAAACTTCAATCCTAAATGGTACCATGATTAGAAGAAAAGTTAATGGTGAGGAAATTAATTCATAAATACTCACTCTACTATCCATACTGATAGTGACTGGGTCTACAGACCAGAATAGTAATTATTCATAATAATGACCCTGAGATACGAAAATAGAAGTAATCTTGGAGAAAAAGTATGAACCTGGATTTAAAATAAGCTATGTGTGCCAGTTTGGGCAAGTTATTTAACCTTTCTGAGCTTCTGTTTCCATATCTGTATGGTGGCTGCTCTGGTACATCCTTGGAGTGAATTGATCAGTAGTGGATATCAAGCGGCTGACACGGAATTGGGCAATGCCCCGTATGTTCTATTTACGAAGGCTGGGAAATGTGTAATTCACTTCTGAAAGATGGTCATCACAAGGTATTGAAACATGCCTTGTGCTTAAAGGGTTAACCTGCAAATACCTAGAGAGTCCCTTCCCCCAAATTTATGGCTAGAGCACCACCTCCTTAGAGCTGGAAGCTGGGGGCATTGGAGTCTCTGTAACAACCCAGGCAACTGGAAAAGAGCCTGGTTCTGAAGAGATCAACACACACAGCACACACACAGGAACCAATATAACAGCATCGAGGGATAGAATCCCTAACTTTTCTTTGGCTCAGAGACGGAAAAGGAAGTCAGTTGCTCCAGGAGAGTTGACTTGTACTGTTAAGTCATTTGTGTTCTGTTAAATGATTTACATACTGGCGGAACACTGAGGTCCCTGAATTCTCTCTCCCCTGCTTCCTTTTCTACCACTGCATGCCTTTCACAGCACAACCACATAAAATTTCTCGGAGTATCCCTAGTTACCAGGATTGTATATAACAAAGCCAACAGACTAAACCTAACATGGAAAAAAATCGACCTTGCCTAAAACTAAATATAAGCACAATTTAATTACCTTGCATTCCAGAGTTAGAGTTGCCAACTTGCGGAGACTGTAAGACTGGATACACAACACCGAGGGCTCAGAGGGAGGGCGAAAAAACCCTGCTAAAATTTTTTTCCCAAAATTTTCACAGTATTCCCATTTCTTTGTACGGGTAAACAGGAATAATGCCCCTGTGAACAAGATTGAGTGATTCAGTCACGGGGGACCGAATGAGCCAAGGC
The DNA here is from genome assembly GCA_002007465.1 of Ailurus styani. Taxonomy (NCBI): domain Eukaryota; kingdom Metazoa; phylum Chordata; class Mammalia; order Carnivora; family Ailuridae; genus Ailurus; species Ailurus styani. Next base: position 11,958,959 of record LNAC01000005.1, read on the forward strand.
AAGAAGAGGTGAGAGGTTGGGTGAGGGTGAAGTTCCAGGAAAGACACACGGGGACTAGAAATGGATGGCAAATAATTCGGCAATAACTCAGCCCTGCATCAAGGAGGGAAAGGTCTACTTCATCCCTGAGAGGACGAAAGACATTTGAGCAGAAAATGGAAAGTCAAAAACTATGCACCTATTACTATAAACTCTCAATAATGCAATCTGAACAGTGATGCAGTCTCATTTAGACATGTTCTACTGATCAGTCTAACGTGCTTAAGTTAATCCTGGGAAACTCCACCCCCCCTCCACCCCCCCCGCCCCCGCTCCCGGCACCAGGGTCAGCTAATGCTACATGAGTAGGGGGACTGAGCTCAGCAAGGGGGTGATTCCCCTGGGAAAATGTCCATTTTTCTCCCACTTGCCAAAAGGGTGCAGTTTCCAAGCAAGATCACAAGATGGCAGGCGTCCTCAGCACACAGACCCTGGGCAATGGCTACAGGGAATTCTGCCTGAGACCCTCGTTCTAGAGAGGTTGTAAAGACACAGAGGGAATTCCAGCAGGGAGGTTTTTATAAAGGGCACCCCTCCTTGTGTCTTTAACCAGGTAAATTTGAAATCGTCAAATGCCCCTTCTGCCAATGATTTCTTCGGGAAAATGAAAAGTCCTTCACAATCAATGCCTGCTTGCATCTTCTGCACATTTTTCTATTGGTTTTCGTCCGTGTTGGTTTATTGGGGCCTCCTTTTGTTGCAATTATTTTCTCCTAGATCATCATTTATTTGTCTTTTAAATTGACAGTCTCTTTAGCTATACTAAAGTTTCACGTGTGAAGTCAAAAATCAACCTTTACAAAATTTATATCTTTGTAAACCATATTGGTATGTGTCATAGAACAGAAACTCTAGGAGGGCAGTAGTTTTTGTCTGTTTTGTTTCCTGCTGTACCATGGGTCATGGAAGAATGATGGGCATATATGTGGGCTAAGCAAACAATGAATTCGACTCAGAGCTTTTCTCAAGAAGATGGGAAATATCACGGCCAAATTAAGAGATACAGTCTGGCCAAAATATGCCAATAATAAGCCACAGAGATAGAAAAAACCAGGTTGGGGTTCCTAACAGTCAAAAGAGATTTTGACGTGGCCATAGGGAGAAAGGTTGCAGACGGACTAATTTTTGTTAAAATAAGAAAGTCTCCCATATTGTTGAAATGGTCATAGGCTGATCTGTATTTAACGGAACAGAATAAAAGAATTCTGAGATGTCCAGATTTAAGGGTCAGCAAAATGCCAAAGGTAAGAAATTCAAGGACTATTTTCAAGCCAGCCCCTTTCCTAACAGCGACCACCAGAGGGAGACCACACCATGAACCCAAGTCCAGAGCCTACCATACATAAGCTTGCAGGAGGTGCCCAAGTGCGCGACAGTACTTGAAAACAATTGTATTTTATGTGTTTGCAGTATTTATGTTAAAATCAAGTCACCTTTTAAAGTAGTTTTCCATTTTAACCTCAGACGCAAAAATACGCATCCTCAGAGAGCAATGCATTATGGAACATGAATATGCACTTTGGGCGGTCCCTTGAGAATTGGCTTTTTCATTCTCATAACAGCCAATTATTTTAGAAATCCAGTTTCTCCTCAGCCAGTTCTCTTTCAAGTGGCTTTTTATACATTTTTAGAATTGTAATTTGTACATAATACGGTTTTTTACGGAACTGAAATGGGTTTTTCAGCAGGTGATCTCATTTCCAGATAATCTCATTATAAATGTCTGCTAGAATGGTGCCCAGACTGAAGGGAAAGGCCATAAGTTACAGAATGGTACTTCTGAAATGTTAGAATCATAAGCTCCAAACTTCTCTGCTTTAAGAACTCTGAAGAAAACTGCCAATTGTATTCAGCAGCTACCCTCCTAAGAAAATTTTGGGACAGCCATTCCAGGGCTGTTTACTACAAGTAGACAGAAAAATGAGGTCAAATACTTTATAAAAATTGGCTTGATTTGAAGGGCTCCTGGGAGGTCTCTCTGCCTAAAATATTTCCCAGCTGAAATTCCTCAGTTTGGATTTTACTCATCTAACTTAAGCCAAAAGTCGTCAATTAAAAGGCAATTCCTGGGGACTCTGCATTTGTTCAACCATCAAGGATCCCGGAGGCTGTGTGCAGAAGGCACTATGCTGGACGTGGTAGAAATCGTAAGGCCTTACAGAGACCATGAACGATAAAGGCAATAGCAATGATTAATACCTTTGGCGATGGCACTTTGTATATTTCTCTTCCTTTAAAAGATACTGGAAAATTAGGAAACAGTGAAAAATAGGGAAGAGTGGAATTTTTGAAAAATAGGAAATGAAAAAATAGGAAAGAGTGGAATCTAAAGTTTGTGGATCCAGCAAAGATACCTGGGTAAAGACCCTAGAGGACCAAGCGTCAAATGGAAACAGCAGGGGCCAACTAAGGGGACTTTTCTATGCCTGCTACAGAATAGCATTCGGTCCCCTAGCTTTTCCTTTGCCCTCACACCTATGGCTCTTTTGCAGTTTTTAAAGGATTTGGGTTACTAATGATGAACGAGACAGAGAGAAGAAGAGTCAAAGAGTCAAAGCCAAGCTCCTCCTTTCTGTTTCTTTGCTTAGCTCTTGGCTGCTTAGAAAGTCAGAAGCACGTGTAGCTGAGAGCTACAAAATCACAGATAGTGCTTGCTTGGACCAAACCCTGATACAAGATTCACTTACATTTTAGAGTATCATCCCTGAGTCTTTTGAACTCTCTTATTTGAGCCACTCATTTGCAGGTGGCTTTTCATATGTACGAGGCACACAAATGATGAGTAAGATGTCAAGGCGTCTGTGGTAGGCTGAATAATGGCTCCCCAAAGAGGCTCATATCCTCATCCATGACTTTGTTTAAGCTAACACTTATCAAGTGTTTTCTATTTACCAGGCAAGGTCTTCAAGGCTTTACCTTCATTTTTTTCCTTAGAACACAACCGTGAGGGTGATAACTTCATTTAATCAGAGAATGAAACCAAGGCTTAGAAAAGTTAGAAACTTCCCCCACAACATAGTTAGTAACTAGAAGACCTACTTTTTAAAACCCACGCAGTCTGACTCTAGAGCCTGCACTTTTAATAATATAAACACTCAAGGGTGCTGTATTAGTTTCCTATTATAGTTGTCAACAATTATCCCAAAATGGGTGACTTAAAACAATGGAAATTTATTCTCTCAGGCCTGCAAAGTCTGACACGGGTCTCACTGGGTTAAGATCAAGGTTCCGACAAGGCTGTCCTCCTTTAGGAAGACTCCTAGAAGAGAATGTTTCCTTGCCTTTTCCAGCTTCTAGTGGCTGCCCCCATTCTTTGGCTTGTGGCCCCTTCCTCCATGTTGAAAGCCAGTCACATAGCATCTCTTTGTCTTGTGTGTGCTTCACAACCCTTTCTCTGACTCTCCTCTTCTGCTTCCTTCTTCCACTGGTAAGGACTCCTGTGATTACACTGGGGCCACCCACATGACCCGGAAGAATCTCCCTATTTTAAGGACAGATGGGTAGAACCCTTATTTCCATCCTTCAACTTTATTTCCCTGTTGCCGTGTAACCTAATATCTTTACAGGTTTCAGGGATGAGGATATGAACCTCTTTGGGGAGCCATTATTCAGCCTACCGCAGACACCTTGACATCTTACTCGTCATTTGTGTGCCTCGTACATATGAAAAGCCACCTGCAAATGAGTGGCTCAAGCAGGTGTGTCTTCCCTCCCACCTACTGACTGTCCTCCACTTCCTCCTTCCCATTCCCGGCATCAGAGATGCCATGTTCTGGATGCCATGTTCTAGGCTCAGTCCTTGATCCCAGCCTGATTCAGCCGATTCTGGTGCAATGGGAGCCCAGGGTGGCTGACATCTTGGCTGCACAAAATCACTAGGGGGATAATTGCTGTTTGAGTCTATTCCTGTAATAAGAGTGTTCAGGAGAGTCAGGGATGGGGTGCCTGGGTGGCTCAGTCAGTTAAGCATCTGGTTCAGCTCAGGTCATGATCCCAGGACCCCAGGATCAAGCCCCATTCAGGCTCCCTGCTCAACAGGGGAGTCTGCTTCTCCCTTTCCCTCTACCCCTGCTCATGTTCTCTCTCTCTCAAAAAAATAAGCAATTAAAATCTTAAAAAAAAAAAAGACTCAGGGATGATAGTATAACATGCAAATGAATCTTGTATCAGGCTTCGGTGCAACCAAGAGCCAACTGTGCTTTTGTAGCGCTCAGCTGCATGGGCTTCTGACTTTCCAAGTAACCAAGAGCTGAGCGAAGAAACAGAAAAGGCCCGAGGAGGAGCTTGGCCTTGACTCTGACTCTTCGCTCTGTCTGTTTCATCATTAGTAATCCAAATCCCTTAAAAACTGCAAAGGAGCTATATGTGTGAGGGCGAAGACAAAGCTATGGGACTGGATGCTAGTCTGTAGCAGGCATAGAAAAGGCAGCAAAGAAAGCTGAAGAGATAGACTCATCCCCCAGCCAGGAGAAGCTGCATAATCTGCAAGGCCCAGTGGAAAATGAAGAGGCAGAGCCCCTTGCATGGGGGGTGGGGGAGAAGAAGTGCTTCAAGGATACGAAAATATAAACACTCTTTTCCTCTAAAAATATCTTATTACTTATAAAACAGAGTAGCAGTAATAGTGATATATGAGGAACAATATAAACTAACAAATAACAAAAATAATATTTGTGTGCCATAATTTAATATGACACAATAAATAAAAGTGAGACCTTTCTGGCTCACTCTTCTACAAATTCCTTTATGAATTTATACTTTTAGCAACATTATTATGATCATTCTTTAAATATTTTATTTATTTATTTGACAGAGAGAGACACAGCGAGAGAGGGAACACAAGCAGGGTGAGTGGGAGAGGGAGAAGCAGGCTTCCTGCCCAGCAGGGAGCCCAACTCTACCGCAGGATCCTAGGATCATGACCTGAGCTGAAGGCAGACGCTTAACAACTGAGCCACCCAGGCGCCCCTCAGCAACATTATTTTTAATCTATATAATTGAAAATGGCTTCAGTATGTAGCTCAACAAAAATGCAAGATTGCAAATGATTTTTGTTCATTTTCAATTTTGACAAGAATCTTTGGTGCACATTTTCCTGTTGTGGTTGGGAGGATTTTATAGGCTGTGACAAAGTTAAGATAGATTTCTGGTAAACTATTTCGAAATACAAATTTTAGTATTTCTAGAGCTGGTGATTCTCCTGGAGCAATATTAATAAAAATATTTAACTCTTCATATGAATCAGTCTCAGATAAGTCTGAATTTAATGTTAAATGTAAATTTATTCAGTGGGATTTTAATGATTCTTCTGCTATTTCCTGTGAATTGTGGAGATCTTACAAGAAATCAAAAGTGGCTTCAAAACGTATATGCAATTCAAAATGTCTGCTTATCCATTCTGTAGCCGTATTGCCAATTTTAGGGGAAATTTTCTTTTTCTCTTCTGTTCCTTGCTAACAAATGGTTCATCTGAAGTTCATTTGAAAAAGCATTCTTTTCCATTGACAACGGTTAAATGTGATTTCTATTTCTAAGCCTATGGATATTCATCTCGCAGTGTTTCAGCATTCAAACCAAGGATTTTAAACTCTTTGAAGAATTCTAATAACTCTCTGATAAATGCTTATAGCAATGTTCATGTGTACGCTGATATTATGTAATAATTTACTTACAAAGTTGGCGCCCACGCACCAGCCGCTTCTGTCTCAGGGTTCGGGCTGAAGAGTTAATATTTGTGCAGATGCCACAGGGACAGGGTTCCAGAAAAAGCGAGCCAGGCTGACCTCTCACAGGTTCCCATGTGGAGCCCCTCGCTAACCCAGGGCCAGCGCTACCACGGTCACCCTCAAAACCTGCTTCTGTTGGGCTCCTGCTGTTGTGGCCCCATCAAGGCCACCAATCAGGGCCCAGGTCCTCACCCGGCCACCCGGCGACCCCGTGCGATGCCAGATAGTCCTCGGGCACCTGCATGTGCTAGGAGGCACCAGGCCAACTCTTCAGCACCCACACACTTCACATGCTGTGACAGCTGGCGCATGCGCGCACATGCCCACACTACCACCTAGCACGTCTCTGCCGCTCACCCCCGTGCTCCATTGTCCTACCCAACTTTACTAACAAAGCACAAGTATAGATATAAAGTTATTAAGAATTTCAAGACAATGAGAGTAGAGCGTGCAACCAAGCCTGGAACCCTACTGAGCTCAGGGTCCTGTGCCCCTCACTGCACAGGTCACCAGCCATGGAACCAGCCCTGCCCTCAGCCTTCCAAAGGGAGAAGAAAGGCAGGCAGGTTGAAACGGAAATGAAAACCTGCAACAAGCCCTTCCAAGAAGTAACATGGGCAAGGGGCCCGGCATCCACGGCACCTCAAAACCAGCCCCGGGGCCACTCGCTGTGGCCACCCTCCACCCACATCTCTTCTGCCACGCCCACCAAATTCTGTCCTGTTCGAGTCCCTGTCTAGACGTGGGAACCACCACCATAATATGGCAAGGACTGCTGGTCGCTCACCCTAATGCAGTCTCCACCTCCGTTGTAGTCATGGAGTTGGCGGTGCACTTACGGCTGACCAGCTCAAGACTACGGATCTCAGCTCGTTTGTGGCTGTGTGTGGCCATGTTATTAAGTTCTCAGCAATATATTATAAGCAGATGATTCTTCTACTTTGCCTGCTTCAAAGTGACCTGAGGCCATGTACTTCCTCTCTTCGCTTTCCCACAAGGTGGAGCATAGACCCAGGGATCAGCTAGCTTCAGTCACTCAGATAAGGACCGTGGTCTAGGAATGGGTGAAGCCAAAATGAATGGAACTCCTATCTTTGGATGATATCACAGAGGAACCTTCAGCTTACAAACTGGAAAATTCATCTTGCATCTATTGCTTAACAGAGAAATAACATGTTGTTTTGAGTATTTTGAGATCTATTCTGTTGCTGCAGGTTTTTTTCCCACTCTCCGTCCATAAGTAAGATTTGAGAATAAAGCCAAGTCACTTCCATTAAAGTGACGACCCAAGGAAGAAGGTGGCTCTACCACATTCCAGGGAGGATTATGAATGTACCTTCCCACAGACACACTCATTTACACATGTTGGCTATGAGTCTAATAGGCTTTGGTAATCTAGCTGGGTCTAGAGATGCGCCCACAGCATTGCTTCTATGAGGAAATAGCATCCAAAAAAAAAAAAAAAAAGGAAATATCATCCATGTTTGAAATAACTAATTTGCAAATACATCTTTGAAATACAGCTCATTTATTGCTTGAAGACTGCCAGTAATTCAGTACCCACCTCATACTGAAGATTAATGGACATAACACATGCAAACCATTATGCATAATATCTGACATCAATGGAGCTTGTAATACATTTAATTGATTATTACTGACATTATTAAATCAACATCGTAATATACGCAGCAAAGAAAGAAGGAATTTCTTTTCAGGAAGTATACTACCTCAAGATTTGCTGTGAGTGGGTAAACACCCTCCTTCCTCTGACCCCCACACACAGAGGCATGAGGGATCAATGAATTCAATGTTTCTAAACTTCTTCACTTCCACAAGTAGTTCTAGCACATTTCCCCCAAATAAATTGCATAAAATATTACCTCAAAAAAATGTGTGAGGTTTTAAAACGTTCCCCAAAGTACACAATTAAAAGTGATGGGTTAGAGAATTAACATGGAAGGAAATGCCGACACATCAGAAGAGCAAACCAAGAACTGAATACAAGAGAGAAACATAAAAGGAAGAGCCACAAAATCCATTCTCCCAACCCCTGCAAGAGCCTGGGGTAGAAGAAATAAGTTTATCTCCTGCAAATTAACTTTACAAGCAATAATACTCAATGGGTGGGGCGCCTGGGTGGCTCAGTCGTTAAGCGTCTGCCTTCGGCTCAGGTCATGATCCCGAGGTCCTGCAATCCAGCCCCGCATCCAGCTCCCTGCTAGGGGGGAAGCCTGCTTCTCCCTCTCCCACTCCCCCTGCTTGTGTTCTTTCTCTCGCTATGTCTCTCTCTGTCAAATAAATAAATAAAATCTTTAAAAAATAATAATACTTAATGGGTCAGAGGAAGATGGTTTTTGAAAATTTGAGGAAGAAAATGGGTTCCTACTTTGGAAAAAAATTTAAAGAATAAGAGGAAAACAATAAGACTTTCTTTAGAGTCACAGGGAATAAAAAGAGATAATGGGAAAGCCTAAGACTTAACGAAGTGTGGAGAAAATTTGATAATACATGAAACTGAAAAGTCAGACTGTTAATTGCTTACTTACCTCTAAAGCACTGTTTTCAGAGAGTGAACACTAAGACAAAAACAAAGGACAGAAAAGTGAAGTGAAATCCGTGAAAACCGGGAGAAAGATTTCTTAAATAAACTGGACTCAGCAGTGTCTCGTTTGTGTAGCATTTTCAAGTTCACATGGTGAACAGGTCAAATAAGTGAAGCATTATCTCTTTGAGATTCCTAATATCCTTCAGAATTTTATTAAAGTTTTGTGAAATGGGGCACCCTTTCTCCACCTTCTTACACTGAGTGTATTAATTTGAAACATTTCCTTGCTGCACCAGGGGCTTTGCACTTCGCAGCAAAAATTTCTCAGTGCCACGGGGACATTCCCGGGATGCATTTACCCCTAGGCTAATCTGCCAGAGACTGCCACCTGCTTCCGGTTCTTGCCGCTTAGGACCCATCATTCCTATATGAGACTCAGTCTCCTGTCACCATCTCTACTAAAGATCCCTGTGCCGGTGGTTCTACCTGACTCCGCTTCCCATTTGTTTGCCATTAATTATAGAGATTTGGAAAAAAAAAAAAAACTTAAAAAGCAAGTTTTTACATTTGTTTAAAAGTAAGAGTGAACAGGCTACCCAAGAGGACCTTGGGAAAAATTTTTAATAGCAGAAGTGAACATCTATTTGGTTCATCTTTTTTGATTTTTTCTTTTTCCTTATTGGTTATGTTCTGAATAATTTAAGTGGCAATCTTTGGATAAGCGAGGTGCTACCATATATGCAAATGACAATAAAAAGAGAGGAGGCATATGAAAAGGGACTGTGTTGCTACCATGGAAGGAGCATGGAGCTTTACCATGAGAACCTAATGCAAGCCTTTTACGGCTGTGTGAATATTCACATCCACTGTAGAGAGATATTCTGAGGATTATAAGAGATTAGGTAAATGCCTACTTCCATACAAGGCACATGTATGTAGAGCTCATATAAGCATGCTATATTATTATTTTTAAATCACTAAATATGTGTAGAAATTTGGATGTGTGTCCAATATACTCAAAAGGGATTATAACAAACCCAAAATTTAATCCATAAGAAAAAAATCAACTTTAAATTACTTTAAGTAAAACAACAGTTAATTATATTTCTGGAGCTTTTTTAAAAATAAAAAGATTTATTTACTTATTTGACAGAGGAGGGGAGGGGCAGAGCGAGGGGAGAGAGAATCTCAAGCAGACTCCGCACTGAGCATGGAGTCCCACACAGGGCTTGATCTCACAATCCTGAGGTCATGACCGGAGCCAAAATCAAGAGCTGACTGCTTAACTGTCTGAACCACTCAGGTGCCGCTAGATTTCTGGAACTTCAAAGCTAAAAGAGACTGGCAATCGTATAGTCCTGCAGGCCGATTCTAGGCATGAGGAAACCAAGGCCAGAGAATGACCATGATTTGGCCAAGGTCACAAAGGTAATTTGGATGTAGCAACAGGACTGGAACATGCGTTTTCTCATGTCTTACCCAACGCTCTTGAGCACATATGAATTAACCTATAATAGCGGTTGGCAAACTATTTCTATAGAGGGCCAGATAATGATTTTTTTACATTTTGCAGTGATACAGTGTCTGTTGTAAACTGTTCAGCTCTTCTGTGGTACAGCAAAAGCAGTCATAAGTGATGGATAAATGAATGGGCATGACTGTGTTTCAATAAAAGTTTATTTACAACACAGGCTACAAGCTATATGTGGCTCTTGGGCTATGGTTTGCTGACCCCAATCTAGAACAAGATGGCAAATGCTAACAAAAGGGAAATGATCAGCATAATTTCAAATCAACAAATCTATTATCAGTACAGCAAAAAACTGAATGACAGTAACAGAATTCAGGAGAGTGACTGTATATTTTTATATAAATATTATATATTAATATATAAATTTTTTTAAAAAAAGATTTTAGGGCGCCTGGGTGGCTCAGTGGGTTAAAGCCTCTGCTTTCGGCTCAGGTCATGATCTCAGGGTCCTGGGATTGAGGCCCGCATCGGGCTCCCTGCTCAGCGGGGAGCCTGCTTCCCCCTCTCTCTCTCTGCCTGCCTCTCTGCCTCCTTGTGATCTCTCTCCCTCTGCGAAATAAATAAATAAAATCTTTAAAAAAAAAGATTTTATTTATTTGAGATAGCGAGAGAGAGAGAGAGAGAGGGAACACGCGTGGAGGGCCAAGGGAAAGGGAGAAGCAGGCTCCCCACTGAGTGGGGACCTCGACATGGGGCTCGATCCCAGGATCCTGGGACCATGACCTGAGTTGAAGGCAAATTCTCAACCAACTGAGCCATCCAGGTGCCCCAAAATATAAATATTTAAAATACAATATATATATTTTAAATGTTGCCAGTGTGACAAATACTTTTAAATGATGTCTGGTAAGGATCAATTCTGGCCTCAAGATCATTATATTCTTTAGTAGTAATTGGGATAATGCAAAAAAGTAGCTCTAAGAAAACAGGAGGAATCTCAGAGAACTGGAATTCTGAATTATCTTGGCTAAATAAGAATGGTGAAGAGAACTAAAACACTAGTAAACATGAAATGACACAACTCACTCAATTAGAAAAACGAATACACAAAACACTAAGGGAAAAAGCCAAGTACTCTAACCTAAAGAAATAAGTAAATATTGCCATGAAAATGCACTCATTTCCACAAACTGAAAACATATCACCTTCTTACCGAAGAAACATCCTTAATACCAGAATCAAAGAGTCTGATCATGGAACCAGGAACAATCTACCAGAAACAATAATATACCAAAAGTGCATCTGGCCTGTGTCAGAAGCACTTGACGAGCCCTTGACTGGTTCCATGAGCATAATCCTCATAATATTCTTCAGGCACACAAAGAGATTTCATGGAAGAAAGTGCCCAAAAGCCTTTTCTTCTCCATGAAGGACTTAATGCAAAACAAACAAACAAACACAAAAACCGAAACCTAAAAACAAAACAAAACAAAAAACCCTATACTGCAGTCTGAGGTAGGGACAAATTTCCTGTTCCTAACAAGTATGACAGATTGGGATGCGTTTGCCAAGGAACACTGTTTAAATTTCCTCTAGGGAGCCTTTGAGAGAAGGGGAAACTTCGCATCTGTTTGGCATGAGGTGCCCTCCCTGAAGAGAAAGGAAAGAAGTAGAAGACTTTTCAACATCTGAATTTTAAGGGAGCTACTCAAATTGTCATTTGACATACTCAATTGAACTAAATGCAGTACTCTATTTTCCATCATGTTTATGTTGCTCTCTAGTAGTAAACTGGTTGTTTAAAAAGTGCATCTACCCTTAGAGGCACTAAAAAGTAACTGGATGATATACGAGGAGAATGAGTTTCGATACATTCTGCGAACTTGCTCCCAACATCTGTCCAGTTTACACAAGGACGCTTTCAGAGTACTGAAGGCTTAGCGCAAACAACCATCATCTTCCAATATTTGATTTTTCCTTGGGCTTTCCCACACCTAAACTTCGTTGTCACTGCATGACTGGGGAAGCAGAAAGGCATAAAAATGAAGCTATATCGATGAACAAGAGATTGGGTTATAACCAGGAAAGTTTTACGTATACAACCTCTGCAATTCAAAGGGCTCTGAGTCGACGTGACAATGTTACAGCCAAAAAGCAGCGAGACACCTTTGCTCTCTGTGGGGAATGCAATTAGAGCTGCTGCCTGAGTATCAGAGTTCCTTGTCCTTTCCATACCTTTTTTCTTTAGATAGCAAGGAAAAAATTTAAATTAAGAGATGAAGGGTCACAGTCCAACACATAGTCAAATCACACAGAATAGTGGTTTTCATATTCATGTGATACATATATAGAAAAAAATACATGCGAACTGAAAGAATAACATGTCAGAAAAAATACAGAAAGAATATATTCATTACAATGTAAGGTATGGAAACACCCACTGACATTGTAAACAAAATTCCTATGGAAATACTACTACGAAAATTGGATTTAAAGCATATTTTTAAAAATGAAACTCTCCAGACCAAAAAGATGCCTGCCCCTTGAACAAGAAAAGTTGTGTTTAATTTGCTTCAAGGAAAAGTAATGCTTTGTGTCAAAACTCGGAAATCTCATGATTGTGGATTTTTCTCATTTATTTTCCATTGTAACGTCCTGTAGAGTTTTTCACAACAACAATGGATCTAACAGACGACTCAGGCATGCAAAACCAGGACATATTCGATTTTACCAGTTGGTAAAAAATGTTTTTTCTCACCCACAGCTTTGACCAGGTCACCCCCTCCCTGTCAGGGGCCTCACTATCGTTCGCCCTATCAAAGGCAGACTCCTCGTTCTTAGCTTCAAAGGCCCCCTCCGGTTTTCCCAGCCTTCATTTCCTCTCTAACCAATCTGTATTCTTCCAGCCAAGAAATTCTTCATTCAGCTCTTTCGTTCGCTGCCCCCAGTCCTTCATCCTTACTATCTCCCTGTGTCCACACTGGCTCAGACCACTTTCCACAGCCTGCCTCTCTCCCAAAATGTCATTAAGCCTCAACTTGTTAGGTTAAGTGACCAACGGCTTCTGTTTGCCTGTTTTGCTTTTTAAATCTGATGATACTGGCCCTGTACAAAAGAGATTAGAGAAGGGGACCAGGACACCAGTAACACATTCCTTGACTATGTTAGTCATTCACGTTCAATCTGTTAGACCTGTATGAGGCATGGCACAGAATAAGAAATAAAGCATCTGCATCACATTTAAATGGGGGGGGGGACACTCTATTCCATGACTGCTGGCTGTTAGGAATTTCGGTTGCTATAGTTTCAGGGACCCTGTGAGGGCTGGAAGAAATTGGGAAAGTTAGCCACCAGATAAGAGAGGAATGAACAAAGACCCAGACTGTGCCATATCGCACCATGAAAGCGGTAAACCCTCAAGAAGCTGAGGAGGAGCAACAGAGATGGGAGACACAAGGGGGAACTGGGCGGCACGGGAGCACAGTATCCCAAGTAGGAACAAAAACAAACCACGATCCAGCCTTCCGGGCAGAACTGCCTTCGGGCATCTGACTGCGCCAAACGCCATGAATCATTACCTCGTTAGACTTAGTTTCTGGGAGTCCATTCCCTTCTCTGCAATAACATGGCTATTAGCTTGCTTATTTTGTTGCTCATAATACTCTTCCTAATGAGATTCCCTAGCTAAAATGCAAATGGTTGGATTAATTGAGTGCCCCTCAAATTAGTATTATTTTCTTCATTGCCAAAAACACCTTCATTCATTCTCTCAGTCAAAAACATACTGAGCGTTAAGGTTATTCTGTCAGAAGTTATCCTAAATTATGAGCTTTCGTTTCCTTGACTGTAAAATAAGGACATTAGTGTATACCCATTACATTGTAAAGAATATTGAATGAAACAGGATGTATAAAGCACTTCACACAATAATTGGCACCCAGCATGCATGCAATAAAAGGTATTATTACTGCTGTTGTTGCTGTTATTGTTATTACTCAGAGGACCTTGCCTTTAGCAGATGACACTTATCACTGTCCCCTACGCAACTTGAGCTAAAAACTGACAAGAACTCATTTAGAAACAAAACAATGTTTATTTGTGTGTTTTTGTTCTTCCCATAGAGTATTATGAATCACATTTTTTCCCAACAATTTTCCTGAGTCCCAGTGCCTTCATTCCAACCCTCCTGAGTCCAGCAGGGCACCAGCCTGTTTCATAATCAGCTGGGGAAGACACACGACAGAGGAAGTAATGAAGGAGAAGATTTAGTGTCCCTTAGTCTATTTAAGGGTTAAAAGATGAGTCATCCATTCATTTCCCACAACTCCGGTGCGTCTCAGAAGAGGACAGATACCAAAACTGCTTTTGCAACCTGCCTTTTCAATGTCCTGAAGCTTTGTCCTCTTTGCTCCTTGTCTCCTTCCTGCTTCCCATCCACCCTCCGTGAGCTCATCCACTTTGATTTTAGCCCAGCGTCTACACAAATAACTCCCAAGCTCTCATTCCCCCTGCGGAACCTCTCTCCTGAGTTTCAGGTACCCAACTGATATAATCGGGAAATTCACAAGTCCACACAATCCTTCCTCCCAAACTACTCTCCTCCCCTGTGGTGTCTCCTTTGCTAAGTGGTACAACCACCACCCTCTATGAGATTCCCAAACACTTTCTATCTTTTCCTCTTCCCAGTGAGTCACCAAGTTCTCCAGTGTGTGAGTCCTTCAGAAAAGGGACATGGTTTTCTTTGCTCCTGAATCCCCAGTGCCTGAAACAATCCCAGCCCGGAGTAGTTACTCCACACACATTTGTCGTAGGCATAAATGGTGCTTTGTGGCTTTCCCATACCTGCTGAATGAATGGGGTGAATGTATTTCTTTAAGCTGGGTCTTCAAAACACAAGAATATAAAAATACTCTTTTGCCTAAATCTTTCTAGTAATTTGTTCTTTTAAACAAGGCTATTAAATCATGTATAACAGTTTTGATTTCCCACAGAACAAGATATTACTTGTTACAATGTTCGACTGTTAATCCTCTGCCTGTTGAGTTTCCCAGATAAGCAAGAAGTTTTCTAGTCTTCAGATTTTATCCTATAAAAAATGTGTAAAAATCCTCTATTCAAAAATTATACTTAGCAGGGAGTCTTCTGAAATCCAAACTGAGAAAATTGGAAACAGCTTAAGAACCCAAAAGAATAATATTTCATAAAAGCCTATGGAGTAAAAAGCCAGATCCTGTGGGGCCACTGGCTGCACGTATTGGGCAATTCCAGAAAACATTAATGCTTTCAGACCCTCTATACTCTACTTAGGAGACAGAAATAACTCGTCAAATGCTCCCCCAAGATTTTCGAGTGAAGATCTTTTTCATATTTCATTGAAAACATCTGTCATATCCATTTGAATTGATTTTCAGTAGGACAAGGTTCTAAAGGGTAGATGCTGTTTTACTGCTCGAAAAAAGTGGCCTTGCATTTTACTTTCTATCAAGTCTCTAGTCAGATCAATTTGCATTGCTTGCTTCATAAAAATAGCAAAAATGTGCTACCGATAACAGAAATAAATAAAAGGTCAGTACATTCGTGTCTGCATCTGTATTTGACTTGCAAAATAAGACACTTCATGAAATAAAAATATTTCAAGGCTTTTATTTTTATCACTACTATTCTATACCAAGCAGGTCTGTACATTACAATGTTTTCTTCAATTAGAAGACTGCCAGCAGGCAGACTTATTTTCAGTGCAAAGCCTTAGCCTAAATTAAGCCATACTTTTCTGACATCTTGTCCGAGGAGATTGAAAGCAAAACTCCAAACTTCTTGCCCGGTCAATATCAACGGTTCTAAACCAAATAGCCACTTTTTTATCCTGTGCTGAGATTTATTTGAACTACCAACTACCAAAAGAAAAATAGGAACATACTCATGAAGAAGAAAAGAGACAGAAGCCAAGTGGGGTGAGTACAGGTAACCACTGCTTACCTAATCACAAATTAGAAGGTTAGTGAGCAGTATTTGCTCTCTATATATGTTAATCATGTCCTATATACATACAGATATGTAGAAATGTCCTTATGCAACATGTACCTTTTGTGAGGAATAAGCCCCTCTCTTCTTTTGGGGGCCTAATGTTATAGGTCTAATCTTTAATCTCTTCTAATTAAGTGCTTCCAATGAATGATTTTTAGTAAGTACTCTTTGTACACAGAAATCACCATTTTGAGCTAACCTTGAATGTTATTAAGTTAAATGTACACATAAACCCTCTTCTCTCCTTTCAGTATGTGTGTGCTGCATTTACAACAGTGATGTACCAAATCTGTGAGCTCTAACAGGCCCGGATTCAAATGGGTTCAAATCACAGCCTTCCCACTCTTACCTCTAGAACCTTGAGCAAATGGCATGACCTCTCTAAGCATCAACTCTCTCATCTACAAAATGGGAAGTGTCTCAGTCAGTTTAAGCAGTAGCAGCAATACCATAGGCTGGGTGGTAACACAAAACATTCATTTCTCACAGTCCTGGAGGCTGGAAGTCCTAAGTCATGGTGCCAGCATGGTCCAGTTCTTGGAGAAGACTCTCTTCCTGGCTATGCCCTCACATGGCCTTCCTTGGTATATGCCACAGAGAGGGACCAAGCTCTACTCTCTTTTCTTCTAAGACTCTAATCCCACCATTGGGCTCACCCTCATAACCTCATGGAAACCTAATTACCTCCTAAAGGCTCTATGTTCTATACCATTCCACTGGGAGTTAGAGTTCAAACAAAGGAATTCAGGGGGGGTGGGGGACACAATATGTAGTCCCACATAGGAAGAATGGCCATAATATATTGCTTCCATAAGCAGTAAATAAGATAATCTCCTAACTCTTAGCATGATATTTGGTATATGAGAAATGCTCAGCAAGAATTATATATTATTATTATTATTATATTATTATTAAATGCTATTATTAAAACTATTGTTTGGATTGAAAAGTTCAGTTACTGTTTCGTCTATGTTTTTTTTTTCTTTTTCAATTTTGTAATTGCCTTAACCGTATTTACCAGAGAGGAAGCTTAAATGAAAGGTAATTGATCTTCCCTTCTACAAATTTCCAACCAACGTACCGTTTCCACAGACTAGCCCCACAAGCCTCCAACATGTAGTTACCCCATCTTCACAATTACTCAGCACTTTTCTGTTCTTAATATCTATCCCATGTATTAATGAATCACTTGTATATGTGCATATGAGTTTCTGTCACTTGTGATTCCTTTTTATATTATATGTGCCTATTTTCAACTTTAGATGATCACTAAAGGAATAGAACCAGGATAATAGCCAGGTCTGCTGGATTCTACAATAGCCATCTTCTAAGATTAGAATATGCTTCCCTAGGCAGAAGCAAAGACTTTCCAAGGGGACACACAGGCAGAGATAGTTTTTTTTTTTTAAAGATTTTTTATTTATTCATTTGACACAGAGAGAGAGATCACAAGTAGGCAGAGAGGCAGGCAGAGAGAGAGGAGGAAGCAGCCTCCCTGCCGAGCAGAGAGCCCGATGTGGGCCTCGATCCCAGGACCCTGAAATCATGACCTGAGTCAAAAGCAGGGGCTTTAACCCACTGAGCCACCCAGGCGCCCGGCAGAGATAGTTTTAAAGGAGTCATTGTTCACATCCTTAAATTCCCTCTTTTCCGTAATTAACCTACTTAAGGACACGTCCAAAGGTGGAGTCATCAGTTTTCCCTTCCCCACCCCCTCTTTCATGATGTCCCTTTCTTCACTGATGAACGAAAGATATGCCTCTAATCCATTCCAAACTTGCTCCAGTGCGTATTCTTGGGGTGCAAAACATCTGGGGTTCCAAACACGTAGACATCGCAAAATACCTTCAGTTTAGCCATCTTGCATCCCTAATCCCCAAATGTCAGAGAATATAGTGTTCCTAAGAGAAACCCTTTGAAGGGCAAAGTCAAAAAAGCACAGGTAAGAAACATGGAAGGAGAGGGCACTCATTTCATCCCAGCAACAAACTGTGTCCAGGTATTGGGTTTTGTCCCCCTATATATAGAAGCTAAAATTAGAAGAAAAACATGAGATTCTAAGCTACCAGCTCCAGTTAAGATGGCAGAAGATTATTCTACCTTATCTCCCTCTTTGATTATAACTAAAAATCACAGATGAAACATATAAAGTAACTATCTCTGGTATCTGAAAAGTAAAGACTAGCAGGCTGCTGAGGAAGAGAAATCAAGACTTGAAAAAGAGGAATACAAATATCAAATCATTATATCGTACACCTGAAACTAATACAATGTTATATATCAATTGTATCTCATTAAAAAAAAGACTACTTAGAAGGTGAATTTTCTGGTGTTTTTCTTTTTCCACCCATATTTTCCAACATAGAGTCTGGGCAGAGAAATTATGGAACTGTGCAGCAGGCATGGCCAACAGAAGCTCTCTCCCTGGTCAGAGGAATGGGAGGAAGGGACCCTGCAAAACAAAGAGAGTGGAGGAAATGCCCCCCAGTTGTTTTCCTGAGCCTCCTCTGGAGGGGGTCCCAGTGCTAAACCTGCACTCACAACACAATGGGAGCAGAAGTGGCCTGGGCTGCCCGTTTGCCCTGGAGGAGGATATGAGTGAATGGATGCCGAAATGGCAGCATTTTGGACAAAGGACTGGGAGGAAGAGTCCCTGGGAATCAGAGAGTTTGGGGAGATCACAGAAAGAAGAGAGCTTAAGGAGAAGATCCTGCAGAACTATGTATGAAGTCCTGGGCTTATCTCCCAGAGACGCAAAGGGTTGAGAACTGAACTACAATGCTGTCCATGGCCCAACTACCAGACTGGTCCCTGGGAGGCATGTTTGTGTGGAGGATCCAAATAATGCCACAGAGTCTTTGAAAAGGAAACTGATGTTGGCTCTAAAGCCCACAGAATGTACAATGGGACTTGTGACTGGAACCTAACGGGGTCAATTGGCTATGAAAAGAAACAAACACACAAAGATCAACATTCTCCAGAGATTTTTAACAGGACCCAGAATCTTATAATATATTCAAAACACTGAGGATGTAATCCAAAATTAATTGATGTACAAAAAAGGACACTTTCAGCAGCCTCCAAGTGAAAAGATAATAGACACCATTCTTGAGAAGACCTAGATGCTGGAATTATTTGACAAATCCTTTACAGAAGCTAATATACCGTTGCTTCTTGAAGTGACAAATTTGAAATGAGTGCAAGGATAGAAGTTCTCAGTAGAGAAATAGCAGCTATAAGAAAAAATCAAATGGAAATTTTAGAATTGAAAAATATGATTTTTTAAAAAGCTGGCAAAGTGAAGATGATAATGGAAAGAATCAATGAGCTTGAATGTAGATTAATAGAAATTATCCAACTTGAACAATGGAGAGAAAAAAGATAGAAAGAAATGAACATAACTTCAGGGACCTGTTAGATACTGAAAAAGGTCTAATGCTGATGTCATTAAAGTCCAAGAAAGAAGAATGAGACTTATACAAAAAAAACTGTTGAAAAATTAATGCCTGAAACTCTTGAAATCTAATGAAAGCTATAAATTTAGACTTGAGCTCAGCAAAACCCAAACAGGAATAACTCAAAGAAAATCATATATACACACAATATTCAAATAAATAGGTTTACTCTGGAAATACAAGGGTAGTTCAACATTCCAAAAGTAATAAATGGGGACACCTGGGTGGCATAGTTGGTGAAGTGGCGGACTCTTGCTTTTGGCTCAGGCTATGATCTCAGTGTTGTGAGATCGAGCCCCGCATCACGTTCCACACAGGGTGGAGTCCGCTTGAGATTTTCTCTCCCTCTGTCCCTCGTGCTTGTGTATGCTCTCTTCCTCTCTCTCTCTCTCAAATAAACAAATAAATCTTTTAAAAAGGTGATAAATATAATCTGTACATTAACAAGCTAAAGAAAAACCACACAATCATGCCAACAGATGCAGAAAAATATTTCGTAGAATTCAACATCTTTCATGAAAGAAACCCTCAAGAACCAGGAAGACAGATTTAGTTTAAAGAATCACACAATTAGGTGAGTCTAGCCAAAGATACTCTACCTTTCTTAAAGTCAACTGTGGCATATAACATAACTAATCACAGGATTGACCAACTCATCCTACTACTTTAAAAAATTCAAAATTGTTTTGAAATATATTTTGAAATATATTCAAAAATAAGGATACACCAGAAGACTGGAATCTTGGGGACCATCTCAGAATTCTGTTTACCGTAATAAGTAATGAACAATATGAAATGACTACTTTAAAAGCAGTGCCTTTTACGATAGCTCTAAAAATATTTAACAAAATGTGTGCAAGATCTACAATGAAAATTATAAAATACTGATAAAAGTAAAAGAGCCATGGCAGACCTAATAAATGGAGAGATAAACTGAGTTCATGGCTTGAAAGAATCATTATGTTTGAAGATATCAAATTGATTTCTCCCTAAATTTACCTAGAGCTTTAACACAATTCCAATTGAAATCTTTGCAGGATTTTTTGACAAGCTGATTCTAAAATTTAGATAGGAAGGCAAAGTACTAGAATGGAAATGGAAATGGAAAAATAAATTTTGAGCAAGAACACAGTTGAAAAACTCATACTACCAGAGATTAAGACTTAATATAAAGCTAAAATAAGACAGAATGGTTTTCATTCAGGGATTTCATTCAGGGATAGAAAAAAAGACCAATGGAACAAAATAGAGCCCAGAAATAGACCCACAGAAATATGGTCAATTATTTTTTAATAAAGTTGCAAAAGCAATCTAATCTTTTCAACAAACTGTCCTAAGAAAATTGGACCTCCATGTGCGAAAAGAAGAAAGTACTATTTGACCTATATTTCACACATTATATAAAAATTAACTCACTACAGATCATAGTACAATGAAAACTATAAAAATCTTGGGAGACACTATAGGAGAAAATCTGTGTCCTTGTGAAGGAGGCAAAAAGTTCTTATAGGACACAAAAGCATGTTCCATACAAGACAAAATTAATAAATTAGACTTCATCAAAATTAAAAACATGCTCTGTGAGAGACAATGTGAAGAAAAGGTACAACTGGGAGAAAATATTTCCAAATCATATATTTCACAAAGGACTTATGCCCAGAATACACAAAGGAATCTCAAAACTCAACAGTAAGAAATCACACAACCTAGGGAAAAAATGAGCAATATGAATAGACATGTCACCAAAGTAGATATATTGATGGCAAACACGTTAAAAGATGCTCATCATTAGTCATTAGGGAAATGCAAATTAAAACCACTATGTGATACCTCTACACACCTGTTGGAATGCCTAACACAAAAAACAATGACAAAATTCAACTTGACAATACCAAGTACTGACGAGCTGTGGAGCAACTGGAATTCATATGTATTGTTGAAGGGAAAGCAAAATAACATAGTCTTTCTGGAAGACAGTTTGGCAGTCTCTGATAAAATAACACACACCTTTACCAATTTAGGTATTTATCCTAAAGAAATTTGCCTACAAAAACTGTAATCATGTGTAATCAAGTGTTTAGCAATAATTTTCATAACTATCAAAAACTGGAAACAAAAAAATGTCCTTCAACCAATGAATAACATTAGGGAACATCCATACAATGGAATACTATTAAAAAGTAAAAAGGAAAAAATATTCATATATGTAACAACATGATGAATCTTAAAAGCATTATGCTAAGTGAAATAAGTTAGTCTCAAAAGATAATAAAGCATAGGATTCTATTTGATATGATATGATGGGGAAAGCATGACTGTAGGTTTGGAGAGCAGCTCAGTGGTTTCTAGAGGTTTGGGGTTGGAATGCAGGTTTGACTATAAAGGACAAAATGAGGACATATTTGGGGTGATAGACTATTTTATCCTGATTGCACTGGTGGTTACACAAATCTATGCATGTGCTAAAACTCACAGAACTATACACAAGGGAAAAAAGTGAATTTTATTATATAACCTAGGAAGTAAAAAATAAATAACAGTAAGATTCTTATCATGGAAACACATATTAACACACTGATACAAACTGAAAAATAAAAATAAAGTCAGCCTCTTTCTGTTAGAAAAAAACTCTAATTTGGCCAATTAGTTTAACATTGAAAAGTGGCTTTGCCAATTAGATAAATTCTCTATAAATGGAAGGAATCAAATTAATAAGCACCAAAGTTTTGATATATATTGAAAGCATGCAATATGATAAGCTTTTTATCAAAAATGTTGCTAGCAAAAATTAATTTAAATTAACAGTATTTGTTTTCCAAATTCTCTCTGAGTATACAGGATTAAATTAAGTCCTTCTAAGTGAAAAAATAATACATAGAATTTGATAAATCCTGGCAAATGTCTAAGAAATTAAGACCATGATGACTCTAATAACTGAATGGCAAATTGACATACAAGTACAGTGTCTTCCCCCTCCGTGTTTTCAAATATGGGAGGAGAATCTTACCAAGTTGTCATCTAATCATTAGAAACACTTTTTAATAAAAGGTTATTATAATGTGAATTTTGACACTAAATGGGAAGTTTAACTGAATGCCATTATTATAATAAAACCCTTTCTATCCCCTGTACTTAATTATGTGAATAAGTTTCAAATCACAACCACCTAGAAGGAAAAAAAAAAAAAGGAATGGAACTGATTGCAAATGCTGTTACATTGTACACAAACCAGTTTTAAAAGAAAACCAATCATCCCTCTGAAACAACAAGAGATAAATCTCTCGCAAATGTCACATTTAAGTTTAGTAATTATAAAAACTCTTTGCCAATTACATTCATGATCTAAAATTTTTAGGTATTAACTTAAAATTCTGCAAGGGGTGTATCATTTTTTAAAATCCTTTTAGAATTACACAGGCCAAAATATTTAGAAGACCTCAGTTCTAAAAAACTGTTACACTGTCTCCTGGATAACAATCCAGCTCATTCTGTTTAAATGGGTACAGGGCTTTAGACACAAAATAAACATATGGATTGAACAGATGAAAATGGAAGAAGGCAATTACTTCCCAATTGCTGAGCTTAATGGAATTGAAGTTACGCAGATCGAAGTTCTATTTGGCATAATGACGTTGCAATTTCAGAAAAGATTCACAGATTTTGATGTGATGATCCCGAATCACACATTAGTTTCAGTGGGCGCCCTAAGAGTTTGGAGTTCAGACACTTTGGATGCCTGAATTACTAGGCAATTACTACATCATTCTAGTTCAAATTCAAGGAGAACGGATTGAGCTTTAGAAACTGTGTCCACCAAAAAAACCCCATAAATAGTATCCCTTTTCGGAACTTTTGGAGACAAAGACAAAACAAAACTAAGCTAATATTTCAATTATGTGAAGGAAAAAAAAACTCAGCAATTTCTTTCAACTATCCGGTTCTGTAAAGATGAATCTGTTATGATTAAATCGGGGGTATAAAGTTGCATTTAGAATTAGAATAAATGATGTTTTTTCTGTTAGGGTGTGACTGATCAGCATTCTTGCTGCAGTGATCAAACTGATTATTGACTAAAAAAGGTTTAGTGGTATGAAAAGTCTGAAAAAATCAGACTTTTGCTTTGGAGCTAAAAATTGCTGTATTTATTCATAGTTTGTAAGGCCACACATGTGAATTTCTGATTGTGAGGCACAATATTGAACAAAATGTGGATGTCCTTGGTTTCCAGCCACCGAACCCCCACCCCCACAAATATGTGTGTGTGTGTGTGTGTGTGTGTTCTGCAAGAAACACAGGGATCAATCTAAGCTCTTGGGTTTCTGAGTCATCGATCTCTAAGCCATGTAACTAACTTGTAAAGAGAGTGAGAAGAATGACAGTAGGTGAGGAAAGGAACATTTTTGTTTCTGTTTGGAGAACCACTGTGCCACCTCAAGCAAAGCAATATTTGACAGAGAATAGAAACCTAATCTCAAATGATCTAAAAACAAAAATTCCCGGGCCCAAAGAGAAGAAGAGAACAGGTAGTATTTAGACTCAACAAGAAATCTATTTTGTTTGGCACTGTTTCTTTTTGCAGGGTATGTTGCATAGTGAAATCAAAACAGGACTGTTCTTACAGAAAAACAGTAGAAATCACAAGATGAGCATTTCTTATGGTTCATGGATTGAAAGAAGTTGTTAGGGATTTTAAATGATTTTTTTAAAAAAACCTTCCAGCTTTAATTTTTAGCAATGTAATTCAAGTATCAAACAAGTCGATCATGAAGTTTCTTTTCTAAATTAATTTATTTATTTTATTTATTATTATTATTATTATTATTATTGAGAGAGACAAGAGGTGGGTGGGGAGGCAGGGGGAGAGGGAGAGAATCTCACGGAGCCTCCACCCCCAGCCAGAGCCCGACGTAGGGCTCCATCTCATGATCCCGAGATCACGACCCAAGCCAGAAATCAAGAGTCAAATGCTTAACCGACATAAGCCACCCAAGCACCCCGATCATGAAATTTATTAAGGATTTTTCCATGTCCTTAACTTTCTCACTACCCAAATAACAAAGACATGATAGCTGTTACTGGGAGAGCTTCTCTTCCTTAGTCTTGGGCTATGCTCCCTCACATGCCCTACTTAACAGCCCAACAGACAGGTGCTTAAGAGAACCAAGAGGGGATATGCGGGAGAAGAGCATGGCAGGCAGATGGAACAGAATAGCTGGAACCTAGAAAGCCAAAAGGAAAGTGCTAAGAGAGAAGTCAGAGGGTTAAGAGAGCCAGATAACATAGGGCCAGACGTCTATGCCGCACACCTCCAAGAAGCCCTAGTTACATCTAATTCTGTGCGACGGGTGCTCCCCTGGAGTTGTGCACTGCACCAATACTGACAAATGGTCCCGAAGGTTGTAAGGATGGACGTTCTTAGACTGAGATGGGAAACCTTGAAAAAAAAAAAACTTGTAGAGACGTGAACATTTAAAGGACCAATACGATTTAAGTAGCAAAAAAGAAAATTTTGCTTCTGTGTGGAAAGTAACATACAGGTGCACAGGAAGGCAGCAAAGAAGCTAATAAGGAGCTGGAGGATAATCCAGGGTCCTGGATTGAAGTGGCTTGGACCAAGTAGTGCTTACAGAGTGGGGAGAACTGGTTGGAATATACACATATTTTGACAACAGAGCCAATGGAGATTGCTGACAGATCGGACAATACAGGAGAGAAAGGGAAGAGTCAAGGATGACCTAAAATTCTTGGCCAGAGCAACCGGAAGAATGAAGCTGTTATTTACTAAGAGAGGGAAAGACGCTGGGCAATATCAGATCAGTTTTAGTACATGTTACGGTCGATATGCCTTTCAGACACTCGAGCGGGACTAAATAGAAGGCAGTGTGTGTGCGTGTGTGTGTGTGCGTGAGAGAGAGACAGAGAGATTGAGAGAGGGAGAGAAACATAAATGTGCATTCACTTTCAGAGTTCAGAGAAGAGTCAGGCTCAAGACCCACACTGGTAGTTGTCAGTGCGTGGAGGTATTTAAAGCCACAAGCCTGAAGAGCCCGAATCGGATCACTGTAATAGGCAAGATCCAAAGACTGCACCCTGAGGCACTCCACTGTTTAGAAGTGATAGAAATGAGAAGAAAACGCCAAAGGAGGCTGAAAATAAGTGGCTTCTTCCTGGAAGCCAAGGCAAGAGAGCTTATCAGGGAGGGAATAATTAATGGTGGCAAATGTTGCAGGAAGTCAAGTCAGAGAGGAAACTGAGAACTTCCCATGGGATTTAGCAACCTGGGTGAAAGTCTCCGGAGACCTGGAAAAAAGTAGCTTTGCTTGAGAGGTGGAAGTGAGGACACTTGAATATGGGCTAAAGATTGGGGAAGTAGAATACAGTTTGATGTGAAATATAGATTTAAGGGTCATCAGTAGTTACATGGCCACAGGCAAGAGATTTCCTAGAGAAAATGTACAGAATGTTGAGGAAAGATGGTTGAAACTAGGATCCTAGGATCTATAGAAGAAAAGGAAAGAGACTCATCAATGTGGTGGGAAGCAGACCAAACAGAGCAGTGTTCTAGAAACCAAAGGCAAAGGGAGTGCTACAGATGAAGAAGTCAAGGGGACAAAAGCCTTCTGTTGCAGGCCACAGACAAGTTTTGTACTTCCTCCTCCACTCTCCCATGTCTCTACTCTCAGAGGGTGTAGTACTTATGAATTATAGTAGATACTATCAGTTTCGAAGGCTAAAGGAAGTAAGTGCGTACCCCAGCTACCTCACCCCTCTAACAGGGTAATTGTGAACCATATGTTGTACACTATTTCCACATCCTTTCCCAAAAGATGAAGCTCCAGTTGCCCACTATGGTAGCTGGTTTAATAATGCACCTCTCTTGTCCATTTTCCCTTCTCTGAATCACCCCTCTCCTTCCCCACTGTCCCATGCCTCTCCCAAATATATAATTTGTGCTCAAACCCTTGTCTCAGGCTCTGCCTCTGCGCTTAGATGTCCTCCTTTCCACTGGCCTATGAGCTCTTTAAAAGTACACATGTTGCCTTTTGCGAAGATGGCGCCGAAAGCTAAGAAGGAAGCTCCCGCCCCTCCCAAAGCCGAAGCCAAAGCAAAAGCTTTGAAGGCCAAGAAAGCGGTGCTGAAAGGCGTCCACAGTCACAAAAAAAAGAAGATCCGCACGTCACCTACGTTCCGACGACCCAAGACACTGCGTCTCCGAAGGCAGCCCAAATATCCTCGAAAGAGCGCCCCCAGGAGAAACAAGCTTGATCACTATGCCATCATCAAGTTCCCCCTGACTACTGAGTCAGCCATGAAGAAAATAGAAGACAACAACACACTTGTGTTCATTGTGGATGTCAAGGCCAACAAGCACCAGATCAAACAAGCTGTGAAGAAGCTCTATGACATTGATGTGGCCAAGGTCAACACCTTGATCAGGCCTGATGGAGAGAAGAAGGCATATGTTCGACTGGCCCCTGACTATGATGCATTGGATGTTGCCAACAAAATTGGGATCATCTAAACTGAGTCCAGCTGGCTAAATCTAAATATAATTTTTTTCACCATAAAAAAAAAAGTACACATGTCATCTTTCCTTTTCCAGTTTCTGATAAACTGCTTGGTACATAGAATATGCTTCTAAATGTCTGTTGAATCGAAGCATTCACATTTATACAGTATGTTATGGTTTCCAAAATTCTTTCAAATACATTATCTCATTTAACCCATAAAACAGTTCTACCAGGCATTATTATTCTGATTAAAAAGGTGAGGGAAGAGGGGTTAAAGGGTTTAAGAAACTTGCTCAAGCCCATACAGCTAGGAAATAGAATAGTTAGGGCTTGAATACAAGTCTTTAGATCTAAGTCTGGTGCCCTTAAAAGAAGCATCCACACATGGAAAAAAGAAAACCATTCCATGGTTTCAATTTTTAAATAATTTAAAACTATAAATGTAGGAAAATGTGAAGTTCTAAGAAAACCCCATTTTATTTGACTCCTCATTGTAATGAAAAGTGTGTGGCTAGCTTTTAGTAACTTCATGAAGCTATCTATAATCATCTAAGTACCTCAAACACCAAGTACCTCAAAGAAACAGTATTGCATTGCTTCTCCCAAATGAACCCACAACCAAATAGTAGGAATTCAGAGTATGTGTTTTACCAAGATCCCAAAACTACCATTTTGCTGCTACTGTGCTGAAATGGTTGCTCTCAGCAACCAGAGCTGGAAAGGCAAATAAGATACTAGGAAAAGGAAAAGCACGAGGAAAAAATAAATAGCTGAAGTTCTTTCATGGCAGGGGAGAGCTCTTTAGACCTACAAAAATACCATTTAAAAACGACTTTTCATATATGATCACAGAGAAGGTAAAGTAAAGGATTAGTGAGAAAGCTCAGAATGATTGATGGGCCCTGACCTTTTGCTCCTGAGTTCTCACAACTCAACTATGGAAACACACACAAATGTTTATTTTAAAACCTCTGAAGAACAGTTCCCACAGTGTTATCACTTTGGCACATTATTCTCTTTACAGGCTCTAGCATCAGTATAAGATAGAAAGGATAAGACAACTGTGCATCTTTCTATATGACAACAAAATCTCTTCAGAGTTTCGACTGATCTGAAGGATGCTAACAGGAGAATGAAATTCACAGAGCTGTGTGTTGGGGAAAGCAGCTGTTACAAGTCATGTGTTTTGGTTCCACTCAGTCTGAAAAGACATTTTGAAAGCTCTTGTGAGTAAGGGGCTGTAAGAGAGGGTAACGCTCAAGGATTAATAATTAAATCCCAGGATGGTCCCACAATGATGGACTATTGGGTAGATGATAGGGCCTCAGGGGCTAGATTTAAAATAATCCTGAAACAATCTCCCTGACCCTTAGTTTTCTAATTAATTAAATGAAGATGATAATACCTCAGAGGTTTACTCTGGAAGCAAGTGAGCTAACAGCTGTGAAAGCACTTTGGGAAGGAGAACGGGATCCATAATATAAAGAGGGAAATTACTATTTTCTTGGGACAAATGATTCACAAGTGGGAAGAAAAAGCATAAAATGGGAGTCAACTTTTAATGACCCTTCATTTCATGGGCTAAATAGGAGCCTGATGTCCAACACAAGTTCACAGTGCTGAGTGCCTACAGAATACCATCTCTCTTCTTCTTTGCCAGGTGGGACCCTTCCCTTTTTCTAATATTCAGGATTCCTTTATGTTGTTGACTCCACTTTACTGCATTGACATTTAACCTGTCTCACTTTGTAGTTTCTGTGTGAAAGAATGTTTAAATGTAGTCACTAATATTCTTCTCACATTGGTTCTCACATAAGGGTGGACCAGGTGTGGTTTAACACTCTTTAAATGTATGAAGCATGGTAATTTTATTAATATTACTGTTATAAAATATTTTGCAAAACATAAACCCTTAGACTAGGGTTTCTCAAAAGCAGCCCTATTGATATTTTGAGACACATAGCTCTTTTGTTGTGAGGAGTTGTTCTCTGAATTGTAGGATGTTACACAGCATATCTGGTCTCTTCCCAGTAAATGCTAGTATCAACTTCTGTGGGTAGAGATGTAACAACCAAAATGTCTGTAGAGACTGCCAAATGTTCCCAGGTGGGGGCTATAAAATGACTCCTGGTTGAGACTATTGCATTAGATGAGTATAAGCTAATAGTATGATTATCATGGTTACTTTTATTTTCTCAGATTACCTGGGATGATGCTCAGAACAGAGTAGGTACTCAATTGATATTTACCAAATAAATGAAACAACGAGACAAGGACTTCATTAGGTATATTTATAAGTGGCCTTATAGCATAAACCCTTATATGATTAAGACTATATTATATAATAAATATTTCTCCAGTTGGTATATGTATTCTTAGTACATGAACACATTTTTAGTAACTGCATATGTATACTAGAAGTGACATTCTTTTTTTTAATTTTTTTTCTTTATTTTTTATTCTTTGCCCCAGGGGTACAGGTCTGTGAATCATCAGGTTTACATCTTTCACAGCATTCACTAAAGCACACACCCTCCCCAATAGAAGTGACATTCCTATGCTTACACAAAGATCAGAGTTAGCAGTAACTCTTTCCCTAGCACAGGAACTATGAACATAGCTATGATTTTTAGCACCCTGTTTATCCATCAAGCGTGAGACAAAACAATTATTTTATATTCTAGGAAAATATTGCATCAAACACTTTTTATCAGAGTTATTTTCAGAGAATTAAATATACATGGAGAAAATATTACGACCAAAAATTTTAAGAAGACTATGACAAGAAGAGGGTCTCAGATCCTCTTAGGAAACTTCTGTCTCTTTAAACATATGTTTTTAGATACAAATATTCCATCAAACTTCTGAGGTGTTGTTCAGGATCAGAACATTTGTAATAGAGGCTCCTGGGTGGCTCAGTGGGTTAAGCCTCTGCCTTCGGCTCAGGTCGCGTTCTCAGGGTCCTGGGATCGAGCCCCGCATTGAGCCCCACATCGGGCTCTCTGCTCAGCAGGTAGCCTGCCTCCCCCTCTCCCTCTGCCTGCCTCTCTGTGATCTCTCTATGTTAAATAAATAAAAATAAAATCTTTAAAAAAACAAAAAACAAAAAAACATTTGTAATATTGTGCGATATTTGGAGAACCTATATTAAGTGGCATTTCACTTTGAGCCATTAAATAATACTGATAATCTTATTTTGATTTTCAAGAACTGAAACTTTTTGACCACCACTGTTAAAGAACCTGATGATGTTTTTATTTTTAAATTTTCTCTATGGATTCTTAAATCCTATACCAAAAGGCTATATTTTCCAAATGACCTCTAATAAAGACAACTAATAAAGTATTCTTGTCAAAACAGGGGCAAAGTTAGCTGAAAAAGAAAAGACGTGAGGGGCTTCTCTTTCAGATACACTCATTCATCCTTCTAATAGTTTATTATTATATACTGTCTTTCAGATGGAATCCTAATTTAGCAGCAGACCTCCACTAAACACTGTGTTAAAAAAAAATAAAGCAAACTTTCACTCCTGGGTTAAATGTAATAAGTTGCAGCAGGTTGATGCTCTCATTAAGTAAAACTACAAAAGCCAGATAAAACAGAAGAAACATCTGTATAAAGGCATCTGATAGTTCTCAAGTCAATTAGTATGTGAATGGCCAAGAACCTGGAGAGAGGATAACTGTAGAACAAAGAGTAGACATTCTGAGATGCTTTTTCCCTTGTGGAATTTTCCAGTCCTTGGCATGATGCTAAAAACAGAATCTGGACATGGGGCCACTGCAAAGAGGTAGAGAAATCAGCAGAACTTCTGGCAGGCATAGAGAGACAAAAATTAGAGTTTGGGTACTGCCAAAGGAGTGGGTATTAAGGGGCCAAGTATGTGGTCAGAAAGGAGACATGGACAAGCAGGCCTATCACTTGGAAGGATTTTTCTCTCGAGGCTAAAGAGCTATGCAAAACACCTCTACAAAATAAAATGGAAATTCCAGCAATTGTATTGTTCTGAAAAGAAAAAATAGAATTTGGGACTTCCCAAGGAGGAAGAGAATACAACAAACACCTTGGTTTCTCATTTGGGACCACTGGAGAAGTGCACCCTCAGACTCCAGACAAACCAGAGGTAGACAGAGCCTTAACAAAACAACAAAATCAGCTCAGTCTCTTTTGGATCAAGGTGATTTGTTCCCACTATGTGTCTATTCCTCAAGAAAGGATTTGGTCCTCCAACTGTCAGCCAACAGCCTTTAGCTCCTTCAGCTTTTACACCAACTGCAGAGAGATGCCTCACCCAAAGGTAGACCCTTCCCAGGAAGGACCACACCAATGACTAATTGAGATGGGGATATAAAGAACTAGCTATTTTGGCCAAAGGTGGAATACCATTCTCAGACAAAATACTCCAGAGATCTGCATGTATTTCATAGAGACTTAGATGGGTCTAGAGCAAATTTCAATTTCTCCTTCTGTTCAATCCTGTTTTCTCTTCATCCTTTTACACAAGTCTGATGTCTAATAAACACCCTGTACAATAAACTCCATCTCAGTGACTACTTCTGAAAAACTCAATTTGTGATAGTTCCAGGAGTGATCACCAGGAGAGCCTGTTGTAAGGTTCGGTTGTTGATGTGGATTATTCCCTGCTGTGAAAGTGCCATCATTCCTGGAAGGTAGGGCAGATATTCCCTGGCACAATGGGGCAGTCAAATTGTTAGGTACACAATACTGTATACTGTACAATAATGTACTGATGGAAAGGAATGCACTGAACAGGGTTGGAGAAGTGCAAATAATAGTAGTAATGAGGGGAAGAAGAAGAAGAAGAAGAAGAAGGAGGAGGGGGAGGAGGAGGAGGGG
>LNAC01000005.1:11990827-12092369 GCA_002007465.1 Ailurus styani
GAGGGGGGAGGGGGAAGGGGAGGGGGAGGAGGAGGAGGAGAATGAGAAGAGGAAGAAGAAGAAGGAGAAACTATAAGAACAATGGATTGGATGCCTTACTGCTAAGCATCAGTGATCTACAAAACAGTAACTCAAAGCTACAGGCAATTGTAACTCATGCATGAAAGCCAAAAAACCTCTCTGGTAGCTCAGAAAGAGGCTCTTACACACTGTAGCAGGAAAGTCTAGAAAACTAAGAACCAGGCCTAATAATTAACAGTCAGAATGCTCAAGCTCTATTAAAGGATAAACAGCTAATCAAAGCAGGTCTTTTATGCCAATGTAAAGCCCTAGTTAGAGGAGAAAGAAAGGGAAGAAAGAAAGAAAGAAAGAAAGAAAGAAAGAAAGAAAGAAAGAAAGAAAGAGAAAAAAGGAAGGAAGGAAAGAAAGAAGGAAAGGAAGGGGAAAGGGAGGAAAGAAAGAAGGAGGGGAAAAAGGAAGGAAGGGAGGAGGGAAAAAAGGAAGGAAGGAAGCAAGAAAAGGGAAGGAAGGGAGGGAGGAAGGGAAGGAAGGGAGGAAGGAAGGGGAAGAAAGAAAGAAAAAGAAAGAAAGAAAGAAAGAAAGAGAAAGAAAAGGAGAAAGAAAGGAAGGAAGGAGGGAGGGAGGGACAGAGGGAAGGAAGGAAGGAAGGAAAGGTAGGAAGGAAGGATGGCAGAAAGAAAAAGAATGCTGACACTTAGGATAAAGACAACTGGAAATAACCCTCTGAATCTCTCACCTCTAGCTGACATTGAGGTTCTACATCACCAGGAATTGAAGGCTAAGTCAGAGCTTTAAATTGCCAGAGTGTTTTAGTCCTACCCATTGAAACAAACACATTGAACCCGTTGAAAATGGTGGGAGACTTACCGGTTCAAGGCATTTAAGGAAATATCTGTCCAGTCACTAACTGACCACTGAGCTGCTATCTGAGCAAAACTATCAGTGGTCAGACATGACAACACAAACTTAATATAGGCTTTGTTCAGGGAAATCACAAAATTAACAAATAGCATTAATAAATGCAAGACCAAATAGTAATAATAACAAATCCTGAGAAAAGGGAATATTGGATTTTCAGAGTTGTACATTATATTATTTAAAATATTCAATTTCGACAACAAGAACAACAACAACAAAAATATGACAAGCAAAGAGACAGGAAAGTATGACCTATATATAAGGAGAAAAATAGTCAATGGACACTATCCCTGATGAAGCTCAGACACTGGACTTACTAGACAAAGAATTTATGTCAGCTATTTTAAATACACTCAAAGAATTTTTAAAAATCCCTTTTGAAAGAACTAAAGTATAGTAACAATGTCGCAACAAATAGAGAATATCAATAAAGAGACATAAATTATTTTTTTCTAAAACAAAAGAACCAAATAGAAATTCAGCAATTGAAAAATACAACAAATGAAGTGAAAACTTCACCAGGGATGCTTAACAGCATATTTAAGCAAGTAGAAGAAAGAATCAGCAAACTTGAAATAAATTATTATATTATTATAAATTGATAATATTCAATCTAATGAACACAAAGAAAAAAATCAAGAAAAATAACAGTTCCTTTAAAAAATTTTTTTTAAAGATTTGTTTATGTAATTATTTAGGGGGGATGGAGGAGCAAAGGGAGAGGGATAAACAGACTCCATGCTAAGCACAGAGCCTGACATGAGGCTTGATCCCACAATCCTGAGTACAATCATGACCTGAGCCAAAATCAAGAGTCAGATGCTCAACAAACTGAGCCATCCAGGAGCCCCCCAAAATAACAGGTCCTTAAAGATTTACAAGAAACATCAGGTGTGCTAACATATACACTGTAGTTCCACAAAGAGAGGAGAGAGAGAGAGAGAAAGAGAGAGAGAGAGAAGGAAAATAAGATGAAATCAGAGAGGGAGAAAAACCATAAGAGACTCTTAATCATAGGAAACAAACTGAGGGTTGCTGGAAGGGAGATGGGTAGGAAGATGGGGTAACTGGGTGATGGGCATTAAGGAGGGCACTTGATGTAAAGAGCGTGGGGTGTTATGTGCAACTGATGAATCACTAAACTCTATCTCTGAAACTAACAATACACTATATGTTAATGAATTAATCTTGAATAAAATAAGACATAACAACAAAAAAAGAAACAGTGTACTGTTCACCAAAAAAGAGAGGGAGAGAGGAGAGAGAATGGGGCAGAAAGAGTACTTGAATATATAACAGCTGAGAAATCTCAAATTTGATGAATAATGTTGATCCACACATCCAAGAAGAATAAACTCAAATTGAATAAACTCAAAAGGATCCATACATAGATATGTCATAATCTAACCATCAAAAACCAAAGATAGAATCTTGAGAACACCAAGAGATAAACAACTCATCAGCCAAAACAGATTCTCTAGAAGATTAACAACTGATTTTTCATTAGAAAGCATGTGTACAAGAGAAAGTGAGATTACATATTTAGAGTGCTGAAAATAAAGGACTGAAAACCAAGAATTCTATATGCAGCAAAACGACCTTTCCAAAATGAAGACTATAGTAAGACTTTTCTAAATAAACAAAAGCTGAAAGAATTTGCCACTATCAGAACTTCCCCATGAGAAATACTAAAAGGAGTCTTTCAGAATGAAAAGAAAAGACAAGAGACAGTAACTCAAATCCACATGAAGAAACAAAAAGTACCAGTAGAGGTAATTCCTACGTAAATATAAAACAGTATGAATATACTTTTGTTTGTCAATCCTTTCTTATTCTATCTTATTTAATACACAGCTTCATAAATCAGTAATTTTAAAACTATATTTATGGGTTTATAATGTATAAAGATATAATTTATATGACTAATGGCACAAAGAAGGAGCTAAGGAACAAAGCTATACAGAAGGAAACTTTGTAAACTATTGAAATTAAGTTGGTATTAATCCGAACTAGATTGTTATAACTTGATGCTAACTGTAAGTCTCAAAGCAACTAATAAAAACAACCAAAAATATAATAAGAAGCAACAAGAAAAATAAATAAATTTAAAAATTTTTTAAAAAGGAACAAGAAATTAAAATGATATGTTTTTAAAAATATAGTAGAAAAGGAGGTAATGGAGGCTAGAGGAATTTTTTTTAATCTGAAATTTTTATTAATATTTAAATTATAAGCTAGAGGAATTTTTTAAAAGACATAGAGAAAACAAATAGCAAAATAAAAGATGTAGGTCCTCTCTTATCAGTAATTATATTAAATGTAAATGAATTGAACACTACAATCAAAAAACAAGGATTTGTCTAGTGAAGAAAAAATGCTATTCAACTATATGTTCAACTCATAGAGATACAAATAGGTTTAAAGTTAAACAATTAAATATTTGAGTTGTGTATATGTTTATGTACATTCTGATATTGTTGGGTAGAGTATTCTATGGCTGTCTAACTCAAGCTGATTTATATAGTTTTTCATTTCTTCTTCCTTATAGTTGATCTACCTAGTTGTTCCATCCACAATTTTCTCCTTAATTCTATCATTTTTGCTTAATATATTTCTGGGCTCTGATGTTAGGTTATGGTCTTCTTGCTGATTGACTCTTTAATCATTTTAAAATGTCCTTCATTGCTTCTAGTAATCATCTTACTGCAAAACTATAATAATCAATACAGTGGGTACTCACATAAAAATAGTCATATAAATCAATGGAAGAGAATTGAGAGTTCAGATATAAACCCATACATCTATGGCCAATTGAGTTTTGACAAAGGTACCGAGTCCAATCAATGGAGAAAGAATAGTCTCTTCCATAGTTGGTGCTCAGATAACTGGATGAGGTTAGACCCCTACCTCATACCATATATGAAAAGTAATTCAAAATGATTTGATGACCTACATATAAGAGCTAAAATCTTAAAACTCTTAAAAGAAAACAGGAGTAAATATTAGTGACCTGGAATTAGAATATGATTTTTTTAGACATGATACTAAAAGCAGAATTGACAAAAGAAAAGATAGATAAACTCAACTTCCTCAAAGTTAAAAAAAAATTTTGTGCTTCAAAGGACACAATCAAGAAAAGTCATTTGAAAATCACTTGAAAAGATACCCACAGAGCATAAGAACATATTTGCAAATAATATATCTGATAATGAACTTGTATCCAGCATGGATGAAGAACTCTTTCAATTCAGCAATTAAAAAACAAATTCCCTAATTTTAATACAGGCCCAGTATTTGAGTAGCTACTTCTAAAAAGACATACAAATGACTAACAAGTTCATGAAATGTTGAATTATCTACATAGTCATTATTAAATTGCAAAACAAAACCACAATGAGATACTACTTCCTACTCACTAGGATGGTTAATCAAAAAGGATAACAGGTGTTGGTGAGGATGTGGAGAAACTGGAACACTTCTACATTGCTGGCAATACTGGCATTTCCACACATGTTAAACAGAGTTATTACTGGTCACAACAATTCGACTCCAACGTATATACCCAAGGGAATTGGAAACATATTTTCACATAAAACTCTCACATGAATATTAATTGTGGGATCACTCATCCTAAACAAAAAGTAGGAACACCCAAATGTTCCTCAGCTAATGTATGGATTTTTAAAAATAGTATGTTCATACAAAGGAACAATAATTGACAATAAAAATGTATGAAGTTCTGATATATTCTACAACATGGGTAAATCTGGAAAATATTATGCTAAATGAAAGAAGCAAATCACAAAAAGTTCCCATTTCATGATTGCATTTATATGAAATGTCCAAAATAGGCAAATCCATAGATTCTTAATGTAGACTAGTGGTTTTCAAAGGCTGGGGGAGGAGAAAATGGCATTACTGTTAATGGATATTGGATTTCTTTTTAAGGTGACAAAAATGTTTGGAATTAGATGACTGTGGTGTTTACACAACTCTCTAAGTATACAAAAACCAGTTAATTATACATTTTAAAAGAGTGGATATTATGATATATGAATTATATATCACCAAAGTTTATATTTTTAACATAATATGGGGAAAATCATATCATCTCAAAAGAGGTAGAAAATGCGTTTGATAAAATTCAAAATCCATTCATGATTAAAAAAAAACACTTTAGCAAACCAGAAATAGAAAGGACTTCTTGAATCTGACACAGAGTATCAATAAAGGTCTTTCTGCAAACATTATAATTAAAAATGAAATATTGAAACCTTTCTCTACAACAAAGAAGAAACAGGAAGCACAATTATTGGAAAGGAGAAAATAAACTGTCATTTGTAGATGATGTAATGTGCACTTAGAAAATCCAAATGCATATACAAAGAGGTATAAAAATCATATGTGATTTATTTGTATACAAACAGAAATTTTTTTTAAAGATTCCATTTATAAATGACATAAAAATATCAGATACACATGAATAAATCTAAGGGAAGATGAACAAGATCTTTCTGGTTGAAATTATCAAACATTATTGAGAGAAAATAAAGAATAACTCATTAAGATACTTAAGTAAAGATTACCACAGTACATCATTTTGATGGGTTGGAAGACTCAGTGTTATAAAACAGTTCTCCCTAATTTGAACTATGGATTTAATGCAATCCGAATTCAAACAAAAAAGCACTTGTGGAAACTGCACAGTGATTTGAAAATTTACATAAAATGTGAAGGACCAAAAAGAGGCAAACAATCTTTAAGAAGTAAAAAAGCCAATGGACTTACACTATTGAATATAAAGACTTATAAAACTATAGGAATCCAGACAGAGTGAAATTGGCTTAATTCTATGCCAAAGAGAGGGTCTAGAAACATATGTATATATAATCAATCACTTGACTGAAAACAAAGGTGACATTATAGTGCAGAGGGAAAAGACAGTACTCTAAATAAATAAAGGGCAGTGGGTCAGTTAAATATATGCACAGAAAAAAGTTATTCCATAGCTCTCAGCATACACAAAAATTAATTCCAGAATCCGGTATTGTAAATGTAAATGCTAAAACAATAAAGTCCAAGAAGAAAACAGGGAAAAAAAACTTCTACGTTTTGGTATAGGCAAAGATGTTTTAAACACCACACCAAAAATGAATCACAAAATAAAAGACTGATGATATGGACCCATTAAAATTAAGACCTTTTATTCCATAATTTGACACTAGTAAGAAAGGCAAACCACACAATGGAAGATCTTCACAATGCATAAACCCAATAGTTGA
The DNA here is from genome assembly GCA_002007465.1 of Ailurus styani. NCBI lineage: Eukaryota > Metazoa > Chordata > Mammalia > Carnivora > Ailuridae > Ailurus > Ailurus styani. The sequence goes on from LNAC01000005.1 coordinate 11,997,049, forward strand.
CATATCTAGGATACATAAAGAACTCTAAATCTATAACAAAAAGTCAAACTACCCAATCATAGAATGGATAAAATACTTGGACAGACGCTTCATGGAAAGGGATATTCACATCACCAAAATTTTTTGAAAAATTAATCAAACTCATCATGGAAATGCAACTTAAAACCACAAAAGACCACAATACTATCATCAGAATTGGTAAAATGAAAAAGACTGACAATAACAAGTGTTGGGGAGGATTTGGAGCAACTGCAGCTTCCACACCCAGCTGATAGGAGGACAAATTGGCACAACCACTTTAAACAACTTGTTGCTGAATAAATATATGGACCATGTTCAATCAAAGACATGCACAAGAATAGTCAAAACATCATTATTCATAATAGCTAAAAACAACTCAAATGTCCAGCAACAATTGAATAGAAAAATATATTGGGGTATAATATATTAGGATACTGTACAACAGTGAGAATGAATGAACCACAAGAAGAAAACATAAGGAATCTCTCAAACATAATGTTGAACAAGTGAAGCTAGATACAAAGGAATCCATCCTTCCTGATTCCATTGACATGAAGCTCAGAAGTAGGCAAGCCTATCTAAGATGGCAGATATCACCTTAGTTGGCTTTTCTTAGAAGAGAGGTTTCTTTGGGGAGGGTAAGATGACTGGAAGGGGGCTTGAGAGATTTTTGGGGATGCTGGACCTTTGGTGATTGGCTTCTTTCACTCAACATTTTCAAGGTTCACCCATACTGTAGCATGCACAAGTACTTCATACATTTTTACTGCCAATTAATATTCCATTGTAGGAATATACTATTTTTTTTTAATCCATACATTAGATGAAAAACATGTGGGCTGTTTCCACTTTATGGTAACTTTTTGGTTACCATAAATAATGCCAGTACGGACATTCATGTAGAAGTTTTGTGTGATCGCTCTCTTTTTTTTAAAAAAAAGATTTTAATTATTTATTGGACAGAGAGAGACACAGCGGGAGAGGGAACACAACGGGGGGGGGGGGAACAGCACAGGGAGAAGCAGGCTTCCCGCCAAGCAGGGAGCCCGATGCAGGGCTCAATCCCAGGACCCTGGGATCATGACCTGAGCCGAAGGCAGACACTTAACGACTGAGCCACCCAGGTGTCCCGTGTGATCTATCTTTTGATCCTGGTGCTGGTTATATGGGTCTGGTCACTTTCACAGAATGTATTCAAGTATATATTATATGTATACATCCTTGTATGAATGGCGCATTTCAATAAAAAGCTTTTTAAATGAAATGAAACACAGACACCTACATTGCTTGCCTGTTTCCTGTTGTGGAGAGAAGCAAATCCTACTGACATTGCTGCTTTCGGTTTGGTTTCTAAACTGGGAGCAGGTGAGGAAACTGGGCCAGGAGGCGTTCACTATCCCCAGGACTGATTCGCAGCCCTCTTTTGCAGCCTCACAGAAAGACCTACAGGGCAGGAGTCCATGGCTAGAAGAAAAGAAAAAGTGAAAATTAATGTCTTTTCCGACTATTCCTTGATATAACAATGAAATTAAAGTTGGCCAGCAGTGCTGTGATATTATCTTAATTTATATTTTCTATTGTCAACAACTTACATTTTTACAATTAAGTCCTAAAACAAGGATTGGAGCCACCCTATTACCATGATTCTAGGGGGAATAAGCTAGTTCCATAGCGTATCAGCTTACTATCTCTTATAAAAATATTTATCCCTAGTGACTTTTTTTTAGATTTCCTGCGCTCAAGTAAACCTGTCAGCCAAAAAAAAAAAAAAAAGAGAGAGAGAGAGCTCTAGTTAATATCAAATGCAGTAAATTAACATAGAAAGGAAGGCCGGAAGGCCCCCAAATTGGAAAAGCACAAGTAGGTCACAAAATAGGCTAATCTCGTTTTTTTATCTTCCCTTTGAGAAATTAAAAGTGTCTCTGAGAGGTAGACAGAGAGCTACTTCTGGACCTTCACTGCCTCCCCAGAAAACAATAGACAAGTGGCAACACTTTTTAAACAGTTATTTATCTTCTCAGATTTCTCCTTTATCTTCTGCAAAATAGAAAAATGCAAACAACTGCCGTTAATGGTAAGAGTAAGGATGCCCCCAGGTCTTGCCTTTAATCCTGCCTTGAAACACAACACTTGTGGACCAGAATGTTACAATCCTAGTTGTGAATGTAGAAATGTTACCAGGCAGGGACTTGTTCCCTTGCAGACCCGGCTGCCACTTCCCACTTTGCAGCCACAGAATGCACCTCTCACCCTGGCTGGTGATCCAGCAAAGCCATTTCAAATGGTTTTAAGGAAACTGGGAAATAAAATATGCATTTAGGTCAAGCCAAAGCACACGCTTCACTTGGAAGGGTCACGACGATGTTGCGCGATCATGCAACGTGGGATCTGTCACAAACCTTAAGCACTACCTGGTTCAAATCTTCCATTTGAGACAGGCCCAGGAAGATTCTGGGAGGGACTCGGCATCACACATCCTCTTAATGGCAGCGGCAGGAGGAGAATCCAGGTGTTTGAACTTTTGGTTTATGTTCTATCTACTCTTCCATATTATCTATTTTCACATAAGGACCGACTAATTAGGCTTTAAAAAAATCCCTTGATTGGAGGTGCCTGGGTGGCTCAGTCGGTTAAGCCACTGCCTTTGCTCAGGTCAAGATCCCAGGATCCTGGGATCGAGTCCCACATCGGGCTCCCTGCTCCATGGAGAGCCTGCTTCTCTCTTTCCCTCTGCCTGTCGCTCTGCCTACTTGTGCTCTCTATCTCTCTGTCAAATAAAGAAATAAAACCTTTAAAAAAAATCCCTTGATTAACCAAGTACAGTAAAATTTCCCATTCATACTTCTCCAGATTGTAGGAACATAATGGGATACACCAGCCACTGAGTTAAAATAGAACTGATAGAGTCTGTAAAAGAATTTTGGGAGAGGGATCTTGTTCTATATACAAATACGCAAAAGGGGTACTTGACAAGTACACTCAGGTGCAAAATGTTTTGACCCTCCTCTCAAGAGCTTGTCTCAAAATTTAGTATCTTATAGAATCCTGATCTCCACATAATTACCTACCTGCTAAATTTGTTAATGAAGATGTAGAAAGAGAGGTTTTGCATTTGGAAGATTCGGTTTGGGCTATAAAATGATGAACTGGTCCAGACAAGTTTCTTGGTGTAAAGAAGACAGCTGACTGCCATTGGGAAATACATAGATAATTACAGGACTAAGAGAGTATCACTTAAATAACATTTTTAAATCCTATTCCAGAGGAGCACCTGGGTGGCTCAGTCAGTTAAGCGACCCACTCTTGGTTTTGGCGCAGGTCATGATCTCAGGATGGTGAGATCGAACGGGAGCCTGCTTAGGATTTTCTCTCTCCCCCTGCCCCTCCCCCCTTCACACGATCTCTCATTCTCTCTCCCCCTCTCTCTCTGTCTCTCAAAAAACCAAAAATCTTATCCTAGAGAAGTTAGAGACGATATTTTCTCAAACAAAACTGAAGGACTTGGTTGAGGAATCAGATTGTAGAATTCTCAGGTACTTGCTTTGCAACACTTTGCCAGGCTCTGTTCTAAGTGCTTTACATGCATTAACTCACTCATTTCTCATTAAAGCCCTAAGTGATAAGTACTGCTACTATCATCCCAAATATACAAATAAAAAAAAATTGAAGCGCAGGAAAAATAAGAATCTTATCCAAGATCACTGAGGGAGGTAGTGTCAGAGCCAGGATTCAAATCCAGCCAGACTGATCCCTGGACCCACTCGCTTAAACACTCCATTCATGTGAATCTGTACTTCAAAATAAAATGCAGTGGATTTAAAAGACTTTTATCATCAAAATCTGTATTCTTTGTTTCCAAAAAGGTAATAGTCCTTTGCTATAGGTTATCTTTGAATTCCTAATAGCTTGAAATAATCCAAGTCAGAGAGACTAAAAATAAAAAGTTATCGGTAAAAACAAACAAACAAAGAAACAAACAAACCCCCCAAAAAAACCTGTCCAGAAGGTTTTCAATTTGTTTTTCCCAGATCCATCAAAGGAATCACTACCTATAACAACTATCACCTTATGAAAAGTATTTCTTAAATAGTAAGACTTGAAAGTTGAAATGACTCCTTGATCCATGGGCTGAAGAATGGGTGTTGTGTCAGCAGGCATGAAAACTACATTAATCTCATTGTCCATCTCTATCAGAGCTCTTGGTTGACCAAGTGTATTGTCAATGAGCAGCAATATTTTGAAAGGAATCTTTTTTTTTCTGAGCAGATCTGGCTTAAAATATTCAGTAAATCATGGTTGTAAACAGATGTGCTATTATCAAGGCTTTGTTGTTCCATTTATAGAGCACAAGCAGAATAGATTTGGCATAATTCTTAAGGACCCTAGAGATTCTGGAAAGGTATATAAACTGTGGCTTTGACTCAAAGTCACCAGCTGCATTAGCCCCTAACAGAAGTGTCAGCCTGTCCTTTGAAGCTCTGAAGCCAGGCATTGACTTCTCCCTAGCTCTGAAAGCCCCCAATGGCATCTTCTTCCAAGAGGAGGCTGTTTCATCTACACTGAAAACCTGTTGTTCGGTGTGGCCACCTTGATTAATTATTCAGCTGGATCTTCTGGAGAACTTGCTGCAGCTTCTCCATCAGCACTGGCTGCTTCGCTTTGCACTTTTATGTTCTAGAGAAGGCTTCTTTTCTTAAACCCCGTGAACCAACTTCTGATAGCTTCAAACTTTTCTTTGGCAGCTTGTTCACTTCTCTGTCTTCACAGAATTGAAGAGAGTTAGGGCCCTGCTTTAAGCTTTAGGATTAGGCTTTGGCTTAAGGCAATGTTGTTGCTGGTTTGATCTTCTGTCCAGACCACTCAAACTGTCTCCATATCAACGAAGCTGCTCTGCTCTCTTATCATGCATGTGTTCACTGGAGTTGCACTTTTAATTTCCTTAGAACTTTTTCTTTGCACTCACAATTTGGGGGTTTGGCACAAGAGGCCTAGCTTTTGGCCTATCTTGGCTTTTGACACACCTTCTTTACTAAGCTTAATCATTTCTAGTTTTTGATTTCAAGTGAGAAACACACGACTCTTCCTTTCACTAGAATACTTAGAGGCCATTACAGGGTTATTAACTGGCCTAATTTTAACATTGTTGTGTCTCAGGGAATCGAGGGGACTGAAGAGAGGGAGACTGACAGAGGAAGGCCGAGGGGAATGCACAGCACTTACCGATTAAGTTCACCCTCTCATGTAAGTGTGGTTCATGCACTCCAAACCAATTACAACAGCACATCAAAGATCACTGATGACAGATCATTATAACAAATATAATATTAATAAAAAGGTTTGAAATGCTGCAAGAATTACCAAAATGCGACATAGAGATGTGAAGTAAACAAAGGCTGTTGAAACATGGCATCCACAGACCTCCAATTTATAAAAAATGCAACACGTGTAAAGCACAATAAAGCAAAGTGCAATTAAACAAGGCATGCTTGCATGCACTTTCTGAGTGGACCAACCGTATACACAAGGTTCAGTTCTCCCTTCATTCCACAAACTCCTAGTTAACCTGCAATGAATCAGTATTTGCCAAAGGGGCTAAGGAACACCAAGGAAGGATAAAGTCATTTCTCTTTTTTTTTTTTTCCACGTGTGAGACAGCCCAGAGTAAAGCTACAAGTAATCTGGGTTTGTCTTTGGCATTCTTCCTTTGCCTTCTAGTCCCTGACCTGGGTCCCAGTTTCTGACCCCACTCCAGCAACCCTACTTAGACAGCCATCTCCACCAGCGTGTTCCTGGCTGGTGAACATTTTCTTCCCTCCCTACAATCAAAACTACATTCCCCAAGTGATCAGATCCCAATTAGGCTGCCAAAGAAAAAGAAAGATGAAAATAACACAGAGTAATTCATAATAACAGATGGATACTTAACCCTCCCAAAGGTTTTTGCATCATTAGAAGATTGTTTGCTGGAGCAAAGGAATCTCTAATTGATGGAATGCCAGGGGCCAGTTACAGAGGAAACATTCATCCAACACAGTCGGCAGGAGGATGCAGGGGAACATCCCTGAGAAGCTGTCTCCACACAGGGCCCAATTCTCCAAAGAGGTTTCTGGACCTGTCCTCACTTCTGAACCCATATATTTTTGGATAACTCCACATCTTTTCTCAGAATCTCCCATACGAGCAATAAAGTTTCACGCAAGGGCCCCGCAGACAATTTTCATGTACTAAAGCTGAGTCTTATCTCAGAAACCAACTGTTATTGACTCTTTCATGGACATCTTCTGCAGGAAAACATAAGTCTACCATTCTAAAACTTCCATACTCCTCACTGTCTGATCCTGGGCCAAGAGTTCACTCAAACCAAGACTTACGCTTTCCTCATCTGAAAAGTGAGAGGTTTGAAAGAGCTGATTTTCCGTGGTCCTTTTACCACTAACATTCTGTAAATCAAGATTCATTCTTTAACACAATACTTCTCAGAGGAGCAGTGATAATCCTACCAGCTTTGCTAAATTTCAAAAGGTAACAGACATACTTTCTTGAGATTTGTTCTGGGAATATATAGAGACATTAAAATACCATTAGGCCTCCCATTCTAAAAATAGGACCTAAGAAAAATGTTTAGAGTGTTTCCAAATAGCTCTCGTAAGAGGTGTAACCAACCGAGACCCATAAGCTTCAAATTGCTGGACCAGGACATGTGAAATAGTGATAGAGTATTTATAACAAGCAGCCCTTTCAAACAGTGAGCAAAACGAGGAGCCATTTGTTCTTGCTTTGCATGAAATCCAACTGCCTATGAGGGGTTGAAGTATTTGGCTTTTCATCACATGGAGCAGTGTGGTGAGCCAGACCAAGTGTGGAACATGAGTGTCTATATCCAAGCATCAAGCTGACGGACATCTGAAAACAGCGCTCTGCCCAAGGACAGAGTTGGATTTGGCTATCAGAATACTATTTTAGAACTGGTGATTATTTTAAATTGACGTGTGAAGTGCATTTGGTGTTAGAAGTCCCCAACACATTTCAACTGAAGTTCAAGCAGAGTACTGTTACATCATCTCTGTAATTATTTATTGAAACAAATACATATAAACAGATATAGAAATAATACTACTATATAGTGATAGTGAAACTTTTATGGTATTTTCATCAGAAAGGACATTCTAAAATAACCAAAAAAACTAGTACGTGGTTTTTTAAATATTTTTATTTAAATTCAATTTAGTTAACATATACTGTATTATTAGTTTCAGGGGTAGAATTTAGTGATTCTTTAGTTGCATATAACATCCAGGGCTCATTCCATCAAGTGCCCTCCTTAATTCCCATCACCCAGTTACCCCATCCTCCCACCCACGTCCCCTCTAGCAACCCTCAGTTTGTTTCCTAGAGTTAAGAGTCTCTTACAGTTTGCCTCCCTCTCTGATTTTTTCTTATTTTACTTTTCTTTCCCTCCGCCTATGTTCATCTGTTTTGTTTCTTAAATTCCACATATGAGTGAAAGAAATCAAAAGTATTTGTCTTTCATTGCCTGACTTGTTTCACTTAGCCTAATACCCTCTAGTTCCGCCACATCACTGCAAATGGCAAGATTGCATTCTTTTTGATGGCTGAGTAATATTCCACTGTATATACCTATATAATTTTTAGTGAATTGATCTACTAAAATTGCTTGCTTTATTCACAAAAAATTATAGGTTTTTTGTCTTTACTGTGCCCTTTGACCAACATCTTCCCATTTCTTCCCAAATTTATAAATGTTATCTGCAAAAAAAGTTCTGATAAAGACATAACATTAAAATTACTGAACAAGTAATTCAAATATTCCCAAGATCTCCATTCAGAATCTCACATTGCATTTAGTTGTTACTTTTTATTTTTGGCCCATAAACTAAACTTTAAATATATTAGAAGCGTTTAGGATTTAAAACTCTTTTACCAGGGTTCCTGGGTGGCTCAGTTGTTAAGTGTCTGCCTTGAGCTCAGGTCATGATCCCAGCGTCCTGGGGGCTCCCTGCTCTGTGGGAAAGCCTGCTTCTCCCTCTCCCACTCCCCCTGCTGGTGTTTCCTCTCTTGCTGTGTCTCTCTCTCTCAAATAAATAAATAAAATCTTAAAAAAACAACAACAACAAAACTCTTTTACCATTAAAAAAATTGAAAAAGATTCTCTGTAGCAGGCAGACTCTAAGATGGTCTCAATGATCCGCACCTCCTGATAGTCATGCCCTGTGTAACCCCCTCCCTCCCCTTGAGTGTCAGTCAGCCTAGAGACCTGCTTGCAACCAATACAAGGTAATGGGATGTCACATTCATCATTAGGGTACATAAGATTATGACTTCTCTATTGCTGGCAGACTCTCTCCCTTACTGGATTTGATGAAGCAAGCTTCCATATTGTGGGACCCACAAGGCAGCAAGGGCTTAAGAGTGGCCTCTGGCCAACAGCCAGCTAGAAACAGACCCTCAATCCAACAACTCTTGAGGAACTAAAATTCTTCCAACATGATTCAGGTAAGACCCCAGCCCTGACTAATACCTTGATTGTACCCATATGACAGACCCTACAGCAGAGGAGCCACGTAAGTCATTCCCAGATTGAAGATCCACAGAAACTATGGGATAATAGATGTGTATTGTTTTGTTATTTGTTTGTTTGTTTGTTTTAATCATGCTGTATTATCTTTAATTAAGCATAAAGACTCCCAATCATGTCACCTAGAGACACATTACCCACGGCTCTGTTTGGCCACCAGTCTTTTATCTCTCTCTCCAGCAATGGTGAGGCAGATACTCTTTCCATGAGGGAGAGAAATCCATGGTTTGCTGCCTTTGCCAACAACAAAAATGTTGGAGAGCTGGGCAGCAAAGCTGTTGCTATTGGCATCTTTCCCATGAAGTACATCCAAAGAACCAGGATGTCTCTCTCTGTTGGTGATCACACCAGTTTTTCCCAGGTTAGCACTTCTGGTCACTATACACAGATTAACAGTGTCAAAGTTGATGAAATCAGTAGTTTCTCCAAATCAGTCTGAATGGTGTCATTCACTTTGATAATGGAGGGGATCAGGATAGTGGGTGATGCAAACATCACAGGTCGCCAGATGAGGAATTCCTCCCCTCACAACTCCCCAAAGATCTTTCTCACTTTACACAATTTATGCTTGGCCTCCTCAGGTGTAATCCAATGAATAGCAACGTGACCCTTGGTGTCACAGATCAAATGGAAATTCTTTCCAGTCTTGCCAATGCCGATGACACCCATAAAACCAACAGTGTAGGTTATATCAGTTTGGACTGTATAAAGCTGTATGCTGATAATAAATACTGCATAGAGATCTTTACTTCATCTCCTGTTAGGGCATACTTAAGTCTGTTCCTTAGGAAAATGATGAGAGGGTGACATTCTTTCAGCTTATGGGGACCAGTAGATGGATGAGGGGCAAACACACCCACTCAGTTTATCCAGCATCCTATGCTTTGGAACTGCTACATGCTTCAGATGCTTCTTGGGACCATGAACCATGGCTCTGCTAAACACACAAACAGCTAGATGTGCATTGTTGTAAGTGCTAAATTTGTGGTAATTTGTTAAGCAGCAGTAGGTAACTAATGCACTTTTCTTTGAAATATGTTACTGAGGTAGATGTATTCATTAACAAAACTCATACAATCATTTTTAAAAAACACATTCCTAAATTTTCTTTGTTAGGCTGAGCTGTTCAGTGGACAGTGCTCACAAAGTCATAGTCACAGCTCCTAGAGCTGCAGATCTTTGTCTGAAAAGAATGTTAATGCTGGAAAAGTCTTGCAAGATAATTGACAACTATTTCCTCCTCTTACATGTGAAGAAACTGAAAACTAAAAAAAAAAAAAATCCACAAATGACACAGGAGCATGACTTTATCACCACTGCTGGAAAACAGAAAAGTAACAGATGGCTTGTTTTCTCTTTGATGGGCCAACAGTATCAACTTCCTATGCCAGCACATTCTGTTGGTCTCAAGAGACCATAAGAGCTGTGGTTTAGATGGGGTATGACAGAGGAAGGAAAGAGATTTCCTTGGTTGCCAGCTTCACTAGACACGGAGATGGAAAAGTGTACAAGAGAACGTTTGTACGTCATTGTCCCACATCAGAAGAGAAATAAAGGGAAATGTCAGGGTGTTTGGGGGGGTCACATTGGTCTGAAGCTATTTATTTATTTATTTATTTATTTATTTATTTATTTATTTATTTAATTTGACAGAGAGAGTAGGCAGAGAGGCAGGCAGAGGGAGAGATGAGGAAGCAGGCTCCCCGTTGAGCAGAGAGCCTGACATGGGGCTCGATCCCAGAACCCTGAGATCATGACCTGAGCCAAAGGCAGAGGCTTAACCCACTGAGCCACTCAGGTACCCCTGAAGCTCTTTAAAAGCAAGGACTATGTCTTTCTTATTTGTCATTTGTAACAGCCATGGTTCCAGCAGGAAAGAAACATCCCACTGAAGTAAGATCCCTGCAGAGCGTTGAATGGAAAGACCACTTAACAAAGGTGCTGGCGGGGTTTAGAAAAACCAACAAGGGGTAGTGTACTATGCTGGGACGGGTTCTGTTGGCACCCAGTGTTAAGGAACAAGGGAAGTAGCAGTTATTGGAACTTAGAGAAAGCCATTTGGAGGAGGCAGGTAGGAACTACAGATTCTCATAGGGAAAGGCAGGCAACCCATGCAGAAATCAGAAGTTTGGTTTTCTCAGGGAGCCAGTTTACTATTGATGAAAGTATAAATCATGCCAATCTCTTACAGAAGAAAAAATGTTCTTAACTCCTCTGAAAGGAATAGTACTGTCATGCACTTCTTGAACCAGACAAAGATATTATTAACTCAACCCCCATCCCCGCCACCACAGCCCCCACTCCTCCTTTGATATACATGATCTTCTCAGTGGTCGCACTGTCCACACAAGTCCCAAGCCCAGAACCTTTGCCTCCCCCTCAACCTCACCTCATATGCAATTAATCACTAGGTTCTGCTAATTTCACTTCTTAAAATTCCCTAAGATATTGTTATTCTCTCCCCATTTTATATCCTAGTAAAATTAAACTAATTGTAGTTCCCCTAATATATGATAGATCTAGTTTGTTACTCTACCTAAAATGCCTTCCTGTTCCACCTTGTCTACATGGCAAACTTCTATTCATCCTCTAAAATCAATTCAGCTGTTACTTCCTCCCTGGGAGTAGATTTCCCTAATAATGCCATATGGGAAGAGTTCTTCTATCTCTCTGCTACCCCCACACTTTGTAAACTGATCACACTGTACAACAATTCAATTATTTTCATGTCTGGTCTCCTATTACACTGAGTTCCTTGAAGGCAGAAATTTATTTTATTCACCTCCACATCCCCAGCATCAAACTATGCACCTGGCACATTGTAGGTGCCAATAAATGCTTGCTAAAAGCATAAATAAATTGGAAACACCAACAGATGTCCAGGTCTCCCTCATCTCCTGGATTCTCATATCCTCACAGACCTCAGTGAAGTTTTGCTGAAAAACATTCTGCTTAAAATTACACCTCTTGCCACCACAGCCCCACTCTCCCAATGCTCTCCAATTCCTAGATGCAGTTTTTTCTGTTGCACTCATCACTGTCTAATACACTACTGTTTATTTATTTTAATTTTTTATTTGTTACCTATTTATGTGCTTATTTCCCTTCAATGTAATAAAAGTTTCACGAGGTCAAGGATCTCACTTTGTTTGTGGCTTTACACCTAGTATGAACAGTCAGCAAATATTTGTTGACAAAATAAAGGAACTGCATGCAGGGACCAATTCAGTGGCCTGCTTGGAATAAAGCTGTCAGCAAAGTTGGGAGCAGAACCATCACTACCCAACTCTCAACTTACATGGATTATACAAGAGCTCATGCTGGCCCTGCTCATGTGATTTCCTCCCCCATCAGGTCAGCAAATTTTTACATGTGTTGTTCAATCTTGAAATAATTCTCATGTAAGAGGAAAATGTCAGTAAAATTGTTATGGAAGAAAACTCTACAGATTAAGTGTCTTGTTTATATGCCAATAGTAGGGAGTCACCCTTAAAATAGAAAAACAAGGAAATATCAACAGATAAACACAGCTTGAATTAAGAGGAGTGTGAATAATGTAAAACCACACAACCACTCCTGAAAGGGAATATAAAATTCCACACAACTTGTAACCAACACAATCCTGATTCTCATTAATACTTGGCATACTACCAGGGCCCAAGGGATAGAGGATTAACAAATCACAAAAGAAACTGGCGATTGTTAAATTATTTTTGCAGCTGTTTTAATTTTTGGTACATCATAAAATGATGCCTTACATATGGATCTTCAAATGAAGCAAACCAGAAATATTAAATCTAAACTCTAGTCACATCCACATAATACCAATGAATTATTGAGGAGAAAAGAAAACAGAAGACTCCACTGAGCTTAATAAAATGTGTATGCTTGAGACACCATCAGTGATGTGACAGGGCATTGTCAGAAAGAGCTGAGCTATCATGACCTGATTCCCTAGCTTTATGTCTTTGTAAAATAAAAGTAATATGAGTTATCTGACTACATCTTACCCACACTTGGAACCATTTTGGCTCATAAAATGGATCTTACTTATTATTTAATATTTTATGCATAATGCCAAAAGGCAGACGAGATTAACTGCTAGATTAGCCCAGCAGACTAGACTAGATTAACTGACGTTGAAAAGGAAAGTCATACAATTGACCATCTCAACAGCCATGTAGTCAGTACTAGTTTGGCTAAAAAAGCCTGCTGCTTCCCAGTTCATTGATAAACTCAGGGAAGTAGGTAGCAAATGGCTTTCAGAATATTTAGTTGGTAATAGCAACAAAGCTCATCTTTATTTATTTGACTACTGACCTATATAAATTTTTAAAATTGTGATTATGAAAAAAATGTTAATTCTGTAATGTTTCCATTCATTCCCAAATGTGACACAACAGAGTTGTTGGAACGTAGATAAAATCTTTAGTAAAATAAATTAGCAGTATATAATTATTCTTCACTTAGAAAAAGATAATAAAATAAGCCTATAGTGACTTGATATAATAAATGAATACTTTAAAAAATTGTTTTAAAGCAAGCTATATTTTCCAATTAGCTTTTAAGATGATTTCAGGGTTGCATTATGCAGGAGATTGACCCATGCCATCTTATAAAATAACACATTTAAGAACACAGTAAGCCCTGCAAAATTACATTAGAAGCAGATAAATTTTACTCTCTTATTAAAACATTGTCAGTAAAATTTAATTCAGAAATGGTGTGGCAATACAATGTTGTGCAGTAGTAGAAACTGTGAGTATAAATTGGATGATGGGGGAGATGTTTTAGAATTCTAGTATAGCAAATAATTTTTAATTATTCTAGTAATAATTTTGGTACTCATCTTGATTATTCACCTAGAGTTCACTTCAGTAATAATGGCCATCTTTGGTAATATGAAGGAGTCAGAATACGAAGACCATATCATCTGTATATTTGAAACAACAGGGAACTTTTATTGTAACTTTAAATAATGGGAACTGGAGTATGGGCTCATTTTTTTCCAGGAAACTCTGCTGCTTCTAAAAGGAAGCCTAGGGCATTTATGAGAAATGAGCAAATTGTGCCTTCCAAAAGGCAATTTTTATTTATTTTTATTATTTTTTAAAAAGATTTTATTTATTTATTCGACTGAGAGAGACACAGCGAGAGAGGGAACACAAGCAGGGGGAGTGGGAGAGGGAGAAGCAGGCTCCCTGCTGAGCAGGGAGCCTAATGTAGGGCTCGATCCCAGGACCCTGGGATCTGACCTGAGATGAAGGCAGATGCTTAACAACTGAGCCACCCAGGGGCCCCCAAAAGGCAATTTTTAATATCACTTGTTTCTTTAACACTTTTTCTTCCTCCCTAGGGACTGAAACAAAAATAAGCCTAGAACTTTTATTTACCTATCAAGATTTTAACAAAAGCAAAAGCTTAAAAGATGAACATAAAGTGAATGGAAGTTAGCAACATAGCAGAATTCCAATCTTGATTTATTATCAAAATTTTAGAAGCAAAAACCAAAGACACTATAAAAAAAACTATAGGCCAATATTGCTGATGAACATAGATATAAAGATCTTCAACTGAAATATAAGAAAACCACATTCAATAATACATTAAAGGGATCATTTACCATGATCAAGTGGAATTTATTCTAGGGATACAAAGATAGTTCAGTTGATTGCAAATCAATCAACACTACATCAACAAAATGAATAAAAATCATGATCATCTCAAGAGATGGGGAAAAGCACTGGGCAAAATTCAACATCCGAAATTCAGCTATCAACAAAGTGGGTTTAGAGGAAACACATCTCAACATAATAAAGGCCATATAAAAAGATCCCACAGCCAACATCATACCAACGATAAAAAACTGGAAGTTTTTCCTATAAAATCAGGACCAAAGCAAGGATGTCCACTCTCTCCCTTTTATTAAACATAATACTGGAAGTCCTAGCCACAACAATCAGAAAAGAAAAAGAAATAAGAGGCATCCATTTTGGTAAGGAAGAAGTTAAATTGCTGCTATTTGTAGATGATATACTATATATGGAAAATCCTAGAATCCACCAAAATAAACCTACTAAAAGTAATCAGTGAAGTCAGAAGAGTTACAGAATCAGAAATCAGTAGTGTTTCTATACACTAATAACAAAGTAGCAGAAAGAGAAATGAAAACAATTCTATTTACAATTGCTCCAAAAATAATAAAATACCTCAGAATAAACTTAACCAAGGAGGTGAAAGACCTATACTCTGAAAACTATAAAACACTGATGAAAGAATTGAAGATGACATGAGCAAATGGAAAGACACCTCATGCTCATGGATTAGAAGAATTAATATTGTTAAGATGTCCATACTACCCAAAGCAACACAATCCCTATCAAAATACCAAGACATTTTTCACAGAACTGGATCAAATAATACTAAAATTTATATGGAACCACAAAAGACCTCAAATAGCCAAAGCAATTTTGAGAAATAAGAACAAAGCTGAAGGGATCACAATCCCATCCTTCAAGATATACTACGAAGCTACAGTAATCAAAATAGTATGGTACCAGCACAAAAAAACAGACACATATATCAATGAAACAGAACAGAGAGTCAGAAATAAACTCACAATTTTATGGTCAATTGATTTTTTTAAAAGATTTTATTTATTTATTTAACAGAGAGAGAGATCACAAGTAGGCAGAGCAGCAGGCAGAGGAGAGAGGGGGAACCAGGCTCCCTGCTGAGCAGAGAGCCCGATGTGGGGCTCGATCCCAGGACCCTGAGATCATGACCTGAGCCGAAGGCAGAGGCTTAACCCACTAAGCCACCCAGGTGCCCCAATGGTCAATCAATTTATGACAAAGGAGTCAAGAATACACAAGGAGGAAAAGACAGTCTCTTCAACAAATGATGTTGAGAAAACTCCATAGCTGCTTGCAAAAGAATGAAACTGGACCGCTTTCTTTTCCCATTCACAAAAATAAACTCTGGGGTGTCTGGGTAGCTTAATCCGTTAAACATCCAATTCTTCGTTTCAGCTTAGGTCATGACTTCAGGGTCGTGAGATTAAGCCCCACGTTGGGCTTTGCACTCAGTGGTCAGTCTGCTTAAGATTCTCTCCCTCTACCCCTCCGCCACTCACACTTGCTCATTCACTCTTACATTCTCTCTCTCTAAAATAAATAAATAAATATTTAAAAAAAATAAATAAACTCAAACTGGATTAAGTCCCTAAATGTGAAACCTGAAACCATAAAATTCCTAGAAGAAAACACAGGCAGTAATTTCTTTGATACTAGCCATAGAAACATTTTCCTTGATATGTCTCCTGTATCAAGGGAAACAAAAGCAAAACTAAACTATTGGGACTACACCAAAATAAAAAGCTTTTGCACAGTGAAAAAAAACTATCAACAAAACAAAATGGCAACTTACTGAATGAGAGAAGATATTTGCAAGTGAGATATCTGATAAGGGGTTAATATCCAAAATATATAGAGAACTTATGCAACTCAACACCAAAAAAATTCCAATTAAAAAAAGGGGCACAGGACCAACAGACACATGAACTGATGTTCAACATTACTAATCGTGTTTAGAAGGTGGGAATAATGGGGAAAAAACGCAAACCTTGCATTTCTGAAAGAATTGATGAAGTTTATACCCTCCCAGAAAATCACTTATCATCATTGACTACTATATCAATAATAGTAAGTTACTATTAATTGGGGATGTTGTTCTGTGCCATATAGTGTAGTGCATGTATGGGCACTTTATATAAATCATTCCGTTTAATACACACAAATGCAGCCTATGAAGGGGGTATTTTCACTCTCAGTATAGAGATGAGTAAACTGAGGGGTCAGTCGGCTAAGTAAAATATCCAAGGTCTTATAACTGGCAATTGGTAGAGCTACAGTTTGAATTAGGTTTCATCTGTCCCCAAACTTTCAAGTGCTTTTTAAAAAAATTTTTTTTTACTTTATTTTTTCAGGGATCCAAGATTCATTGTTTATGCACCACACCCAGTGCTCCATGCAAAACGTGCTCTCCTTAACACCCACCACCAGGCTCACCCATTCCCCCTTCCCCTTCCCATCCATAACTCTACATTTGTTTCTCAGAGGCCACAGTTTCTCATGGTTCATCTCCTCCTACGATTTACCCCAATTCACTTTTCCTTTCCTTTTCCTCATGTCCTCCATGTTATTCTTTATGCTCCACAAATAAGTGAAGTGCTTTTTTTTTAGGATTTTATTTATTTGAGAGAGATTGAGAGAAAGAGAAAGAGAGCACGAAGGGTAAAGGGAGAGGAAAAAGCAGAGAGCCCCATGAGGGTCTTGATCCCAGGACACCAGGACCATGCCCTGAGCTGAAGGCAAACCCTCAACCAACTCAGCCACCCAGGAGCCCCTTGAGTGCTTTCTCTGTAGTTGCCAGATTAAATCTTCTATTTTCCAGTAAACATACTTATTTGGGGAAAAGCATAGCATTTTATAAGAAGCTCATTTGAAGAAACTCATTTGATCCCTATCACAATCCTACAGGGCTTAAGTATATTACAAACTGTCCTGTAGTTCCTAGGCTTGAAATATAATCTTTAATCTCAAGTAATCTGGCTAAATAAATAATTTTTATTTCATTTCCACAGCTATTAAGAATTTCTGCAAAGGACCTAGTGACAAATCAATAGTCCAGAGGGGAAAAAAATCAATAGCAAACTTGCCAAATTTTTTTAATGTTAAGGACTCATCTCATGAGTACAGAGTTTCTCTGCAAAGTATTAGAAGACCGTCTTCTATGTGACCATCAACCCACATTAGCAGGTCTCCTGGGTGTCTTCTAGAAGCAAAACTAGACCTTCCAAGCCAAACTGACCCCCCTTCAGCTTTGATAATGTTACAGGCCCATTATTTAAACAACTTGGGTATGAGTGATAATTACACATCAAAAACATGTGGCTGGAATACTTGTCTTGCCTTCCAGAGACCTTAATTCTATCTGGTGTGTCAAAAAGTCATCCAGAAACCACTGTTAGTCTCCTGGCCCAGGAATCACGGATTTCTTTCCAGCTACTTGCTGATATTTTCAAGCTACTCCTTCTAACCCATATTATTTTCAAGGCTATCCAAATGGTTTATCAAGTAGATCTCTATAGTTTGAGATAAATGTCATTGAATCCATATAAATTATATACCACTTCAGTTGGCCTGTGTTATAGTCTATGATACACATATTTATTAATAGCAACCCTCGTTTAACTAAAAACCATTAACATTTTTTGCTATAAAATGTAGTTAATGAGAATTTGAGGTCTCAAAGGGGCAGGTAAAAGACCATACTATTTATATATCCCTCTAGACCTTTTTGTTTTTTATTTATTTTTTTAAAGATTTTATTTATTTATTTGACAGAAAGAGAGGGACAGAGCACAAGAGGGGAGCAGCAGGGAGAAACAGAGGGAGAAACAGGTTCCTCACTGAGCAGGGAGCCTGATGTGGGGCTCCATCCCAGGACCCTGGGATCATGACCTGAGCTAAAGGCAGACGCTTAACCGACTGAGGCATCTAGGTACCCCCACTAGATCTTTTTAAACTAAATTTTAAATACTACTAAGTAGCTGTTTTGTCTAGGATGGAATATAAGAAATTTTCCTTTATTTGAATTGTTAAGAGAAAATTAATATAATGGATGATCGAAAATAGTGAAATACAAGAAAACTGTATTTAAACTATTTTTTACAATACACTTTACCTTTATTAAATTTAGCTTCTGGTTTCCATGCACACACTAAATGACAGCATGAACCACTGGTCTGGAAGTGTAATTATAAAATTAAATACAATAATAAATGTAACAATAAAAAATAGGGTAAGTCCCCAAAGTATATCTAAAAAGTGACTATAAACTATTACCCATTATAACAGAAAATGGAAAACACTTACCTGAGAGCATTTTTTCAGAATGAACCAGGTCAAGAGAAAATCAAATTTTACCTAAAAGTGCCCTGAAGACTATGAGGAGTTTAACTAGAATTTTACAACTGATTTAAGTGAGAGTGGAGGTTGAGTTATATTAAGAAGGATGACCAAAATGAATTCAAAGTCTCCAGGAAGATTTCTTTCGTTATTTTATTTATGCAACCCAAAAGACTCCATAGAGAAATTCAAGAAGAGAGGTAAGCGAAAATGTTTGAAATTAAGGAGAGGTGGAACAAGTATCCAACATCCTTAAGTATTCAACCTAATTTTCTTTAATCCATATGGTATTGCACATTTTTTTTGCAATCCTTCAATACTTAGTGTATGTTAGGAATATTATTTATGCTCTTAATTTCATTAGCACTACCTGTCTCAACCCACGATTTGATAGCCGTTGCTAACATTTCTTGAGTTCTTCATCAAAGCAAGGTACCCTCTGTCATTTGATCCTCACATGAACTTTGCATTGCCAAATCTCCATTTTACAGGTGGGAAGGCTGGGACACGTGTCTCCACAGCCTGCTTTCTCAGCCACTGCTGCGTGTTGAATGGGGGTCCCCGAAATGCTGTGTCCGTGCCCTCATTTCTGGAATCAGTGAATATTACCCTATTCAGAAAAAAGGTCTTTGTGGGCATAATTAAGTTAAGAACCTTGAGATGATGAGATCATCTTGGGCTACATAGACCAATGACAAGTGTCCTCACAGGAGAAGAGAGACACACAAAGATGCTTATGTGAAGATGAAGGGAGAGCATCGGGTGACATGGCTATGGGTCAAGGAGAGCCTGAAACCACTAGAAGCTGGCAAAGGGAAAAAACGATTTCTAAAATCAAAATTTCTCAAAACCCCAGAGGGAGCATGACCCTGTCAGATATTAGACTTCTGGTTTTTAGAACTGTGAGAGAACAAATGTCTGTTTAAGCCACCCAGCTTGTAGTAATTTGTTACAGCAGCTCTACAAAAATATTACAACCACCATGTTTTACTGCCACTGTTTCTCTCGTTACCATGAAAGTATGCTCTGCATATGATTCTTTCTAGTGAAATGTTTTCCTGAAAGCAGTATCTGCTTATAGTTCTTTACTTACTTCTACAATAAACAATCTACTCTTTCTAAAACAATAAATGCCTTCATCTTGTTCAAAACATATTTTATACACTAATTAAATTAGTACAAATAAAAACGGAACCTACTTGTACTTGAAAATGAATTTCATAAAAAAATTTTAAAAAAGAAAATGAATTTCATATTATTCTGAAAACTCCCTAACATTTTAATTCAGAAAATAATTGATGTTTTATGTGATTATGTACTTAACACATGCTCTGGAAAATTTTTTTAAATGTATCCTTAGTAAACTTAAAAATTCCATAACATGTTTTCATTGACTTACTCTGACTGAAAATTATTATTTCAATATATTATTGAAATTATGTTATTCCAATAAGGTGATGATGGTCAAAAAGTACAAAGTTCCAGTTATAAACTAACTAATTGAAGGAAATGTAATATACAACATGGTGACTATATTGTATATTCAAAAGTTGCTGAAAGAGTTGATTTTGAAGTTCTCATTATAAGAAAAAAAAAGATTTACAACTATGTGTGGTGATGGATGTTAACTAGACTTACTGTAGTGATCATTTGGCAATATTTCCAAATATTGAATCATTATGTGGTACACCTAAAACTGATATAATGCTGTATGTCAGTTTTAACTCAAAAAAAAAAAAAGAGCTTACAAGACACATCCACAAGCACGCTCACTCACATGTTTCTTCCCCCACCCAAACCAAGAAAATTCTGTCTAATCTTATTTGATAATGTACTAGACATTCTCTGTTTGTCCCTCTGCATCTACCCTTCACCCTCCTTACCCTGTTCTGAGTTCCAGTGTTGACCGTAAGAACCACCCAGCATCCCACCTATAACTGTTTCAGAGGATGAGATTTGGGACTTTGGACCCAGTAGTATTTAGATGAGATTTTGGATCTCATCTATTGTGCTCACATCAATAACACACCCTTGCCCAGTGGCTGTGGGTGAGTTCAGATGGTGGGAGGCCCTGGTAGATGGGAGGGATTGGAGTAGAGTGAGGTCAGAGTTTTTATTTCTTCTCTCTCCTGTAGAGCCGACAGGCTGGCTGGCAGGGGCTGGGCTCTGCCTGGGCTCACAGGACTTGGCTGGTTGGAAGACCCCTTGCCCATAGGTACACCTCTCTCCAGCTGCTGTCTGCCCTTTCTCCCCTCCACGTCCTGGGTGGTGGGAGTGCATCCCCTGTCATGAGACTTTGGTGCCTCCCATCATTTATTCAGTCTCTTAACCTGTCCATACCTCTATAAATTTTCTCTTCAATAAACTCTTTTCAGTCACCCCTTTGAATGTTCTGTCTTCTGCCAGACCCTCACTGAAACAGCTACTCAGTATCCCCACTGATTGCCTCCATCTCACGTCCAGAGTAATTTCTCCCCAGAAATAAAAGTATTCCAGGTTTTCACAAAAGAATTACAGTTTAAAAGAATTACAACTGGCTATGGCTGGTATGGGATATTTTCTCCTATAACAAAAATAAACGGTAGTAGCTTGGGGTGATTTCATTCCTCTCAGACACCTCTGCTACAACTGACTCTTATCATAGGGTGATTTTGATTCCAAAATACCTGTCATCACCATCACCGACACACTCGGGGAAGGCGAGGCTACAGCCAAAAAGCATGATATGTTGATAGCAGCTGAGGCGATGGAGATACATGAAGAACTTGAGGAACTTCTCCACTTCCATGTTTTTGACAATCGAGAAGAGAGGTGTTAGTGTGGTTTGGTAGGGCAGCATCTGACACTGGCTGTGGATGATATTCACACAGGCACCTGGGAAGTCAAGATAATTATATTTAGGAGCAGATACATCAGAATTATGTTTACAGACTCACTTGATATAACAGACTGACATGTTCATAAGATAAAATATTCTGTAAGAGTGCTTATAGATATACAGACACACACAGACGTGCAAATAGCATGTCTGTGTCTGTGCTTATGATAACGAAATCAAGCTACTAATACTCACAAAGGAATAGTATCTGTGTCCTGAGCAAATATATAGAGAAAAATACACTCTCATACTTAGCCGATGGGCCCATAAGTTGGCAAACACTATTTTGGATCACAGCTAGGCACAGCAATGATATATATGTATTATATATATATATTATATAATATATATATAATATATATAGATATAAAATAATCATGATTGTGAATGTGGATTTATTTATAGGGATCGTCATCTCCATGCAGTTGTAATGTTTTTTAATAATTATTTTTTAGATTTTTATTTATTTATTTGACAGAGAGAGATCACAAGTAGGCAGAGAGGCAGGCAGACAGAGAGGAGGAAGCAGGCTCCCTGCTGAGCAGAGAGCCCAATGAGGGGCTCGATCCCAGGACCCTGAAATCATGACCTGAGCTGAAGGCAGAGGCTTTAATCCACAGAGCCACCCAGGTGCCCCAACATAGTTGTAATTTTTAAAAGATACAAATCACCTAAACATTCACCGATAGGAATTGGTTTTAAATACTTTGAAACTCAAACAACAGAATACTTAGCTAGCTGTATGAGAGATGTTTTAGAAGACTATTCAGTCACTTAGAATGGTGCTTGTAATAAATAAAAATAGCAAGTCACAAAACAATTTGTATACCAGGATTCTGTTTTTAAAAATACGTGATTATACAAAGGTTTCCAATTTTGTCCATGCCAATAGTCCAGGGTCAATAAGAGCCTCCAATTTCTTTTCCTTTTTTTTTAGGAGATTTTTTTTTATTATTATGTTATGTTAGCCACCATACAGTATATCATTAGTTTTTGATGTAGTGTTCCATGATTCATTGTTTGCATATAACATCCAGGGCTCCATGCAATACGTGTCCTTCTTAATACCCATCACCGGGCTAACATATCTCCCCATGCTACTTCCCTCTGAAACCCTCAATTTGTTTCTCAGAGTTCATAGTCTCTCATGGTTTGTCACTCACTCTCCCATTTACCCCCTTTCATTTTCCCCCTCCTTCTCCTAATGTCCTCCATGCTATTCCTTATGTTCCACAAGTAACTGAAACCACATGATAATTGACTTTCTCTGCTTGACTTATTTCACTCAGCACAATCTCCTCCAGACCCGTCCACATTGATATAAAAGTTGGATATTCATCCTTTCTGATGGCTGAGTAATATTCCATTGTATATCTGGACCACATCTTCTTTATCCATTTGTCTGTTGAAGAGCATCTACGTTCTTTCTACAGTTTGGCTATTGTGGACATTGCTGCTATGAACATTGGGGTGCATAAGGATCTTCTTTCCACTACATCTGTATCTTTGGAGTAAATACCCAGTAGTGCAATTGCTGGGTCATAGGGTAGCTCTATTTTTAACTTTTTGAAGAACCTCCACACTATTTTCCAAAGTGGCTGCGCCAACTTGCCTTCCCACCAACAGTATAAGAGGATTCCCCTTTCTCCACAACCTCTCCAACATTTGTTGTTTCTTGCCTTGTCGATTTTTGCTATTCTAACTGGTATAAGGTGGTATCTCAACGTGGTTTTGATCTGAATTTCCCTGATGGCTAATGATGATGAACATTTTTTTCATGTGTCTGTTAACCATTTGTATGTCTTCTTTTGAGAAGTGTCTGTTCATGTCTATGCCCATTTTTTGACTTGATTACCTGTTTTTTGGGTGTTGAATATGAGAAGTTCTCTATAGATCTTGGATATCAGCCCTTTGTCTGTAGTGTCATTTTCAAATATCTTCTCCCATTCAGTGGGTTGCTTCTTTGTTTTGTTGACTGTTTCCTTTGCTGTACAGAAGCTTTTTATCTTGATTAAGTCCCAAAAGTTCATTTTCACTTTTGTTTCCCTTGCCTTGGAAATGTGTCTTGAAAGAAGTTGCTGTGGCCGATGTTGAAGAGGTTACTGCCTATGTTCTCCTCTAGGATTTTGATGGATTCCTGTCTCACATTGAGGTCTTTCATCCATTTAGAGTTTATCTTTGTGTATGGTATAAGAGAATAGTTGAGTTTCATTCTTCTGTATATAGCTGTCCAATTTTCCCAGCACCATTTATTAAAGAGACTGTCTTTTTTCCATTGGACATTTTTCCTGCTTTGTTGAAGATTATTTGACCATAGAGTTGAGGGTCCACATCTGGGCTCTCTATTTTGTTCCATTGGTCTATGTGTCTGTTTTTGTGCCAGTACCATGCTGTCTTGGTGATCACAGGTTTGTAATAGATCTTGAAATCAGGCAACGTGATATCCCCAGCTTTGCTTTTCTTTTTCAACATTTCCTTGGTGATTTGGGGTCTTTCCTGGTTCCATACAAATTTTAGGATTGTTTGTTCCAGCACTTTGAAAAATGCTGTTGGTATTTTGATAGGGATGGTATTGAAAATATAGATTGCTTTTGGGAGCATAGGTATTTTAACAACGTTTTTTCTTCCAATCCATGAGCATGGCATGTTTTTCCATCTTTTAGTGTCTTCTTCAACTTCTTTCGTGAGTGTTCTGTAGTTCCTAGAGTATAGATCTTTTACCTCTTTGGTTCAGTTTATTCCAAGATATCTTAGGGGTTTTGGTGCTATTGTAAATGGAATCAATTCTCTAATTTCTCTTTCTACAGTTACATTTTAATTTATAGGAAAGCAACTGATCTCTGTGCACCGATTTTGTATCCTGCCACATTACTGAATTGCTTGTATGAGTTCTGGTAATTTGGGAATGAAGACTTTTGGGTTTTCCACCTAAAGTATCATGTCATCTGCAAAGAGAGAGAGTGACTTCTTCTTTGCCAATTTGAATACCTGATATTTCTTTTTGTTGCCTGATTCCTGTTGCTAGGACTTCTAGTACTATGTTGAACAGTAGTGGTGAGAATGGGCATTCTTGTCATGCTCCTGATCCTAAGGAAAAGGCTCTCAGCTTTTCCCCATTGAGAATGATATTCACTGTGGGTTTTTCATAGCTGGATTTTATGAAATTGAGGAATGTTCGCTCTATTCCTATACCTTAAAGAGTTTTAATCAGGAAAGGATGCTGTATTTTCTTAAATGCTTTTTCTGCATCAGTTGAGAGGACCATGTGGTTCTTGTCTCTTCTTTTATTTATGTGTTCTATCACACTGATTTGTGGATGCTGAACCACCCTTGCCTCCAAGGAAGATAAATCCCACCTGGTCGTGGTGGGTCCTTTTAATGTACTGTTGGATCCTATTAGCTAGATCTTGTTGAGAATTTTGGCATCCATATTCATAAGGGATATTGGTCTGAAATTCTCCTTTTTGATGGGGCCTTTGCCTGGTTTTGGGATCAGGGTAAT
Source organism: Ailurus styani (assembly GCA_002007465.1). Taxonomy (NCBI): domain Eukaryota; kingdom Metazoa; phylum Chordata; class Mammalia; order Carnivora; family Ailuridae; genus Ailurus; species Ailurus styani. The sequence goes on from LNAC01000005.1 coordinate 12,022,017, forward strand.
CCTGGCCTCATAGAATGAGTCTGGAAGTTTCCCTTCTGTTTCTATTTTTTGAAACATCCTCAGGAGAATAGGTATTATTTCTTCTTTGAATGTTTGGTAGAATTCCCCAGGGAATCCCTCAGGTCCCAGACTCTTGTTTTTTTGGAGGTTTTTGATCACTGCTTCAATCTCGTTACTGGTTATTGGTCTATTTGGGTTGTCAATTTCTTCCTGTTTCAGTCTTGGTGGTTTATAGGTTTCCAGGAATGCATCCATTTCTTCCAGATTGATTAATGTATTGGCATATAGTTGTTGATAATAATTTCTGATAATTGTTTCTATTTCCTTGGTGTTAGTCATGATCTCTCCCCTTTCATTCAGAATTTTATTAATTTAGGTCCTTTCTCTTTTCTTTAGGTTAAATCTGGCCAGTGGTTTATCGATCTTATTAATTCTTTCAAAGAACCAGCTTCTACTTTTGTTGATGTGTTCTACTGTATTTCTGGTTTCTAATTCCCTGATCTCTGCTCTGATCTTAATTATTTCCCTTCTTGTGCATGGGTTAAGCTTAATTTGTTGTTGATTATCCAGTTCTTTAAGGTGTAAAGATAGTTTGTGTATTCAGGATTTTTCTATTTTTTTTTTTTTGAGTGAGGCTTGGATGGCTATGTATTTTCCCCTTAGGACCACCTTTGCTGTATCCCATAGGTTTTGGATTGAAGTGTTTTCATTCTCATTGGTTTCCATGAATTATTTAAGTTTTTCTTTCTTTCTTTTTTAATTTAAGTTTTTCTTTTATTTTCCTGGTTGACCCAAACATTCTTGAGCAAGATAGTCTTTAGCTTCCAAGTGTTTGAATTTCTTCCAAACTTTTTCTTGTGATTGAGTTCCAGTTTCAAAGCATTGTGATCTGAAAATATGCAGGGAATAATCTCAATCTTTTGGTATTGGTTGAGATCTGATTTGTGACCCAGCATGTGGTCTATTCTGGTGAAAGATCCATGTGCGCTCGAAAATAATGAGTATTCTGTTGCTTTAAGGTGGAATGTTCTGTATATATCTATGAGGTCCATCCAGTCCAGTGTGTCATTCAAAGCTCTTGTTTCCTTGTTGATTTTCTGCTTAGGTAATCTGTCATTGCTGAGAGTAGAGTGTTGAGATCTCCTACTATGAACCTATTATTATCAATATGTCTCTTTATTTTGGCTAACAGTTGGCTTATACAGTTGGCTTCTCCCATGTTGGGGGCATAGATATTTACAATTGTTAGATCTTCTCATTGGATAGACCCTTTACGAATGATATAGTATTCTTCCGTATCTCTAACTACAGTCTTTAGCTTAAAATCTAATTTGTCTGATATGAGAGTTGCAACCCCAGGTTTCTTTTGGGGTCAGTTGGCATGAAAGATTGTTCTCCATCCTTTCACTTTCAGTCTGGACATATCTTTAGGTTTAAAATGAGTCTCTTGTAGACAGCATATGGATGGGTCCTGTCTTTTTATCCAATATGCAACCTTGTGCTGTTTTATGGGAGCATTTAGGCTGTTCACACTGATAGTGATTATGAAAGGATATGATTTTATTGTCATCATGTTGCCAGTGAAGTCCTTGTTTCTATAGATTGTTTTTGTAAATGTCTGTTCTATACACTCTTGGGGTCTTTCTCCTTTTATAGAATCCCCCTTCATATTTCTTGCAGGTCCAGCTTAGTGGTCACATATTCTTTCAGTATCTGCAGGTCCTGGAAGCTCTTTATCTCTCCAACCATTCTGAATAATAGCCTTTCTGGATAAAGAATTCTTGGCTGCATGTTCTTCTCATTTAGTACCCTGAATATGTCTTGCCAGCCCTTTCTGGCTTGCCAGGTCTCTTTAGACAGGTCTGACATTATTCTGATGATCCTCCCTCTGTATGTAAGGAATCTCTTCCCCCTAACTGCCCTTAAGATGGTTTCCTTGGTTACAAGATTTGCAAGTTTTACTATTACATGCCACAGTGTTGGTCTGTTCTCCTTGATCTTGGGAGGGGTCTTCTCTGCCTCTGGGACACAAATGCTTGCATCATTCCCCAGATTAGGGAAGTTTTCCACTATGATATGCTTGAATATATCTTCTAGTCCTCTCTCTCCACACCCCTCAGGGATGCCAATAATTCTGACATTGGAACATTTCATGGTGTCATTTATTTCTCTAATTCTGTTTTCATGGATTTTAAGCTGTTTGTTCCAGGCCTCCTCCTGTTTCTTCTTTTCTATCAGTTTGTCTTCTAGATCACTAATTCTTTCTTCTGCCTTGTTTACTCTAGCTGTGTCTAGATTAGATTGGATCTCATTGATAGAATTTTTAAGTTCTACCAGAGCAGCTCTCATTTCTGCCCTTAGAGAATCTATGTTGCTATTAATGGTTTTCTCCATCCTAGGTATTGCTTTCATAACTGTTACCCTGAAGCCTATTTCCAACATCTTGCTTATACCCATATCCATTAGTTTTGTGGCAGAGGTCATGGTCTCTGAGTCTTTCCTATGTTGGGGGTTCCTCCTCTTGGTCATTCTGCTGACGGGTCATTGAGAGAATGTACAGAGTCCAAATTATTGACCACAAACTAAGCAAGATGCATGTGTTTTATAGGACCTTAGGGTTGTTGGCCTCTTGTTCTTCCTACCTGTCTTCTGGGGGCAGGGTCTGCTTCGCTGTTACTCAGGCAACCTTGTTTGGGCAGAGTTGCCCTGCCCTCTGTGGGAGGGGATGGGCTCAGTGAAAACCAGTTTCAGGGGCTTTTATTCTCTGGTGGCTTTCATCTTTCTGAGAGTCAGAGCAGAAGTGACCGTATCCAAACCTGTCTCAGAAGAGAGAGATCGCAGTCTGCCTCTCAGTGAGCTCTCCAGGCCACACTCTCTTCATTTCTGTCTGTGCTGCTAAAAACCACAGTGTCCTGGATCGTGTGCCCCACGGCAGCACTCCCAGCCCTCATTTTCAGTTTGGGTCCAGGCACATCTCTGCCTTTTGTGCTTCTAAAACTGTCAGCCACCCCTAGTTCACACGAGCATTCCCACAGCTCCAGGTTTCAGTCTGGGGGGTCCATTCCCCACCACTACCAGTCCATTCCCCACGACTACCAGTCTGTGAGTCTGTGACCGGTCCCCAGTGGGGGAGGATTTTGCACACTGGAGGCACAGGATCCCAGAGGCTCCCTCCCCATTCCGTTTTATCTGCCTGCAGAATCATGGCTCCCCACTTCATACTCTGAGACCAACTGCTTGAGATATTCTGTTTGTAGAGATCCAGATATATACCTTCTTACATCACAGGCTGATTTCAAGGGTGTTCAGAATGGTCTGGTAGATATCCAGCTCAATTCAGGGAACCAGTTGAAATACGGTCCCCTATTCCTCTGCTATCTTTTTTCAGGTCTCCAGAATCTGAGAGCCTCCAATTTCATTATGTTTCATAGTTGGCTCTTCTCCCAGGCACTACCACCTCCACAGCCTCTCTTTTTCCTTCATTCCCTAAATTTGAATGGTTGGTGTCATATAAATCAAAATATTAATATGAGTGCAGATAATGAGAATTTAGGAGACTATTTTATTTTTCTTTAACTCTGTATTTGTATACAAACCTTACTGGTTTGTATAAAGATTTATTACTTTTGTTTTAAGAAGGAGATAGTTAGGGGCGCCTGAGTGGTTCAGTCGGTTAAGCATCTACCTTTGGCTCTGGTTATGATCCTGGAGTCCCAGGATCAAACCCCATATCAGGGTCCCCGCTCAGGAGGGAGTCCTGCTTCTTCCTCTGCCCCTCCCCCTGCTCATGCTCTCTCTCTCTCTCTCTCTCTCTTTTGCTCTTTCTCTTTCTCTCAAATAAACAAAAAAACTTTTTTTTTAAAGAAGGAGATAATTAAAACTTTGGTAATTATTTAAGTAAGCTACTATTTAAACACAATCTTCAAGTTTTGGAAATGCAGTAAAAGTATTAATTCTAATTTTGTTGAGAGGGAGGAGCAAAGTAAGAAGGGAAAGGAGCCCAATAAGAAAGGAAACATCTCTTCTGATAACTATATAATTCCAGTCAAAGAAATAAAGAGAAAAAACTCTCCAAACCTAAGGCTAATTTCATTTTAATAAAAACAGTGTTAAAAAATAAGGCTGCATCTCTGATAAAATAGCTGAACTATTCCTTTGATCTGTAATACAGCCTGCCACAGAAGGACTCCCAACCTCCTCTTCTGCTTCCTTCACAGAGGTCACCTCAGAGACTACACCTCATCCTTTCACTTTCTTCCCTAGTCTCCTAAGTGCACTTCTTAATCTCACTTCTCTGTTTCCAAACCTTTCTGAAAACTGCCGAAACTCTGTAGGCAGTCTTTCCCCCAAATGACCAGACTGTAGCCATTAGCTCAGTCTCATGCTTCATGAAAAGACACACTTTGCCATTGTTTTTTATTATCTAACCCAAAGTGTGCTGAGCTCAGTGGGGCAGGATCAAAACACTTTCCATTTTCAAAGACAACCAATGACATGTGGAATTTCTCAGCGTGCTAGACCCTAGGATAGACTCGGCTAAAAATTTAAGGGCACAAGACTTTTCTGGACCTCATCAAATTCAAGACACAAAATGGGAAAGAAAGGAATTGGCGACGAAGAAAATCCAAATTAAAATATTCAGACCAAGCCTAAACAGACACGTAGACACATGAATCCATTCTCACATGAGTGCTAAGGTGGGGGGTTCTGGGCAAGTTTCATGAATATGACAGTCAAGTCATTTAGTGAGGGAGGTTGAGACACATTTCAGTGTGGGAGAGCAGCACAGGTAGACAGCAGACTTTAAAATGACTGATTGTATGTATTGTGCTACAAGCAGAGACACTTACTTAAAAGAGCTGAGAGTAAGAGTTTTACTCCATCAAAAACAGGAAATCATCTCTGGAAAACTTAATCTCAGGAAAGCATTTATTGAAAACCAGCCTGTGCCAGATACCAAAACAGGTACTCAGAGGCTCTTATTTGCAATTATCTCATCTTCACAGCCTGGTGAAGTGATACTGCATCTATATTATACATGAGGAAACTCAGTTTTAGAAAGTCTAAGGCATCTTCCCAGCTATGCAGAGCCGTTCTGCAGAAAAATCCAGATCTTCAAACCTATGTGTTCCAAATAATTTCTATTTAGAGCCACCTTAGGCTAACACAAAAGAGATTATTATGTTTAAAGAGATCTTAAAGATGGTAATTCCTAATTGCCTGTGAAAGGAAAAGACTAAATATTACATAATGTAATATGTCACAAGGTATGAGTTTATATCCATAGATAACACACCCTTATATGCTGACCACATGCTGTCATTTATTTTGTATTACATGATTTTCTATAAGGTTCACAGCTTTGGAGTGTATACACTTGATAAACTATATTTGAAGTGATTACATGACCAAAAGTCTAATTCACCCCCACCCCCATTCAGTAGCCAAGGAAACTACTGAATACTGAGAAATAATTTGAAAAACACAAGATAGTAAGGTGACAGATATTTGGTGTGCTATTCTATGTTCATGGCAATGTGAGATGCACAAAAGAAAAAAGATATTTCCTTCTCAGGGGACAGCAAAAGTTTTCATTCCCATAAGTATACCATCCAAAGGGCTCCTATGTCCCTCAATAATCCCGTTTTGTTTTCATTATAGTGACAGGACTACCTCATACAATCTTGCCTTCCATCTCTTTGTTTGTTTATTTATTTACTTACTTACTTATTCCCAGTATTCATCTACATCACTAGAAATAACATCACTGGGATACCAAATAGTAGACAGTCAATAGTTACTCATTGCATGAATGGGGAGATTACATGGAACAAAGTCTTCCACCAAAAGGTTTCTTATTAAACGTAGATATGAACAAGTCAGCATATTTGAGATTCAAAGGCACTAAAGTTGATGGCTATTATTGCAACTACTGTTTTTAATTATCTGTTCCCTAGAACGTATCATGGCCTAGGGAGTCATCCCATCCTATTCCTTCCATCAGACTGATTCCTATCCTGGACTCCCCTCTGGACTATAGTACAGCAGTTGAAAGTAAAAGAGGAAGGGCTGCCCCTCCTTTCCTCTAAAAGGTATACCTTTCATTATCCTTAAGCATGCGACCTCAGCATAGCAGAGAAAACACAGCAGCATACTGCTGAAGTTCAACTGTTGGGTCAACAGCGTTGGTACCATCAGCAAGAAAAATAGATAATTCAGAGAAGATAGGGTGAGATAAGTTTACAATAAAAGTCTAAATAAATTATTAATTTCTATTCAAGTTGCCTCTTAATATAAAATATATTTTAGGGGTGCCTGTGTGGCTCAGTTGGTTAAGCAGCTGCCTTCAGCTCAGGTCATGATTCCAGGGTCCTGGGATCGAGCCCCGCATCAGGCTTCCTGCTCAGCAGAGAGCCTGCTTCTCTCTCTCCCTCTGCCTGCAACCCTGCTTACTTGTGCTCTCTCTCTTTCCCTCTCTCTGTCAAATTAATAAATAAAATCTTTAAAAATAAATAAATAAATAAAATATATTTTAAATTTCCTTTCCACTTATTGTTTTCTATTAAATAAAACAATTAAAATAAGGAAATAGATAAAAGATCCTTGAGTACCTTCTAGGCTGGATGTTTGCTAGGTATCTTATACAGAGTACTTTACTTAACCTTCCTACAGTCCTATGAGAAAGATTTTTTATTCCCATTTTATAGATGATGAGACAGATTCAGTGAGGAAGAGAAAGTATTTGAGGTTACAACATTAAGCTGTGGAGTTGAAATTGAAACCAGGTCTTTCTGATCCTGTAACTTACTTTTTTCCTGTGTATGATTCTGCCAAAGATACTATTCCATTTGAAACACTGTAAATTTACTTCATTCATTGTAGAATATTTTGATGAATCTCCTTGGATTTAGCAATAGAGCTGCTTCTCCAAGGTTAGCAAAAATTAAACTTTCTCAAAGAAAACAGTGAATCTGCTATTAAAATTGGTTTATCTTCCTTACCGTGAGTCCATTTGGATTGGAAACGCTTAGTATCTTATCTATTCCTGGTTGTACCTCAAAGTCAGCACAGGTCAGAACTACATCAGCAGAATGGAATGATGAAAGCCATTCTCTATTCTAGATAACTTACACAAAAGGTTACATTTTGTCCCAAAGATTTCTGGGACAAATCAATTTGAAAAGACTCTGTGTACTTAGGGAGATCCATAAGAAGGTTACAGAAAGATAAGAATGAACACAAAGTTAAAGACAGGGACTCTCTGTGAGGATCCATTCTTCTTAAGTAACTCTGTAAACATCTTTGAATACAAACATGGAAACTATTTTTTTTCTCATAAGAGAAAATCAATGAGACAAAGTAAAACACACGAGTCAATTGTGGCATTTGTAAAAAAAAGTCTTTACAGACATATTCAAGGACACAATTCAAGACCCAATGTCTTGGGTGCCTGGGTGGCTCAGTGGGTTAAAGCCTCTGCTTTCAGCTCAGGTCATGATCTCAGGGTCCTGGGATCGAGGCCCGCATCGGGCTCTCTGCTCGGCAGGGAGACTGCTTCCTCCTCTCTCTCTGCCTCTCTGCCTACTTGTGATCTCTCTCTCTCAGTGTGTCAAATAAAGAAATAAAATCTTTAAAAAAAAAAAAAGACCCAATGTCTTGCCAATTTATGCACAGGCAAAAAATATGAGTGCCTAGCTAGTGCAAGACTGTATAAATTATCAAAGTTAAGTAAGACATAGCTACTCCTGCCAGAAGACACATGAGGATTGGGGTTTAATATTTTCTATACGATTACATATATTCCAGACTTAACACTTTTAATACAACCTCAAGTCTCTTTGGAAAGTCTTTGCCAAACTTTAAGCTTTGATATGCTACATATACATATTACTAGGTCATTCTCTCATATCATTCAAACACACACATTCATACTACTTGATTTTAAGATGGTTGAATGGTACCTAAGGGCACAAAACCTATTGTCATTCATTTATCCAACAAATATCTACTATGGCAACACTGTAACACAGTGAGGGGTCTATATTTTATTGTAAATTAATTATTCACAGTCCATAGAACAAAGTAAGATGTAACATTTTAGCTGTCACATCTTCATCTGTCAGTCATTTTTCATTAATTTTTAAATAACTACATCTTGGGGCACCTGGGTGGCTCAATCAGTTAAGTATCTGTCTTCAGCTCAGGTCATGATCCCAGGGTTCTGGAAAGAAGCCCCGCATCTGGCTTTTTGCTCAGAAGGAAGCCTGCTTCTCCCTCTCCCTCTGTCCCTGCTCATGTTCTCTCTCTCTCTCTCAAATAAATAAATAAAAACTTTAAAAAATAATAATGAACTACACCTGGTCCCATCTAACTATCTATTCTAGAATTGTGAATGATTGAATAACAACAATAATTCAAATGTGTATTCTCACATTTGTAAAACACTTTTCCCACACATAGCATGGTGGTTGCACAGTCTGATTCAAATCCTGCCTTTATTATTCTGTATTTATGTGGCCTTTCACAAGTTTCTGAACTTTTCTGTTTATGTTTCTTCATCTGCAAATTACTGTATTTGGGGTTATTATAAGGATTAAGTGATGCTTTTACAGTGCGTAACATTAGCACATGTGATAAACTATGTAACTTTTTGCTGGAGTGCCTGGATGGTTCAGTCAGTTAAGTGTCTGCCTCTACCTCGGGTCATGATCCTGGGGTCCTTGGATCCCACCCCACTGGAGCTCCCTGGTCAGCGGGGAGTCTACTTCTTCCTCTCCCTCTGCCCCTCCCCCTCTCCCTGCTCATGCTCTCTCTCTCTCAGATAAATAAATAAAATCTTGAAAAAAAATTGGTAACAAGTCAGCCTCAAGTTGAACTGATATTTACCTTTTTACTCTCTGAATTTACAAAGAAAGATTTTACAGGGAATAAGATTATAAGGGAGGACCTGTTCTACATACCGGAAAGGTAATATTTAAAATAAAGTTCTAGTTTTTGGAATGCATATGACATACTATTTCTTTTTAATAAATATACCTTTTATCTTATTACAAAGCAATGTAAGTCTAGAAAATAAAAGTAGAACATGAGCAACCACTCAACAACAACAAAAGGGAGGAAGAATGGAATAGTTCTTCTGAGTTGTGTGCTCAGTCCAACTCCCCCATACCTAAATGGAATAGCAGCCATGAAGTTTCGGAGACCTCTCCCTATCCCTAGCTCCAGGCATGAGTCCTGACTAGGCCAATGACAATTAGTTCATGGCATTGCTTGGTACTGTACTTTATTCAAGGGCAAATAAGAGACTGAAGTTGGCCTAATCACTGTAAAACCCAGGAACAGAATGGACTACATAATTTGGGGCACCCAGGGTAAATTGCAAATGTAGGGCCCCTTGTTCAAAAACTATTTTATATTGTTTGTATTATTTATAATATATATTTATTTATATTATCATTAATAATTTCAATAAAGTGACAACAAAGCATTTGACAACTTGTGAAGTCCTATGCTTAGAACTCTGTGGAACTCTACAGGTTGGCATGGTCAATGAAGCCAGCAAATGATAGGAAAGGAATCTTCCCTCCAGAAAACTCTGTAAATTTCCATGTAAGGATTTTTGAGCAACAGTCCCAGGATTTCTCTATAACGGTAGGTAATAACTAAAGGTGATCAGTTTAAGAGCGGTTGGGGCCTCCAATTTGGAGAACTTCTGTCTTTTTATAAGATTTTAAGGTGTCTGAGGCAGAGATATCCAAACACATACACATGTTTGGCTTTGTCCACCCATTCAAATATCACATAAAAGTAGTGCCAGATGCAACTACAAGCTGCATTTCAGCTCCAGCTTGGAGAGTCCCACGTCTCTCCAGGGAAGCTATCAACACAGGATTGGTAAGGAAGCCATGCTCTACCCTTGTAAAAATAGACACTTTTCTCCCAAGTTTAGCTTAGGAAAAAAACATGGTCTGATTCTAGTTTTCCAACTATTCTGCTGAAATGTTTGCTGCTTTATACCTGCTTCTAAATTACAGTGCTTATAATAAGGCCAAACCATCCTGAGTCAGTCATTTTGAGTTCTTGATACATAGGGAGCTTCTTAAGAAAGTATTAATGGCTATACTGCATCACCACTCTGGATAGATTTGACGAATTTGGTCAAACTGTAACTGAAGACATTTGTTGAACACTAAGAAAAGTGTTTTTACTTTATCTAGAAGATATTAACAGGAAATTTTAGAATACTTTTCTCCTATTCATTACCAACTCTAGTAGATAATGTCAATCTACTTGTCAGGTGACAAAAAACAAGACTCTGTAAAACCCAGCTTTGGAAAAAATGTAAATGCTGAAACCTCTCTAGTCTTTGTCTCTCTCATGTTAGGGTGAAAATGAAAGGAAGTAACTGGTGTAGAGGGCTCTGGGATAATAAAGCTGAAATAGAGAAACATAGGAAGCTTAAACATGTAAATGCACATATAGAATTGAAATAGCAAAGAAGCAGGGTTAAAATTAGTTAGACTGGCACAGATTCAAAGGGGCAGATATAAAGCAAACCTAGAGAGGCAGAGATTGGAATGGTGCAGTGGAACAATGGAATACTCAACACAAAAAAACCAAGAGGGTAATGTCAATTCAATTTTGTTTGTAGAAACACTGTAATTTTTTCTATAATTAAAAAATTTTGGAATATGAATTTTAATAATGAATTAAATGCTTAATATATTCTTGTATAAAGCCTTTGTTTTCTCTAGGTGATTTCTTAAAACTATGAAACAGAGTATTTTAATTAAAAGCTAGCTAGTATCAAAATTCCTTTGTTTAAATACAGGAGCAAATTTACTCCAAGAGGCACTAGAAAAAAAATGCTTCAAAAATGATCCTNATTTCTTAAAACTATGAAACAGAGTATTTTAATTAAAAGCTAGCTAGTATCAAAATTCCTTTGTTTAAATACAGGAGCAAATTTACTCCAAGAGGCACTAGAAAAAAATGCTTCAAAAATGATCCTAACAAAATGGACAAAATATTGATAAGCTGGGAGAGGACACTTTGAGATTCATTGTACTATTTTCTCTACCTTGTGTGTGATTGAAAATTTTTGTGTAAAATGATTTATTTAAAGAATGAATTCCAAAATATTGCAAATAAATAACCTGAAAGCCCACCTATGATAAACATCCAGAAATATTTTGTAAAACAAAACAAACTTATTTAATGTGAACAGCTGAACTATCCATAAAATAAAAAGAAATCTCAAGATTCCAGAAATGCAATAAGCAAACTGAAAACGAGAGCAGTGAGTACATGAGATGACATCACAAGAATGAATATCTCATGAATGGACATCCATGAGCCAATACTGCAATGGCCTTGTCTTGGAGGAAGTTATCTTCTCAATAAGGAAATAAAGCCTTGAATCCACAAGAAACACAAAGAGGAAACAATACTCCCACAGAAAACAGGGACCCAACTAGCTCAGGCATATGATGAGGATGCTTATCTGACTCTGCCTAGATTCTGGTTCGAAAAAAAAACAAAAACAATAAAAACACCTTTCTTTAGGCACCTTTTACCAGAGCCCTAGCCCTCCCAAGGGTTTGAGTTTATAGTTACACATGCAATCTAAGAACCACACAAGCCAAATATTAACATAAAAATTGCCCCTGGACAGAGATACCTTGGGGTGTCTGGTCAAACCAAACACAAAATTGTCCTAGAATGACATGCCCTGAATCCAAGGAATTTTATAATCTAAACTCATAAAATAAACAGGAGCCCAATCCAGTAAGAGAAAGAATAATAAGTCATTAGTCATAACAAGCAGCGGTATTAAAAGTCTGAGAACTCCAGACAACGAAGGGTGTCTAGAGGCTATTAAGCAAGTATGAATGAAACAGCTAAAGACAAAAATGTAGTCATTTGAATGACATACTATAAATTGAAAACTGGAAGATTTGAAAAGAAACCAAACAGAATCTCTAGAAATGAAAAAATATATATTGACACTAAAATTTAAAACTCAGTGAATAGAGTAGAATAGATTATTAATACTGCTGAAGAGAGAACTAAAGAACTAGAAGACAAATCTAAGAAAATACATCAGAATTCAGCACAGAGATTAACAGAGGATGGATGAGAATGTTCACCCTAAGTGTATTTAGAGTTCCAGAAAGAGAGACTAGAAACATCAGGAAGGAAATTATATTCATAGAGTTAATAGCTGAGAACTCTCCTGAATTGAAGAAATACCTGAATCCTCAGATTCAAGAAGCACATCTTCTAGACAAGAAACATAAAAAGAAATCCGTATCATATCCATTGTAATGAAACCAGAAAAGGTAAGAAAAACTTTTTAAAGTATCCAAAGACAAAATTCCAAAATTTAAATGGGCACTAAGTTTTCTTAAATAATTGAAAAATCAAGATAAATCTTAAATCGATGAGAGGGGGAAAAAATGTCAACTTAGCTAAACAATCATGACATATTGGGGGGGAAATGAAGACATTTTAAAACAAATCAAAACTGAAATAGTATACACTGGGAGATCTCACAAGGAGTAATTCAATTAAGAAGAGAATTTAACCCAGAAGGAAGAATCAGGATGCAAGAACTAATGGTAATTATTAAAATATATATACTTGAAATCCTTCATAATATTGAAAAGTAGTGCAAGAGCCTTCTTTTTTTAATGGCTTCTTTAAATTGCCTTAAAATTTTAGGAGTTGAGTACCAATGGCTACAGTATTTATTTATTACTATAGAAATCAGAAACCTAGGCCTTATTGTTTTGCTTGCTCAAAAAATGAAAATAAGAGTAACCCCCATTTTTTGAAGTTTGAAAAAAAATTGAAACTCTATGCTTTGGATACAGAAAGGAGCTAAAAAGGAAAATGATATATTTTAAGTTAAATCATATTATTGAATTATTTTGATTTCAGAATTTTAAACTATATATTTGTTGCCTATATTTCCTTATCCTATGTAAATCTTTATTAAATCCCTACTATTATATGGTGTGAAAAACTACCCATGTAACTAGCAATGAAGTGAGATAAGCATAAGTAGAAATTTATTTTAAAATAAATATTAGATAAATATAATTAGTAGATAAATATTAATAGTATCTACTTAATAGAGCTTTCATGTAAGGTATTCAGCACAATACTTTAGACATAATAAGTGACATTATTTTCTAGTCTTTTTCCTTTCAAAAGATACATTTTACGTAACATAAAATGAATACATATAGCATTACAGTTTATTACAATGCTTTGTGTATATGCCATGTACATATTATTTAGCAGCCCACTTATTCACTCACTAATAGATCTTAAACATTTTCACATTTCTCAAAAAAAGACATACAGATGACCAACAGACACAGGAAAAGATGTTCATCATCACTTACCATCAGGGAAATGCTAATCAAAACTACAATGAGATATCACATCATACCTGACAGAATGCTTAAAATCGACAACACAAGAAACAACAGATGTTGGCGAGGATGTGGAGAAAAAAGAACACTCTTGCACTGTTGGTGGGAATACAAACTGGCGCAGCCACTCTGGAAAACAGTATGGAGAGTCCTCAAAAAGTTAAAAAGAGGGCGCCTGGGTGGCTCAGTGGGTTAAAGCCTCTGCTTTCGGCTCAGGTCATGATCTCAGTGTCCTGGGATCGAGGCCCGCATCGGGCTCTCTGCTCAGCAGGGAGCCAGCCTGCTTCCTCCTCTCCTTGTCTCTCTGCCTGCCTCTCTGCCTACTTGTGATCTCTCTCTCTCTGTGTCAAATAAATAAATAAAATCTTTAAAAAAAAAAAAAAGTTAAAAAGAGAACTACCCTATGGTCCAGCAATAGCACTACTGAATATTTACCCAAAGAAAACAAAAACACTAATTTAAAGGGATAAATGCACCCCTATGTTTATATACAATAGCCAAGATATGGAACCAGGCCAAGTGTTCATCAACTGATGAATGGATAATGAAGATGGGGTATATATATATACAATGGACTATTACTCAGCCATAAAAAATAATGAAATCTCATCATTTGCAAGGACCTGGATGGAGCTAGAGAGTATAATGCTAACCAAATAAGTCAGTCAGAGAAAGACAAATACCATATTATTTCACTTACAGGTGGAATTTAAGAAACTAAACAAATGAGCAAAGGGAAAAAAAAAAGAGAGAGAGAGTGGCAAACTAAGAAATAGATTCTTAATTATAGAGAACAAGCTGATGGCTATCAGATGGGAGGGAGGTGGGGAGTGGGGATGGGTTAAATAAGTGATGGGGATTAAGGAGGACACTTGTCATGATGAGCACAGGGTGATGTATGGAAGTGTTGAATCATTATATTGTACACCAGAAACTAATATAACACTGTATGTTAACTAACTGGAATTGAAATAAAACTTAAAAATAAATAAATAAACCTGTACATACATACATAAAATACATGTATTACCAAAAAATAAAAACACTCAGCTCAAAGACAATACACAAAAATTGTAATAAAAGAAAATTGAGACTATAACACTAAAAATACTAATTTAACCCTAAAGTATTTACAAATAATAATTAAAAATTGAGGAGGCTTAGGATAATCACTATAAGCACATTTAAGAGGATGAACATATAAGGAAAAGAGCAAGTCAACAAAAAAATGTCCTTCTGAATCCAAGAATTCAGAAGTGGAAGAAAAAATTCCTGAAAATGTTGTAAAGAAAAATTTTTCCTGACATGAAGGAATAAGTGCATCTGCATATGAAAAGGGCAACCATATTTCATTATGACCTCAGAATGATGGACATCAACACAAAGAGTTTAAGTTAGTAAGCTAACTAGAAGAATTCTTCAAGAACTTTCACAGAACTAGGCACCAGATGTGTTCATTGTCCCTGAGCTGTCACTTCTTTCAGGCTTTTTGGTGAACAGAGAAAACTATTATGTATTTTTAAAGGAGGAAAAGATATCGTGTTTACCCTGGTGATTTCAATTCAAAATTAATATGATTTTATTTGTTTTTGTATCTGTACCTCTTTCCTCTTATGTTGAAAATGTGGTTCCTGACAACGTGAATATACTTATTTGCTTTCCCCTATTATGTGCAAACGATGGTTTCAAAAGAACAACCTCAATATATTAATAAACCTGTCTAATGGAAATTTGAAATGGTTTAAAGATTTAAAAACAACATCTAAAACCATAAAATTTCTAACAGAAAACAGGGGAAAAGCTTCCTGACATTGGTCTTGGCAATGATTTTTTTTTTAAATAAGATACCACAAGTACAAGCAACAAAAACTAAATAAATAAGTGGGATTACATCAAACTAAAAAGCTTGAAAATGGCAACTTATTTCATCCTATGAAATGGAAAAAAAAGTTTGCAAATTATATATCTGATAAGTAGTTAATATTCAAATTATATAAGAAACTCATACAATTGGTAGCAAAAAACCCAAATAATCCTAATTTTAAAATGGGCAAAGGACCTGACTAGACAGTTTTCCAAAAAAACAACATACAAATCACCAACAAACATATGAAAAGATGCTCAACAACCCTAATCATCAAAAAAAGTAAATCAGAACCACAATAAACTGTCACCTCACACCCATTAGGATAGCTATTTGATAATAGCTAGACAAGAGATAACAAGCGTTGATAAGGATGAAGAGAAAGGAGAACCCTTGTACAGTGTGGACAGGAATGTAAATTGATATGGTCACTATGAAAAACAGTGAGGAGATTCCACAAAAATTAAAAATAGAAATACCATATCACTCAGCAATTCTACTTCGGGAAAGTGGTATTTCTTTTTTATCTGAAGGATGTGGCAACACCAATTTGAAAAGATATATGCACCCATGTTCACTGTAGCACGAGTTATAACAGCCAAGATGTGGAACAACATTAAGTGTCCACTGAAAGATGAATGGATAAAGAACATGTCATGGGATACTATTTGGTCATAAAAATAAATCCTGTCGATAGCAATAACATGGATAAGCCCAGAAAGAGACAAATACCGTATGGTATCGTTTATATGTGGAATATTAAAGAAAAAAGAAAGGACTTCACAGAAACAGAGAATGGAGTAGTCATTGCTAGGGGTTGAGGGGAAATAAGGAACTGTAGATCAGAGGGTACAAATATTCATTTACAGGATGAATAAGTTCTGAGGATCTAGTGTACAGCAGGGTGACTATAGTTAACAATATTGTATGATAGACTTGAAATTTTCTGAGCGTAAAAGTGTTCTCACCACACACACAGAGTTAACTACATGAAGTGGTAGATGTATTAATTACCTTGACCTTGGCAATCACATCACAATTGCATATGTATAGCAAATCATCACATTTGCACTTTAAATATATGCAAATGTTTGTCAGTTTTTCCTCAATAAAGCTGGGAGAAAGAAAGACCACTTATTGAGTTTAAACTTTCTTGGCAATTCTTTTGGTGCTTAGAGTACATCCACTAGGGATGTATAATCAAAATATTCTAAGTTCAGTGGAGATAATTCTTTTATTTTGGATGGTCAAGTCACTAACTTGATGTACAGTTAGGATAATTTATGCTTTGTTTTCAATTTTTAATGAACTTTTTCCTCTGGTATAATTGCTTATTGAGTCATTTACCTGATTCTGAATCAAAACTACAAGAAAGCTTCATTTAAAGATGTCTTATTTGCACCCCTGTCACTTCCTTCCTGTCCTTCTTCACCAATTAAAAAAAAAAACTTTTTATTAGTTTTTGGCATACGCTCCCTCTGCTTATTTTTTAACATGAGTAAATAAATATATTTCCCCTTTCCAATTTATCACACAAAAGGTGGCATATTTTATACACTCTTTTGCACATTGATTTATTGATTCATTATTTAGTCTAGAGATTACTATATATATCAGTGTGTAGAGATCTACCTCATTATCTTCCCAGATGTATTTTACACTATTGCTTGGCTATACCATGTTTTTCTTTAATAGTTCCCTCCTAATGGACATTTAGAGTATTTCCATTCTTCTGAAATTACAAATAATGTCAAAACATCCAGTTTTTTGAGAGATACTCCTTACTGGATTAAAGACATTTTCTTCCCTGCTAAGTGTCAAATTTTAACAAATGCTTTTGCTTCAGCAATTGAGATGACAATAAAAGAAATCTACTTTATTAATTAAATGAGGAGACATATAAATAACATGTCTAATATTAAGCCATCCTTGCATTTCCACAATAAGGCCTATTTTGCGATATAATTTTAGGTGTTAAATAGATTTGGTTGCTAACATTTTAATAGCTTTGTAATTATATGTGAGATTTGTATTAGTCTACTATAGACTGGGTGGCTTAAAGAACAAAAATTTATTTTCTTACAGTTTTGGAGCTGGAAGTCGAAGATCATGGTGACATCATGGTGGGTTTCTGATAAAAGTTCTCCCCTTGGATTACAGAGGATGTCGTCTCACTGTGTGCTCACATGACTTCTTTTTTGCATGAGCATGGAAAGAGCAAGTGTTCTGGTATCTCCTCTTACAAGGAAGGACACTCAATCCCATCATGATGGTCCCACCTCATGACCTCCTCTAGCTCTAATTATTTCCCAAAGTCCCCATCTCCAAATACCATCACATTGGGTGGCAAAGCTTCAACATATGAGTGTTAGAGGGATGCAAAGATTCAGTCCATAACGTTCCGCTCTTGGTCCCCCAAAATTCATGTCCTTTTTACATGCAAAATATATTTATTTTATCCCCAGAGTCCCAAAGCCTTAAGTCATTCCAGCATCAACTCCAAAGTCTCAAGTCCAGAATCTTATCCAAATATTATCTAAATCAGATGTGGGTGAGACTCAACGCACAATTCATCCTGAGGCAAAATTCCTCACCAGTTGTGAAACTGTGAAACCGGACAAGTTATGGGCTTCCAAAATACAATGGTGGGACAGGCAGAGGATAGACACCCCCATTCCCAAAGGGAGAAATAGGAAATAAGGAAGGGGTGATGGGTTCCCACCTGAACACTGACAGTGCATGATGTGTCCCCACACATTACTTGTTTCACTGTCTCTCATGATTGGCTATGACATGGCCACTTGACCGATCCCCAAACTCTAAAACAAGCAAACACTTAATTCATTTCATTCCCATGGCAACCCTCTCATATTATTTATTTTTAAAAATTTCTGCTGACTTTAAAGGATACATAATACGGTAACGCATAATGGCTTAATGGCCAAGTTATCATAAATCAGTTTCTTAAAATGCATATCCTTTGTCCAGTACACATTTCTAAACATACAACCAAAGCAGAAACAAACTTAATTACTTAACATACAATGAAAGATTGGAAAGAAATTTCAAGGAGGGAATTGTGTAATTCTAGACCTCCCACTCCCTGAGGTGATAAAATTCTCAATAGTATCTATAAAAGCAAGATTGGACTTCCCATGAAATTGAAAACTACATACTTGGTTCAAATTATCTAAAGTAATTATATTATAACTAAGTTTTTAAGTTTAATAATATAATCTCATTAAAAATGAAAAATCCAGGTCAAACCTTTAAACTAAAATTAACTTTTATAATTATAAATAAAACTTGATTGTTTGGAAAATGATGTATTTATTATAGCTTATATATGGGATGAATTAGCAATCTTATCTTTTAAAGCAATAAGAAGAATTGAAACAGACCATGTTTTCCTCTGTCTCAGACCCTCTCTTAGAGAATTTCTCAGTTTGTTTATTTCTCCAGGCAGTTACTAGACAGTGGCTACTTAGGGAAGGATTTCTATCTGATCCCCTTTTGTAGTCTACACAGCTGAACTCCAAGGCTTGGCACCCAATAAAGCGATGCTGATGAATAAATGGTGCTTCCCAGAATATCCTAAACTCTCAGAAATTAAGATGTCTCATAAAGCTTTGAGGAGCACATAAACATCTGAATGAGTTCATACCAATTAACGTAATTATAAACAAGTACTGTAAGTTCTATAATTCAAATACCACATGCAAATACTTGGTTAATGATGCAGAGGAGCAAAATATAAGAATAAAATATGTTAACAATAAAAGACAAGGAGTGGTTTGCATCAAATGTAAATTGATGCGAGCTTTTGGCTTACAAAATTCATTATCATATTCACTTCAACTACAAGTAAGTGAAAAGGCATATTCTCCAAAGGCATGAGTAACAGCAAACAGATTCCCACTGTTAGTTTTTTTGCTTTCAACACAGAATTGTACAAAGACCAAAAACCTAAGACAGTCAGCAAATTGAACAATTCAGGCAAAAGAATATACACAATGCCAATTTTCTCTCAGAACCAGAAAGTAGAGTAAATTACAAAGGTTGGTTTTTTGTTTTTTTAACTTTTATCTGAGAATGTGGCTTTTAAAAGATCATTGTTATCCTTGAATTGGATCAGGACTGTGTTTGCAATATGATATCACCATGCTACTGCTTTCTGGTTTTGTTTTTGTTTTTGTTTTTCTTTTTTCTCTATACTGATCAAGGATATTGGGCTGTTCTTCCTGAAGAGGAAACCATGATAATGAATCTGGAGAGGAAAATTTTGAACCACGAGCCTTTGACACAACTGTTTAACACTGACTCTCATTTGCTACAATCATGTGTTAAAGGCACGATGCCTTTGGGGAAACATGTCACCTGTGGAATATTGCAGGATTCGTTTTGGAAAGAAGGTCAGGAACTCTTACCCAGAGATCTTTGAGAAGGGATGACTGGGACTGCAGTCAAAGGGGAGTGAACCAGTGACCAATCCATTACCCCTTTCAAAAGACTACATCTGCAAGTAATTGAGTTTGCTTTCTCTGGAAGAGAACCCAGTACCTCCCAAGGACAGTAATCTAAAGATGAAATAAGGAGAAAGGAAAGGAGAGTGAGGGGGGTAAAAGAGAGTCCATTACTACATTTGAATGTCCTTTCTCTCTCTCCCAAGTATTATGCTGATCTTTACTAGAATGCTACCACGCTAACCAGAAAAGCATGCAACAATTACTTACATGCTTCACTTGGTTCTTGATTAAATGTTGATTCTAGCCAGAAGCCCATGTCTGAATCTCATAACTATTCTTCAAGCCTGAAGAATATGGTTTAGTATACAGAAGAGGGCAACCAACTGGACTTGAACATTGGTGTCTAACAGTGGTGGCTAGCAGCAAATTTTGGAGTAGCAAATTCCTAATGAAGCAGCTTGAAAGGGCCTTAGACTCTCCCAGGTACCAAAAAATATACTCTTTTCATCTAGAGTATGTGCTCTTAATCATACTCAAAAGACCCCAAGGCATCCCTACATAGAATTTTTATTGTCTATAAAGAACCTGGATTGGAGAAAAATAACATTTCTATTTCCATTAACCTTCAACAGAAATTTAGAATACTTAAATTATCAATGTAGGCAACAAAGGTAAAAAAAACAAATTAAAAATTATACATGATATTTTCATATCAACATAGAGCTATGGCAGACACTTCAAAATATTATTTATGCTCATCCCTTTGATAAAATTATAGTTATTGACCTACTGCTAGATATCATTATTTAATAGACACATGAAATATTGTATCATGAATTTATGTTTCTAATATTTTGATAACTGAATTTTAATAAAATTGCCTTCCTTTGTGATTCTGTGTAATTTATTTTAAGCACCAAAACATTATTCTGAGTAGGCAACTAGAGGCCTCACCAGATTGCCAAAGGAGTCCTTGGCAGAAAAAAAAGTTAAGAAGCTTTGCCATAGAATCTTGCTGCTTTTTCTGAGGATGTGACACAAGCAGCTAGAATTTTGTTACCCTAAAGCAGTATTTGGCAAGCTGAAAGTTGTTACAGGCATTCTTACAGGGAGAAATTTATGCAGGTGTCTATATAAATAGAGATAAACCACTTTATGCCTATAGATCTGGCACAAATACAAAGTTAATATGTATAACTTAAATAGAGACAAAACTACAAAACTAATGAAATTTAAGTTAGTTATACTAATGAATAATGTTAACAGTATTCTATGAAAAGTATGGTTCTTCTGTATTTAGGAAGCTGATACTATCATGTATCCCAGCTGAGCAAGTGAGTCACCATTTTTCTCTGTTTGAATTGCCACGAAGGTGCCCTTTGTACATGAAGCCAGTACGTACTTCAGTTCCACAACTGAGAAAAACATTTATCAGGTCTGCCTCTGTCCCTTTCTTGATGGCTGGCAAACGTTTAGCCAATACAGCTTAGCAGCGACGTAAATCATAAATAGAAACTCAAATACAGGCACTAAAATTGCACATAAGTACTTGTTATAAGATGGTTATCCAGGTTATTGAGGTCAGGCTTACAGTAGTTATTTCTTTAGTAACACTGAAATGAAAGCATATATTTAAGAAATTGTTATAGAGAATTCTTGGATCCTCAGACTACATCTGAGTCCCTCAGACCCGGGATGGAAAAGTGCTATGCAGCAACGAGCAAGGAATGCTAAGGATACAATTCTCAGCACATTCAATCCATTCACTCATCTCCATTTACACAGATGAGCACAGATCCTCACTCCAAACAGCGTAATAATCCACAGTTGGTAAGCTACAGAGGTGGGTGCATTCCTCTGGGGACAGCAGAACTGACTTTTGAAAAATATAATGAAGACATCCAGGGTTCTATTGTTGATAACATTAGAAAATGTCAGGGAAAAAGGAAACGGGACTTAACATGATCTCAGATGTCTAATTAGACTTCCCCTCCCCAAATCCCCCTTTGTAGAGTTGCCTGATGAATAGTAATCCAGGCAAAACTTCAAGACATTCTCTGATCCCCTTAGCTTCATACTCTTGGCAGAACTTACTTTCAAGCTAATAGAGATACCATGCTACAAACAGAAAACTAGGAAGAGAGAACAACGTTAGGGTTTTTGACTGGTGTAAAAGCTTTCTACACTCAGCAAATTTTGAGCATGCGATTAGGGCACTTTGGTACAAAGTTTTCAGTGCTAAATCTTTCTTTAAAGGTGAATGAGAGGGGCATCTGGGTGGCTCCGTTGTTAAGTGTCGCCTTCACTCAGGTCATGATCTTAGGGCCTTGGGCTCCCTGCTCCGCAGGAAGCCTGGGTCTCCCTCTCCCACTCCCCCTGCTTGTGCTCCCGCTCTCGCTGTGTCTTTCACTGTCAAATAAATAAATAAAATCTTAAATAAATAAATAAATAAGTGAACGAGAGGCATGATGCATTTTCATCCAACACAGAAGATTACGGAGCTGGTTATCAAAGAGAATGATAACAAAACAGAACACTTGAAGCTTTTAGCACATTACCCCACACTTTTGTCACTTTAATTCCCGATCACAGTTTCTAGGTTACTTCACTGTGCACCATATTATTTTTAACCCAAAAGCTCTTGGTTGGTCAAAGAGTTTTTCCCTTTCCTTAAAATCAATTTATGTTTAAAAGTTCAAAAAATATAGAAGGAGAAAGGTAAAAACAAAAAAGGGGAAATGCAAAATGCAACCTAGAAAAATCCTTGCTGAAATATAACATGCAAGCTAAGAATGAATCTTTCCCTTTCTATATTACAACTGGGTTTCCAAATGCAACTAATGAAACTCCAGAAGTAAGAGATGTCACATAAAGCCTGTTTTACATTTACAAAGCTCTGCCACACAGTGTAACAGGGGGGGATATTCTGATTAAGAGTTTACAAACTATACTATTCTAAGCTTTGTCTTGATATTGAGGACCCCCAGGCAGAAAGGTCTTTTTTTTTTTTTTTAATACAGAGAGAGAGATCACATAGTACAGGCAGAGAGGCAGGCAGAGAGAGAGGGGGAAGCAGGCTCCCCGCTGAGCAGAGAGCCCGATGTGGGGTTTGATCCCAAGACCCTGAGATCATGACCTGAGCCGAAGGCAGAGGCTTTAACCCACTGAGCCACCCAGGTGCCCCCAAGGCAGAAAGGTCTTAAGGAAAGTCTACTTCCTCATACCTAGGCCTGGAGTTCTCTCCTTGGTTTCCTACCCAGGATATTTAGATAGAACAGAATGTCTGGCCACTGTATTTTTGGACTGAAGTGGACTTAAATAGCCTTCACATATGCCAGGAATTTAAAATGACATTTCAATTAGACAATAATTTTTTTTAAATTTATAAAAGCAAATCCTTTGCTAGGTGTTAGTACTGATACTTGGCATTAAAGGATGCATTTAAGTAAAACTGGTTAAATAAATATCCAGTACAGGAGTATGGTTAGATATTGTTAATGAAAAGGGATAAATTAGATATTAAAATTTTGAAATGACTATAGTTCATTTCTTTATTCATTCAATAAATATTTTATAGTGCAGTGAACAAAACAAACTACTCTCCCCGAGCTTAAATTTGCTCTGCAAAGAATGCAATGAAATTAAATGAGGAGGTATGAAATACTTGAAGGAGCCCTGGTCTAGGAGTCCCAAGATCACAATCCTGATGTCGTGCCTACCCACTACTAGACAAGTGATATTGTATATGTCAACTTAATTTCTCTAAGCTTCAATTCCATTACTTGAAATGGTGTGTATTTCCTGTCCTGTACACCTCTGCAGTTAATTATACACAAGGACCATAGAGAAAGTATTTAAATATGCCCTCAAAGCAACCGAAAGCTCTATCATCACAGGCTAGCAATATTACTGAAATGTATGAAAAACTATCAAATCACTTGTCAATAATTTTAGTTAATACAGACGGTCTATTGAGGGTCTAGGTGGTCAGACAGTAAAGCTCCATGCTAACCATCAAGTACATTAATAACATGGAATGACATATATTCAAAGGTTTTGACCTTTCTCCATTTTACCATTCTAAGTTCACCTGGATTTCCTTTACATGTCAAATTACCTTCATAGTCTCAAGCAATGTTCCAGCCTTAGGAAGAGAAAATGAGTCAAACAGACTTCCATCAAGCTTCCACACTGAGTAACAAATACCATATGTCTCTTTACTCTTCAGAGTATGTGTCTGCCACCTCTGCTTGAATCTTAACAAATTACAAAACTTGCAAAATAGAGACAAATCCACTTAGCAAAAGAAAATAACAATTGCCATAATTGCAACCACATTAACGGGGCTGAGTTTTTGCTTAAATGACTTCCGCTCTCATGATGAAAATCATTGTCCTTAAGAATTATGAAGTGATTAAAACATGAATAAAATCTTAAAAACTTCAAAACCAAACTCATAAGGAAAACAAATTTTTGTGACCATAATTTGGGTTTGTAGTTATTGCTGTCAGGTAATAAACACGGATCTGTATTAATCACTGGTGAACACCAAGCATGAGAAATAATTAATACATAGGTGCTGTATGGAACAATGGAATCCAAACAGTCTGTCTCTTTGGGGCTAGAGCAAGGGAATAATTCTGCTTTCCTTCAGACATGGATGAACATATGCTGTGATAGCTAAAAGTTAGCTTAATTCTTCCCTTTCTGGCTCACAATGAAAATCAATACTCTGTCCTAGACCTAGGCTGTGATTTCCTTATGTGGGTTTCCATGAAACAGGGAGGAACAAACAAGAAAATGACCATGAATGGATGGGCTTTGTATAATTTTCAATCACATAATCTTGTTTTAGGAAGTAGAAAGTAAGAATTAAGGGATGCCTGGGTGGCTCAGTCAGTTAAGCGTCTAACTTTGGCTCTGGTCACGATCTCAGGGTCCTAGGATTGAGCCCCAAGTGGGGCTCTGCACTCAGCACAGAGTCTGCTTGTCCCTCTGCCCCTTCCCCAGCTCACACTCTCTTTCTTTCTCTCTCTCTTTCAAATAAATAAAATCTTTAGAAAAAAAGAAAATAAAAATTAAGACAACTGCAGAGAAAGTTCTTACAGTGACTGTGCTCTGATTATGTTTTGCCAGCACTAACTGGATCAGAGCCGAAGCTCTTGGACACTTTACCCACAACTTCTTTCCCACCAGCACTCTGGAAGCTTAGTGCCTTTACTAAAAATCTGAGGGATGTTGAGGAATAGAATCACATTCCAGAGGACATTGCCTGCCACCATCTCCACACTCTGTCCTCTCTCTCTCTTCCAACTCTTGTTCTGGAATAGCTGACAGATCCCTCCATTTCTCCTCAAGCAGAGTTTCATACACGCCATTTTCCTCAAGTTGTGATTGTCAGTCACCAACACGTAAAATAAATTGCACAGCCAATAAAATAAGGAGAAGAGGGAAATAAGGTAAAAAGAACACATGAGCACCTCAAAAGAAAAGGGGGAGAGTTCTCATTAAATCACTGACATTCTGTCATAGAATTCAGGTCCTTCTCCCAAGGCATCAATAACAAAATAAGTAACTTCACTTACTTAATTCATTTAACCATCTCAAAATAAGTAACTTAAAACTTCAAAACAGAAACACAAGTTTTCTGAGGTGAACCACCATAAAATCCATACCATTGGACTGGGCAAGCAGTATGTCTCAGAAATGTTGAATGGCATTGATACATTTTCATTTCTTATCCTTCTCCCTATCTGTACAGCTGAGCTGATGGCATTTCATGTTTAGGAACAGAACTCTCAGTTAAGTCTGCCAGATAAGAGAGTGGAGTTTTGCCTGTGTGACCAGCAAGTGATAGTGAATTAAAAGCATTGGTTGCCACACTTAAAAATCCACCTGTGGGTTCCACAGACATTAAGGGGCAAGAGTATTCAGCACCCTCAGACTTACTTGTGTTCTTGTGATTTGGGTCCCCTGGGAGAGAAGCATCTGTGGTCCAAGCTGGAATCTGTTGACTGGGATGTGTAGCAGATGTTACAGTGCTCTTGTTACAAATTGTGTTTGTAAGAATAATATCAGACACTTGAACTTCACCATCAGTGACCAAAGGTTCACTCCCATTTGATTTAAAATAGGCTTTTTTTAATGTTCCTGGAAGACAAAAAAAAAGGTTATTTTGATATATTGATATATTACTGGAAGTATTTGTTTTTAAAAATCCCATTAAGAAAACTCTAGACCTACTTTCCCGTTTCATTCTACCCAGGCAAACACAAAGAGAAAGAAGATGGCTAGCAAAGCTACCCACTTCACTGGGACAACCAAGAGAGTTTCTCTTCTAACATGAGTACCCTAACTTTGTGAAGAAACTACTGCTTTCTCAAAAGCTTCAGGTAGAGAAACGGAGTCTCCTATCTCAGTGTCCTCGTGCCCAAAGAAGTTAGGACAATTCCACCTCGCCTGAGACTCACAACAAATAAATGAGATGTGGTAGATCATAACAGTGTTTCCTTCCTCTTTTCTCAGGTTCTCAACTTCATCCATCATTTGATACTACTTAGTACCCAGGACACAAGCTCTTCATATTTCTATATCTGCCACCAAAGGACAATAGTGCCTGCTTAGCTTCAGCCTTATATTCTTCCACATTTTCCAAAATTCAGTAACCTATGCATAACAGATAAATAAAAATAATAAGGCCCATATGTTTACCAAGACTACATCATAAAAACCCCCAAAAAGTAAAACTCTAATTCTAGAAAAACTGAGAGAAGGAACCAAATTATCTTCATCTTTGACCAGAAAGCATAAATATAATATGATTAATATGATATAGCTATTAAACTAAGATTATCAACTCGTCACTTTCTTGAGATACTCATTCATTGACAAAATAGTCAAACCTAAGATATTGGAAATCACCTAGCTTTGGTTTCGTCAGAAACTCCGGAAAACTTTGAAAGAGATGATGTATTTTTAACTTAGTAAAAATAGACAACAGACTGTTTCCAGAATATAACACTATAATTGAGTATGTCACTAAAATAAACAAATGTGATATTGATTCATTATAGAAATACCCAAGGGAGATTTTTTTTTTCTAAAGGAATTTACAATGAATGCTCTCATTGGCTCTCACTTTTCCAAACAGTCCATGGGCCATTAAAAGTAAAAGAAATATAAATAAAATGTTTAATATCAGTCTATGGAAAAAATTTCTCTACATGTGCTTGACACTTGGAAAACATTAACTACAAATCAAAATAGAAAAGCAGCTGTTTTCTAGCTAACTAAGGTCAACAGTTTCATCTGCCGAAGGATTCTAAATAAAACGCTGGAGCATAAAAGCTCAATTGTGACCATGTGGTGCAGGTAACATGCTCTCCAAAATGTCTGTATGATTCTGAGTCAATATTAAAGTCATACTAAATGTGATAGACTTGATGACTGTATAATATGTACAATATGTATTTCTTTCATACAGAAGAATGTATGAATCAATTAGATATAATTTTATTTTCATCTGTTTATTAGTTGCTCTCATTGTTACTTATTGTGACATAATAGTCTTTTTGCAATAACATGTTAATTCCACTAATGTGGCTGTAATGAACTTTTAAAGCCCATAGAGGTGATTTACTTATGATGCTAACCCTCTGAGTCAGCATCCAGCTCTGTCAACATACTTTTAGCAAATGCCAACTCCTCACAGTTAAAACCCTAAATAACTCACTTAACAGGAGTGCCTTTCCATATGAAACATTTCAACAGTTGTTCTTAACATTTTGTTTGTAGTTATTAGTCATATTAATAATCTTTCCTTTATCTTTTTCAACTGACCACAGTGGCAAAAGTGTTAAATGCATCTCTTTACTCTAAGAGGTCCTTGGAAAGATAGACTTTCTTAGGAAACACTGACTTAGATGACAACTTTCTAAAAAAATTCAGCTTCCTTGCTCTTAAACTCTACATATCAAAGCAAGTAGGCAGAACAGATAGAAAGGCAAAGGTAATACATGATATATGGGAGTTGTTGCAGTTACTATTTCTAGAGTACAATTTTAAGAGACAGACAGACCTACCAGCTGACAGGGAGGGAGAGGGAATAAACCCAAGGACCTATCGAAACACCTGAATTCATTAGACAATTCGTTTTCAAGAATCTCTGGAAACCGACCAACTCACAGTTGGTCATCTATTATGCATTTTTTTAAAAGTACAAAAATTATGGGCACCTGGGTGGCTCAGTGGGTTAAAGCCTCTGCCTTCGGCTCCGGTCATGATCTCAGAGTCCTGGGATCGAGGCCCGCATCCGGCTCTCTGCTCAGCAGGGAGCCTGTTTCCTCCTCTCTCTCTGTCTGCCTCTCTGCCTACTTGTGATCTCTCTCTCTCTGTGTCATATAAATAAATAAAATCTTAAAAAAAAAATAAAAGTACAAAAATTAGAACTGAGTAAGACTAAATACTCTCAAGCTATACCATGACGAGCTATAAAATTTCTGAGAGTTATTAGCCCAAAGTGGAAGGTTCATTCTTCCCATTTTGCCCCATCCTTTCTACATTCTTATTTTTATAGTGCTGTGCTTAAAAGTACAGGTCCTATAGCCTGACCATCTGGATTTAAATCCCATCTCTGGTACTTACCAGCCCTGAAACTTTGGTCAAACTCTCAACTGCCATAAAATAAGGAATATAAAAGGCCCTCCCTTCATGGGACTGGTCATTAGGATCAAATTAATTTCTCTCTCTCTCTCTCTCTCTCTCCACACACACACACACACACACACACGCACACACACATTTGGAATAGTTCCTGGTACATAGTAAGTTCTCAATAACTGTTAGTCATTACTACACAATGATAGTCATGAAAGCAAAACTGCCTTCCTTAGGGCTACTAAGGTACTTTTAAATAAATATCAATTTCCATTTACAATAAATACATCCCACATAACAAAAATGGCTAAGGAACTGTTCAAAAATGAATCACTTAACCTACTTTTGGAGTGAATGAAGTGGGGCTCTTTCACGCCAAGTTAATACAAGGCCACACTGGGCAAGGTTGTATGGCTCAGATGGTCGTGGGGTTTTTATAAGCAGAAGAGGGAGGTGAGAGGGTGTGCATCGAGCCATGCAGCATAAGGACTCAATGGACCATTGCTCATTTTGCATATGAAAAGAGGCTACAACCCAAGGAGTGCAGGAAGCCTCCAGAAGCTGGGAAAGATAGGAAACAGACTGAACCCTAGAGCCTCCAGAAGGAATACAGTCCTGCCAACATCTTAATTTTAGCCCAGTGCTATTTGGACTTCTGCCCTCCATAACTCAAAGTTAATATATTTATGTCATTTTAAGTTACCAAGTAATTGATTTGTTTTAGCAGTCATAGGAAACTAACATAGGCATCTTGCTAAGGATATTCACTATAGGCATCTATGGAGTTAACCTTCCAACAATCTTTTGAAACAGATGCCATCATCATCTCTTCTTTACAGAGTTTCAGGGAGAAGGAAAACAAAGCTTTCAAGAGTTATTTCACTTAACCAAGAACTGAGGGACATGATACACACACATGCACATGCACCCGTACACACTTTTCGTTTTGGACAAATTGTACAAGTGGGAAAAAATCAACCATCAAATGCATGTAAAAATATTATCTTCCTATGATGTGAGCTTATAAGTAATTCCTTATCTTTATATCTCTAGTCATGTGGTAGCACATTTACTTGGCATTTTCTATGTGCCAGGAACTTTGTATTTACTCTCTGCTGAAAACACAACATTTAGTAAGAGCTTCTTATCATCAAGATGTTTATAGATTAGGGGCGCCTGGGTGGCTCAGTGGGGTAAAGCCTCTGCCTTCAGCTCAGGTCATGATCTCAGGGTCCTGGGACTGAGCCCCACATCAGGCTCCCTGCTCAGCAGAGAGCCTGCTTCCCCCTCTTTCTCTGCCTGCTTCTCTGCCTACTTGTGATATCTCTCTCTCTCTCTCTCTCTCTCTCTCTCTCTCTCTCTCTCTCTCTCTCTCTTTCTGTCAAATAGATAAATAAAAATCTTTAATAAAAAAAGATGTTTATAGATTAGTTGAGGGAAACAGGCATGTAGTGTAAAAATACAGACCATGATACAAGGGCTTTGAGAAAGATATGCATAAGGCAATCTGGTGACAGAAAGTAGAGAAGTAGTTGTCATGCCATTTGAGAAAGTCAGGAAAGGTTTCTTAGGGGAGAATGATCCTCAGTAGAAATCTTAAAAGATAGTTAACAATTATGTAGGTTTGAGCGAAGCATTTGTGGGGAAAAGGGGGTATGGTAATAGGGCATGGAGAACTTTCTAGATGGAACAAAGGGGTAAAGATATGCAAAGCCCAGCAGCAGGTCATCAAACACTGCTAGCCCACGGGGCACTGGCAGGAAGAAAGGCGAGAGAAGGAGAACCAGCCACATAGTGAAGAGTAGTTCCTGTTTAAAATCCTGGAATTGTTCTTGTGATGAAGAACTTTTGAAGGATCTTTAATAGGTGGCACATTGAATGATCACTCTGGCAACAGGGTGATGCTGGAAAGGGGTCAAGTCTAGAGGATAATAAGAAGGCTACTGCAATAGTCCGAGTGGGAAAAGAGTATGGCCTGACCCAAGGCAAAAGCAATGAAGACAAAGGTACCATTTGGAAGAGAACTTTCAGAGGCAAAATTGTGAGTGATAAGAGAATGAGTCAGAAGTCCCTTCCAGGTTTCTGGTTTGAGTTACTGTGTGTATGAAGGGACCCTCAAATTAGATAGAAGTGGTAGTCATTAGTGATATTCATCAAATATTTTCAATTCTCTTGCATTCTACTAAGACATATGCGTGTCTTAATTCTCTGTCTGGCTTAATTCTCTGTCTCTGGCTTAATTCTCTGTCTCTGGATGTTTTTGACATTGGTCAAAGGATACAAACTTCCAGTTATAAGACGAATAAGTTCTGGGGATCTAATGTACAGCCTGGTGATTATAGGTAATAATACTGCATCATACACTTTAAAAAAATCTCAGCACTCTTTTTCTTTTTCTCTGGCACAATAACTGCATAGGTGCGAGATGATAGCTGGTCTGTCAATTTAGTCCCCGAATGACCTCAATGAGCATAGCTCCCATTCCATTCGCAAAGGACTTGTAACACAAGTGAAAAATTACCTTTATTGTTTTTAAACTGCTATTATTTTAGGATTACCTTTGTTGCACAGGATAGCACAGACTATCCTGACTATTACCATAGATAATTTACATATACATCAACTATAAAATGCCTGGGAAACATTCAAGGGGAAAAAAGTCTAAATCTAGAGAATTTTAATATTTCCTCCAGAATGACTTGCCAGACCCCATAAATTTGTATCTTCCTTGTGGTTCCAAAGCACACACTGTTTGTATCACACCTACTCTCAAGAGCAATTGTCTGTTTCCCTATCTGCCTCCTTGAAGGTTGTATTATGCATGTCTGCATCTCAGGTGTCCAGCAGAACACTTGGCACCAGTGTCGACCTTAATGAATATTTGTTGAAATGTATGGATGCTGAAGGAAGTCATGGGAGTAAATGACATTACCAAGAAAGGTATGAATGTCAAGTGAGAAGAGAGAGAGCTTAGGGCAGAAACCCCAACATTTAATGGCTAGGTAAAGAAAGATGAGCTCAAGGAGACAAAGAGCAGCCAGAAATAGCAGAAAATTCAGAAGTGAAAATATGCAGGCAAAACAGAAGAGCATTTTGAAAAGAAAGAGTAGTCAAGACTAGACGAGATCATATCTGGTCATATGGTTCCACCTGAATGAAAGACAGTGTTGCTGGCACCAACTAACCATGAACATACTCCATCTGAACTGGCAAAAACAAACATAGAGAGAAAGTATGGGTTATTTTTTTAAAGGACAATAATAATTACATTTATTGAGCATTTACTGCTAAGCACTTTAGATCCATTATTCCATTTACTCTTCACAACCTTATGAAGTAGATACTAATATCATCTCACTTTACAAAAGAGAAAAGCGAGAACTAGAACGTTCTATGAAATTGCTCGATATCGAAGCCAGCGAGTAGGAATTCAAAACTATGCAGTCTGACTTCAAAGCCTAGTCTTTTCACCATGATGCTTTGTTTTTCAAGTGGTAATATTTATCATTTTTATTTATTAATTTTTGAACAATACCTTTAAAAAGTCAAACTTCATTCTCTGTATTTTTAGGAAAATGGCTGGCTCCACATTATGAATGAAGATGAAAATCTATCTCCTCTGATCACCCTCCTGCCTTCTATTACCCAATTTGGGTTATTATATTCTTTTCCTTTCTTTTTTAATTTTGTATCTCTCTCTCTTTTTTTTTTAAGTCTTACTCAAACACACATTGGTTTCAGATGCTGTGCATTGGATAAAAAGTTACTGGTGCCTTAGTAGTAGGACAAAAAGAGAAAGAGGGTTGGGCGCCTGGGTGGCTCAGTGGGTTAAAGCCTCTGCCTTCAGCTCAGGTCATGATCTCAGGGTCCTGGGATTGAGGCCCGCATCGGGCTCTCTGCTCTGCAGGGAGCCTGCTTCCTCCTCTCTCTCTGCCTGCCTCTCTGCCTACTTGTGATCTCTCCCTCTGTGTCAAATAAATAAATAAAATCTTAAAAAAAAGAGAGAGAGAGAGAGAGAAAGAGGGTAAGATCAGATTGCAGTGGGTTGAGGACTGGATCAAGCACAGAAATCACCTTGGGATCTCGCTAGAATTCAAGGTCAGCAGGTCTGGAGTGGGATCTGCTTTTCATGCAAACTCTCAAGTCATGCTGACATTGCCTCCATGCACCACACTTGGAGTACAAGAGTTTAGGCTTCCATTTCAGAAAGCCTGGGACATTACATGTCACCTCAGGCCTGAGCAATTAAAGAAAAACTATTCTCAAGTTTGAGAACTCTATGTCCATGAATCTGTACCTGAAGGCCAGGGTTATTAAAGGAATTCAGGGACTTAACTAAGGAGTCAGGAATCTTAACTAAGGAATCAGGTCACGAAAGGTCACAGAGGATCTTAGATTTCTGGTGTAAGGAAAGAAGGATCTGGGAGGTTTTTCCATGTTAACGTGATAATCAAAATACATTATAAGTCAGGAAGTTAAAATTCTTCTAATCCCAAATTCTTGTAAAAGCCACAAGCTGAGAAGGAGTTTGCTAAGAGAAAAACTGTATTTAAGTTCAACAATCATTAGCTCAGCTAGAATTTTTGAAGAGGAAAGTCACTTAGGTAGAGAATTATTTCTTCTGAGTTCAAGAAAAATAGGCTATTTACCATATTTCTTATATCTTCACCATCATAATTTTCCTTTCTTCTTATTGCATGACAAAACAAAAAATTAACTGGCCGCATATTGTCCTTTGACAGTACTACGAAAATTAGGAAAGTTACCTTAGACCACCCTTGATAAGCTTATGGCTAAAACAAACAAAATTTATTTTAGAAGTGGGTGAATAGAAGGGCCTTTGAAATCAAGCTTCAACAGCCTGGGAAAGAAGACAGGAAAAAGAAGACTCTCCAAAGAGACTCTTTGGACCATAACTTTGGTGAAATGAAGATGACTAATAGTTTGCAAAAATCAGTGCAAACAAGAGTCCAAATCATCACACTTGGAGGACTGTTGTAATAACCCCATATTTTTTCTTCCTGCCACATACTCTATCCACTTCAGCCTTCTCTCCCCACACCTGCCAAAGGCACCTTGTGAGAGCTTCTACCAGATCAAACATGTCACCCCCATACTCCACATCCTCATTGCAGAGTCCATATTTAAGGTGCCACTCCATCCGAAAAGTCCACCCTCAACTCAAACTAGCTTTGGGCCCCTGTCATAAACTCACATAGCAATGGTCTCTTCCCACATCAAAGTTACCTCTGGTGTCATTAATTAATTGTGTGATCATTTTTTAATGCCCTCCTCCCTCACTGAACTGTGGGGTCCATGAGGGTAGGCTTTATTTGATGCCATAACACACTGCCTTGTACTCAATAAATGTTCATTAAGGGATCGAATGGTACTGAAATACACCTACAATTCTATTTCTGTCAAATGTTTCCCAATATACCAAAATAATTTTACTTTAAATATTGCATATACGTGTTTATGTATTATTTATATATTTACATGTCATTTAAGGTAGATATCAATGCAATCTCTAATAAAGTATTCTGTGACAAAAGCTGCCTCTTCTAGGCATGGGAAGGCAGCACGACCTGCTGCCAGTTTAATTCTGATAAGAAGTGGATTAGCCTCTGAAATTAACCCTCGGGTCTAAGCATAAGAGCCATGTGAAACCTGCCATCACATTGCAAATCCAACAGTCAAATTTATTCCTTCCTAGAGACTTTACTGGCGATTAAAACATACTGTGGCAATGGCTGGGTTGTAGAGTCATTGGAGTTATGGATTATGGGATTACAATGACAACGGACCATAGCACAAAGATTTTAGTTCTTATGGATAGTTAAAAAGAAATAAACACATTTTTAGTCAATTTTTGAGTATAATAAAAATAATTCTTTATTCCCATAATTAATTTTGTTTATAAAAACACTACAACAAATTTAATTTCATTTGACTTACATAACAATTCTGTGACATGAATAAGAACTTTATTCCTCCTCTGAAAGAGAAGTTAAAGCATCTGACCAAAACCCACACATCTAGTAAATGGAAGAGGAAGGCCACTAAACCCCAGTCTTATAAATTATTATAAATTATTTTCCTACGTCACGTGGCCCTCCATTATTAAGCTATAACTAAAGAAATAAAAACCTAGGGAGAATATTGTAACTTCCCCACTCCTCAGTTTTCTTTTCAATGTCTTTCAAAACCTAAATCTTTTTTTAAAAAATATTTTTTAGTATAATCAACATAGTGTCACATTAGTTTCATGTGTGCAACATAGTAATTCAACTTCTCTCTGCTATGCTATGCTCACAAGTGTATCTACCATCTGTCACCATACAAGGCTACTATAATATCATTGACTGTGTTCCCTATGCTGTGCCTTTTATTCCCGTGACTTATTGTCTCCGTACCTGGAAGCCTGTATCTCTCACTCCTCTACACCCATTTTGCCCATCCCCTTACCCCCTTCCCTCTGGCAGCCATCATTGTATTTATAGTCTGATTCTGCTTTTTGTTTGTTTATTCACTTGTTTTGTGTTTTTTTAGATTCCACATATGAGTGAAATCATATGGCGTTTATCTTTCTCAATCTGACTTACTTCACTCAGCTTAATAGACTTTGGGTCCATTGATGTCACAAATAGCAAGATCTCATCCTTCTTAAAAATGGCTGCAAAATATTCCACATCATATATATATACTGCATCTTCTATCCATTTGTCTACTGATTGACAATCGGTTTGCTTCCATATCTTGGCCATTGTAATTAATGCTGCAGTAAACATAGGGGTGCATGTATCTTTTCGAATTAGTGTTTTCATTTTCTTTGAGTAAATACTCAGTAGTGGGTGCTGGAACATACAGTAATTCTACCTTTAATTTTTTTGAGGAATATCCACACTGTTTTTCACAAGGGTTGCACCAATTTGTATTCCCACCAACAGTGCACAAGGGTTCTTTATCTTCACATCCTCACCAACACTTATCATTTCTTATGTTTTTTGATTTTAGCCATTCTGAGAGTCATAAAGTTATATTTCATTTTGTTTTCAATTGCATTCCTTGCAAATTTCCTTGACTGATGATGGTGAGAATCTTTTGATGTGTCTATATGTCTTCTTTGGAAAAATGCCTATTCAGGTCCTTATTTTTAATTAGATTATTTAGGGGTTTTTGTGTGCGTGTGTGTGTGTGTGTGTTAAGTTGTACAAGTTCTTTATACATTTTGGATATTAACCCCTTATTAGATATATCTTTTGCAAATATCTTCTCCCATTCAATACATTGTCTTTTTGTTTTGTTAATGGTTTGGTTTTTTTGTTAATGGTTTCCCTCACTATGTAGAAGCCTTTTATTTTTGTGTGGTTGCAATACTTTAATTTTGCTTTTGTTTCCCTTGCTAGAGGAGACATACCAAGGAAAACGCTTCTATGGCCACTATCAAAGAAATTACTACCTATGTTTTCTTCTGGGAATTTTATGGTTTCAGATCTCACATTTGCTTCTTTAATCCTTTATGTGTTTATGTTTGTGAATGGTATAACAAAGTGGTCCAGTTTCATTCTTTTGCCTGCAGCTGTCCAGTCTTCCCAGCACCTTTTGTTGAAGAGACTTTTCCCATTGTATAGTCTTGCCTTCTTCGTCATAGATTAACTGACCGTATAAATATGGCTTTATCTCTGGACTCTGTATTCTCTTTCATTGATCTATGTGTCTCTTTTCATGCTAGTGCTATATTGTTTTGATTATAAAGCTTTGTAGTATATCTCAAAATTTAGGATTGTGATCTCTTAAGCTTTGTTCTTATTTCTCAAGAAGGCTTTGGCTATTTGGGGTCTATCAAAATTTTAGTATTGTTTGTTCTAGTTCTTTGAGAAATTTTCTTAGTATTTTAATAGCGATTGTACTCAATCTGTAGATTGTTTTGGATAGTATGGACATTTTAACAATACTAATTCTTCCAATCCATGAGCATGGAATATCTTTCCATTTGCTTCTGTCATCTCCAATTCTTTCATCAGTGCTTTATAGTTTTCAGAGTACAGGTCTTTCACTTCCTCTGCTAAGTTTATTCTTAGGTATTTTCTTCTTTTTGGTGCAATTGCAAATGGAATTATTTTCTTAACTTCTCCTATTGATGCTACTTCATTTTTTAAAAAAGATTATTTATTTATTTATTTGACAGAGAGAAACACGGCGAGAGGGAACACAAGCAGGAGAAGTGGGAGAGGGAGAAGCAGGCTTCCCGCTGAGCAGGGAGCCTGATGTGGGGCTCAAGCCCAGGACCCTGGGATCATGACCTGAGCCAAAAGCAGACGCTTAAGGACTGAACCACCCAGGTGCCCCCGATGCTACTTCATTATTAGTGTACAGAAATACTATTGATTTCTGGGGGTTAATTTTGTATCCTTCAAATTTGCTGACTTCATTTATTACTTCTAATAGTTTTTTGGTGGAGTCTTTAGGATCTTCTATGTATGGTATCAAGTCATCTGCAAATAGTGACAGCTTATCTTCTTCCTTACAAATACTGATGCCTATTATTTCTTTTGGTTCTCTGACTGCTGTGGTTAGGACTTCCAGTATAATGTTGAATAAAAGTAGTGAGAGAGGACATCCTTGTCTTGTTCCTGATCTTAGAGGAAAAGCTCTCAATTTTTCACCATTGAGTATAATGTTAGCTGTGGGTTTTTTATAACTGACCTTTATCATGTTGAGGTATGTTCCCTCTACACACTTTGTTGAGAATATTTATCATGAACAGTTGTTGAATTTTGTCAGGTGCTTTTCTGCATCTATTAAGATGATCACATCATGATTTTTATTCTTCATTTTGTTCATGTAGTTTATCACATTGATTGATTTGCAAATGTAAATTATCCTTGCATCCCTAGAATAAATCCCACTTGATTGTGGTGATAATCCTTTTAATGTATTATTGAATGGTTTGCTATTTTGTTAAGGATTTTTGCATCTGTGTTCATCAAAGATATTGGCTTATAGTGTGTGTGTGTGTGTGTGTGTGTTGTCTTTGTGTGGTTTTGGTGTCAGGGTGATGCTGGCCACATAGAATGCCTTTGTGAGCTCTCCTTCCTCC
This sequence comes from Ailurus styani, assembly GCA_002007465.1. Classification (NCBI taxonomy): domain Eukaryota; kingdom Metazoa; phylum Chordata; class Mammalia; order Carnivora; family Ailuridae; genus Ailurus; species Ailurus styani. The sequence continues at coordinate 12,059,547 of LNAC01000005.1, forward strand.
TTTATTTTTTGGAATAGTTTAAGAAGAATACATATTAACTCTTTCTTAAATGTTTGGTAAAATCCACCTTGAAATCTATCTGATCCTGGACTTTGATTTTTTAAAAACCAAAATCTTTATTTTAGAGTCCAAATCTTTGGAACCATATGGACAGCTCAGAGTATCTGCTGATTTTAGAAACACTAAACTAAACTAAACTAAGCCTTCGTAGTTCCAACTTCGGTTTTGAGGGTTGAAGAGAGAAACAAAATTTGCTATTGCTCTCTTCTATATCCTGCCGCTGAAATAATTATTCAGAAAAGTCCAACTCTTATCTTCAGGAATCTCTTTGCCACTTCACTTTATACATGAGAGAAGCCCAAAGAGACAAAATTAGAGACATAGTGCATCTGTGTTAGCATAAAGCTTTTATTATCTATTCCTAAACAGTAATCCTCTCACTATTATCTTTGTCTTTTGAAGCTACAGCTCCTGTTATTTATACAAAATTGGCATCCCACCATCCCATAGTTACCTAATGGTCCCATAAATAACTATAAAACTTTGAAAGAGCATGGAGTAATAAACACAAACCAAACAGAACAGTTTAAAAGTAAGCAGGATTTAATGAGGTTTTTATAAAACACAAATATAAAATGGTTTTATTGCTCATTACAGCAACAAACATCTCAGTTATAAAATAGGAAATGTTTATTTGAGCAGATATTACTTAATATATCCATATATCATCTGGTGTAGAATCTATGAAAAGAATGCTTTTGAAGAAAATGCCCAGGAAACCCCCATTTCTAAAGGTTACCTAAATATAAGCCAAAGTGGCACTTAGAAGTCGTTATATATAATCCCATATATAGCAATAAAAAATTCTATTCCTAGGTATAAACCCAAAAGAAATGAAAACATATGTTCATGCAAAAACTTGTACATGAATGTTCAGAGCAATATTCATAATAGCCAAAAGATGAAAACAACTAAAATTGGTAAATGGACAAAGAAAATGTGGTAAATCCACACAACAGAATATTATTTGGCCGTAAGAAGGAATGAAGTACTGAAACACGAGAGAACATGAATAAACCTTGAAAATATTATGCCAAGTGAAAAAAAAACTGGTTACAAAACCCATGTATGGTCATATGAAATGTCCAGAATAGGGAACTCTATAAAGACATTATTACATAGATTAGTGGTTGCTTAGGGCTGGGAGGGCGGGGGTGGGGAGTGGGCTATGGAAAGACGGGAGACTGACAGTGAAAAGTACAGCTTCTTCTTAAAGTGGTAAAAATGTTCCAAAATTGATTGTAGTGATGGTTACACTTGCCTGTGAATATACTAAAAATTATTTGATTATACACTTTAAGCAGGTATGTGATTTATATTTCAATAAAGCTATAAAGATAGGAACTAATAAACAAACAAACAAACAAAATTTAACCGAAATAAAGCACTGTCTTAATAGCATCTCTCCTCTGTTGAGAGGCCTCTAAGCACTGAGGTACTTAGTGCTTTAAGTACACTTAAATGTATTTAAAACTTCTATTAGCATTCTACCCTGAGAACGAAAGGGGGTAGTCTTTAATGTATGTGAGCCTCTGAATACATTATTACCAGAATTAGATTTTAAAATGTCAGTGGTTGGGAATGCAAGCTGGTGCAGCCACTCTGGAAAACAGTATGGAGGTTCCTCAAAAAGTTGAAAATAGAGCTACCCTACAACCCAGCAATCGCATTACTGGGTATTTACCCTAAAGATACAAAGGTAGTGATCCTCAGGGGCACATGCACCCGAATGTTCATAGCAGCAGTGTCCACAAGAGCCAGACTATGGAAAGAACCTAGATGTCCATCAACAGATGAATGGATAAAGAAGATGTGGTATATATACACAATGGAATACTATGCAGCCATCAAAAGAAATGAAATCTTGCCATTTGCAACAACGTGGATGGAACTGGAGGGTATTATGCTGAGCGAAATAAGTCAATCAGAGATAGACAATTATCATATGATCTCTCTGATATGAGGAACTTGAGGGCCAGGGTGGGGGGTCATGGGGTGGGGAGGGAAAAATAATGAAACAAGATGGGATGGGGAAGGAGACAAACCATAAGAACCTCCTAATCTCACAAAACAAACTGAAGGTTACTGGGGGGTGGGAGGGTAGGGATAGGGTGGCTGGGTTATGGACACTGGGGAGAGTTTGTGTTATGGCGAGTGCTGTGAAAGGTGTAAGCCTGATGATTCATAGACCTGTACCCCTGGGGCAAATAATAATAAAAAAAATGTCAGTGGTATGACTGGTAGAACCAGACAGACTCTCACAGAGATAACAACTATAAATCTGGACAGAACACAAAAAAAGTACTTGAAGACCCTGGAAAGGAAACAAAAGCAGGCCAACTCTGGAGGAGTGCAGAGTCTTGGAAGGAAAAGAGTGATAAAGATGAAGTTCAGTTTTGTCCTGCCTCTAGCCTGAGAGCAGGCCACAGTTGGTACAATATGGGCACAGGGTGACTAAAACTCCGATAGGAAATCTGAGGGCTCCTGGGCTGAGCCACTTTCTCTCTTTTTTTTTTAAGATCTTATTTATTTATTAAAGAGAAGGTGCATGTGCGAGGGAGGGGGTGGGGAGAGAGAGGAAGGGCAGTGGGAGAGGGAGAAGCAGGCTCCCCACTGAGCAGGGAGCCCAATGGGGGGCTCCATGCAGGGCTCAATGCAGGGCTCAATCCCAGGACCCCGGGATCTGACCTGAGCCAAAGACGGACACTTTACCGACGGAGCCGCCCAGGCGCCCCTCTCTGTCTTCTTACTTATCACCCTCTGACCTCTGAAGTGTCCCTCCACTCCTGGTGGCTGTGAAACCCAGCATTTCTGGGTTCTTTTCCTTCTTGTCTGACCATTCTTCCTGTATCCCTTGCTTTCTCCTCTTTCTTTATCTTCCCCCTTAAATACTCCAGGGCCTTTGCCCTCAGCCATTCATCAGCACCCTTTCTCTTCACGGTTCATCTACTACTACTGCTTCAACTGCCAGTCAGACTCCCACCTTCGTTACTGTGGTCAGGACTCCCTTCGGAGCTTCCCTTCTGGTTACTTCTAGCTTCAGGTCAGTAACAGTGCAGTGGGGGTTAGGTTCTAAAGTGAGGACAGAAGCCACAAATCGCGTAGAGTTGCCATTTCCCTTGAAATTTCCTTAGGAGAGTAACATGTTCTTATATTCCTGCATTCATTTCTTGGTCCTGCCTCTACTGTTGAGTTTGCCCAAGATAAATGCACCCAGACTGTGATGCCACTGGATTTTGCTGTCTCCAAGTATCTCTGCGTTAACGCATCCAAACTCAACTTGCAACCTGCCCCCCATCGAGTGCGTCCTTCTCCTCCACCTCTACTTTCCACATTACCAGATGGCACTAAAATCACCCTGATTTCCTCAGCCAAAAATCCAGTAGTCAGTATTGACGCCTCTTCTCCTTCACGCCAAAATCTAATCAGTCTTGATTTGTGTTGCTTTTAATGCACCAAATGCCTCAATCCAAGCCCTTATCATCTTATACTTAGGCACAGCCAGAGCCTCAAAAAAGGCCTCCTCCAATCCCTCTGCCTCCAGTCCTCTACAGCGCATCTAGGTCTACCGTCTTTTGCAAATGCAAATTTGATCAGATTCCTCCCCACTTGGAGACTGGGAGATCCTCCAATGGCAAACTACCACCCACGGCACTGATTTTCAAGCATTTTTGTAGCAGGTAAATACTATTTTCAAATAAATATTGGGTAAGATCCTAATATCTACAAATAGATACAAGCCATATTTTATTAGGATTAATTTACTGTATAAGTTGTAAGTGTGACTTTTTAAAAACCAAACATTGAGAAAATAATGGCAGTTTTGGTAAAATTAAAAATTCAAAATTGTTGGTAAGCAATTTGATCAGAATCATCTCGCGATTTATTTCTCTGTTTCATTTGCCTACATGTGATAAAAAAAAATCCTAATTCGTAGCAATAGGTAGCAGGATTTCCTCCTCCAATAGTTCCCCTTTTAAATTTAACATGTTGTTTATTTAAAAAGATACCAAGATCCAAATACAAATGAATTAATCTGTCAGCACAAATTATTTGGTTGCTGGTCTACACTTGGTTAAAACTTTTAGTTTGACTATGTAAGATTTATTTTTTAAAATGGTAAGTCAAGACATTGAAACTCCTCCCCTGAACCTTGTTTCCATGGCAGAGAGTTTGAAAACCAATTATCTAGGTGCTGAAGCCCAATTTCCTTAGGACAACTCGCAAGGTCCTGTGTCATTCAGGTTTTATCTATCAATCTAGCTGCTTTTCCTCCCACTGCCAAAATTCCATCCATTATCCTAAGTCTATCTCCCGCTGCCACAGGGGTCATACTCTGGCACTTGCTCTTTTCTCTGCAAAACCCATGCGCACCTGAATTTCTATGAACTATTCCAAAGGTTAAAATATTAATGCCTCATGAAGCCTTCTTTGACACCCCAGAGTACCTTGCATATGCCTCCATCATCAACATGTGTTACCTTGAGTAATAATCACGTCTTTCTCTCAACCATGAGCTCCTATGGAAGGCAGACTAATTTAACTATCCCTAAGTTCTCAGGGACTTTCAAAGTGCCTGGTACCTGGTAATCACACCTTACATGTTTTGCATCAATTACTTCATCAATTTCTATTAATAGGAATAACTAGCAGAGTGATTTCGGTGGCTGAATCTTCAGAGTTGCATAAGATAGTCAACGGATAACCCTCCATCAAGTTGACACTTCAGGTTAAATAAGTACTAAATAGAAATCACTGATAGGCTCATTTGAGTTTTGACTTCATTTTTCTTTCATAGCGGCATCACTCACCAACAAAGGAAAGCAGGATCACCAGCAGGACGATGAGCGCACAGATACATGGAATCAACACCAGCAACAGGAAGCGGAGAATATTAGTAGTAGCCACCTTCTGAGAGCAGCCTTCACCCATGTTATTGTCAACAGCTCCCAAGACCTAAAGTAAAGGGGAATAGGAAACATGGTTTTAATATTACAAAGCAATTCGAGATGCCATATGGAATTTTAGAGTACAGCTGTCCATTCAGAGCAGAAGTATTCCAGAGAGATTCTGGTGCGTGTCCTTTAGGGCATGAAAATGAACTTAGTCACTAAATCACGGTAATAAATGAACAAATAACTGTACAATCGCATTCAGGGCAGAGAAAATCATCTATTTCTGAAATGTTTTTCAGGAGTACATGAACTTTTAATGTGATTCCACCTTGATTTTTTTTAACATATCTGCCAATTTGGTATTATTCTGAAAGGCTACAAATTACCATGGCCCAGAGCTATAAGAAAAGATGGCCTAGTACCGTGGTAACGTATTGGTGCATAAGTGAAGACAGGACAATTACCCAGACTTCATTGCTGTTTGTCTCACCAGTCCTAACCCAAATTTGCATGAATCTGGATAAAATTAATTTTCAGCCTTTCAGCAAGGTTAAATGTACTTAGTGGCTGAGGTTGAACACTGAAAAAGAGCCCGTCTTGTTGACCAGTTAAACACTGACAACCCCTCAGGACACCTTCCACTGTCTATGCTGCCAAAGTAGTCTATCCATCCGTGAGAGGATTATGAGATGCAATCGTGAGGGTTCTGATGAAAGTTCTTATCATCAAATACTTTAAATTTTGCTAACTTAAATTTAAATTAAATACTTCAATTTTTAGTTCAGTCTCTTGCCAGAAATGATGTCTGGAAACTGATTTATTACAAATGGCTAGCTTAAGGCAGTGACTTTTTCGACAGGAATCTGAGATGAAACTGAAAGTGATTTGAGAGGCACCTAAGTAGCTCAGTCGGTTTCAGTGGCTGCCTTCAGTTCGGGTCATGATCCTGGGGTTCTGAGATCGAGACCCGTGTCAGGCTCCCTGCTCAGTGGGGAGTATGTCTCTCCCTCTGCTTCCCCCTCTCCCCCCACCCCCACTTGTGCTCTCTCACTCTCTCTCTCAAATAAATAAATATTTTTTGAGTGGTTTGAGTCTCACACTATGAGCAGTTCTTCCAGTCCCACATGAAGTTGCTTCTCATGGTTTTCTCATAGACTTCTGACACTCCTTGCATTTTCTCCTGTGACAGGTTCAGAGCATGAATTGTAACTTCTGCATAACTAACTCTCGAATCTCTCTTGAGTCCCAAACTTCTTTCAAGTTTTATCTTATGTTCCCAATGCCTAGTGCTTAGCAGGATCTCTTCTCAACATGTCTAAAATCAAACTACTCTCTTCTCTATCCCTACATTCAAACTAGTTCTCCTGATTTCCACATTTTGCTAACAGACACTCTACTACTCCAATAACCCCAAGACTCTTCACTTCTTCATCATCCCCGCAATGTCATGCATTATTCAGGGTTCATTGGTTCTTCCCCTATAATAGATATCTGATTTTGAAAAATGAATGACCTTTGAGATAAAGCGTTATCATAAACAAGAAGCTGTTCTAACAGAATGGTCCTGTACTTGATCATTTATAGCATATAACAAGTACTTGATAATTTCCCATGGATACAAAGGCAACTTTGATAGGTTCTTCTGAATTGCAAGTCATATATGATACTCCAATTCTGCTTTATCCCCCGTCCATCAGAATCAATTCTTGTTCACTAACACATATTGCAAGTAGGGTTCACTACATACACTGCGATATAATGATATCCTCTGTAATTTTAAGAATACCCAATGAGACATATTATTTGAAAGAACATACGATGTTAGCTTGAGAGTGGCTTGATCTCCTAGGTTAATGTCTTTACCGACCCATTGCCTCTGCACCTGGTTTACTTCACCAGCCAAGGTGAGATCATTCAGAGTTAATTTACAATTTAGTGTGCAAGAAGACATGGCACTGTGTTAGAGGAGACCATGGAAAAGATGCGACCACCCATTGACCTGTGAGCTGGACCCAGGGAATCAGAGGTTCCTCACCCCTGCCTCTGTCCTTGAAATGTACCACTGTTCCCACAGCCAGAGCCATTTTCAAGAATGCAGGCTTGAGAGAGCAATGTGCTGTTGAGACCATCTGGACAAAACACATGACTGAACCCAGTTAAAGCCTCTATATAAACTTTTATGATTCTGGCTGGCAGGTATGGAAAACTCCTCATTGTGTCTGCACAAACAAGCCTCATAGAAAGTTCTCTTGCTATTAAACCTACCATCTACCAATCTAAAGTGGTCTGCCTCTTTCTTTAGTACTCCTTGTCCTCTGTATATGGAGGCCAGTTTCAAATTTTACCCAGGGAAGCTCCCAAGTTTGCAAACCAACACACTGACACAATTTAATATAAGATCTGCAATAGCACATTGATTACAAGGCTAGCATTGGGTGCGTGGTGCCCTTTCAGGCTTGGAGATAAGCAAGTGTGGGACTATAGCCCAACAGAGACAGTAGTAGACTCTACTTACATATTTCATTTGCTCAACAATTAAGTTATTGAACACCTACTATTATAATAAGCACAGAGACGGATATATAACAATGATTTCAAACCAACTGTCCCTCAAAAGTTCAGTCCTGTAGGAGAGATATGTCCATAAATAATATAACTATATGTCAAGGTAGCAAATGATAAGCACCATGAGACTTACAGCTAAAGAGTCAAAGGAATTCAAAAGATAGGAATACAATTTCTTGCTGGAGGATCAGGTAAAACATTGTAGAGAACTTGAAGCAGACATAATTCTGACCTGCTGTCCGTGGGTACCTCTATCTTCTCCCAGTCTATCATCTCTCTCCTTTCTTCAATTCCCTACATATCTTCTTTAGACTCCTTGGACCATTAATGAAACAATACTCTTGCTAATGCCCTGGACCTGCCTACCCCTCTGGATTTTGTCCCCCCCCCATCATGTAAAAGCCAACACCAGATGAATCCAATGATCTTCTCTCTCTGTATCTACACCTGGACAGTTGAATGTGGCTGTAGAGGACTACTCAGTTGCTGATGTAAATCCTTCTCCATTCTCCTCAAAATACCATCTCCCATTCTGCCCTCACTCTCAGAAGATGATCCTCCAATTTCCATCTTACAGAGGAAATAAAAAATGATGAAATGAAAATTGCCTCATCTACCTATATCTAAACCTACACACCTGATCACTTATAGACCCTTCTCTCCTTTCACACACAGAAGCTATTGAAGGCTCTTCGTATTTAAGACTAATCCACCCACTTTTGTGACAGACTCCATCTCCTTCTCCCTCTCAGGAATTTTACATCTTAATTCCCTATTAAATCATATGTCCAAACTCTCTCTGTTTCTCTCTCCCTCTCTCTCTCTCACTGCCATTAGCTTTTTATCATGTTTAGGTCTCTCCAGTTATTTTTGTTTAACCATCCACAAGCCTATATCACACTTCAGCCCCTGTCCTCTCTCTCTCATCCAAAATGCCCTAGGAGTTGTTAATATTTATTGTGCAAATTTCCTCACTTACTATTTACTCTTGTACAATTTGGGACCCACTTCTGTCTGCACCAAAAGAGCTTTTGCTATAACCAATGACCTCCATGTTGCCATATCCAAAGACATTTTTCAGTCATCATTGTAATGACATCCCAGCATCCCGTGAGAAATCGAATTCTCAGTTAGCCCCTCCTCTCTGCTTCAAACACTTTCTTCCTTTGACTTCTCTTTCTCCTCCCTGTCTGGTCATTCCTTCTCTTTCTGTAAGTTCTTTTTTCACATTCACACTCTCCAGGTAATGTCACCCATACAAATAGCATCAATTGTCAGCCCTACACATGTGACTTATAGCTTTACATAGTAAGCATAGATCTTTCCCCTGAGCTCCAGACTTTTGTATCCAACTGGACATTTGACATCTCTTCAGTGGATGTTACAAAAATATATCATACCTAACATGTCTGAAATGAAATAAATAATCTTTATCCCCATGTCTGATATTTTTTCAGAGTTCCCTATCTCAGGAAAAACTAATTGAGCACCTATTGTGTGTCAGGTACTGTTTGGGCACTTGGGATATATCATTAGGCAGAACAAAAACCTCCAGACTCATAGATCCTACCTTCTAGTAGAAACTACCGCCATGTCTCACCTGGAATGGTTTACCTACATCCGGTGTTGCACTCCCTAATTTATTCTCCACACTCTAGCCCTGGTGAGGAAGAGACTGTATATCACTGGATGATGAGAAAGGCAATATAAAAATGATCCCCAAACTGACTAATTCAGAAGATTCAGAGCCTAGAACCAGAGATGGTCATAAGAAGCACAGACCCAGTGGCATGGTGGAGATCTGGGGAGGGCTTTGGACTTTCGCAGGGGTATACGGAATTTCAAGTCCATTTTGCTAAGATTTTAAAGGTCAAAGAGACCATGGTTGATATTTCAGGTACATTAGCCTTTATCCTGTTCTGCCTTCCTGCAGCATTTGACTTCACTAACACATAGTACAGTCTTGGGAATACTTCCACAGCTGCAAATGGCAAAAACTGCTTTAGAATAAAGAGATAGCTGCTTCTGTAATCATAGCATAAATAATTTTAACTCAGTTGTGACTTTCTCTTTAAATGAAAATACCTCGCTTTTCTCAGCAGCGTACACTTGGCATCTGGAGTAGCACTTGAACACAATCAGAAGTAGATTAATACCTGTCGAATAAATAAATGAATTAAATTGCCTAAACAAAATTGCTCTGTGCATCATTATGCAAATTACTGCCTCTTTTTAAATTGCATATGCCTTACGAAGCCCATTCTTAAGTCATGAAATTGAAAATGTATTTGGTAAACAAGTAAAAATATTTCCCATTCAGAAAAAATATACTAAAATTAATAGAATCAGCTTTTACTAGGATTATTAGTATAATTCCATACTCATAGTTCCTATTACAAGCTTTGAAGTCAGCTAGAAAATTCTGTGATTTTAGTGGATTTTATTACAGACAAAATTTTTTAAATACCATCTTTGTTAAGAACATGAAACAAAGTGGCTTTGTTACTTAATAAACCCCCTAAATCAGGGATTCCCAGATATTCTTGGTTCAAGGCACTATGTGCCCAGGTAATTTTTTTCAGTGGCCTAAACCAAAAGAAATGCCTAACAATTCCACTTATTAAGTCTCTTGGTCCAACTATTTTATCAGTATTTTTATCCTAAAAACTTAGTAGATATTTGAAAAAATACAACACATAATTTGAAATAAAATTTTCATGTTATTCTTAAGTAACGACAATTACTTACTAATATAATGTGTGTATCTATTGGGCAATACACAATACCTCAAAACCTTGGAATCAGATGGGAAATCACCACCATTCATTGCCTGTTCCACATGGATTTTTCCATGGTACAACTTTTTACACAACCACCACCAAGAATCCAGCTTTATGAAGATAGGCAACATCAAAAGGCATACAATACAATCTAATGTTGACACTGAACTACCTCAACCTAGTATTTCATTTGGTAACCAACGAATGTTGAGTATCGCTGGATTCCCCTCCAAAATTGAAAATAACTAGCAGAGCCTCTGTGCGTCATTGCAGTTTTAGAGTACCTCAGCTCACAGTCCGGAAATCATAGTTCTAGACTATTTTCCCACATCTACCTGCCTAAGTTCAAATCCTTAGAGAAGTAATTCATTTTTAACTCCATTCAGAAAGCCTCCCTTGATCATCTAGATACAAGTCATCTCCCTCTGCTTCATCTGAACTTCTGGTCAGTGGCAGAGACTGATTGGCTGCTAGCATCTATTCTTTTCCTTTGATCTTAGAAACAGAATCCTAAAATTTTGTTGGGCCAATATTTAATGTCAACCTAGAATAAAGACAAGATTTCCCAGCCTCTCTTGCAGCTATGTGAGGACATGTGGCTGAGTTCTTGCTCATGAGATGAAATTAGAAGTGGTAAATGTGACTTCTAGGAAGTGTCCTCAAAGAGAGGGGTATTGTCCTTTCTCTTTCCTGCTTGTGGGAATACAAGTATGAAGGCTGGAGTCCAAGCAATCATTTTATTATTTTTTAAAAGATATATTTATTTATTTATTTATTTATTTATTTGAGAGAGAGAGAGAGAGAGAGAGAGAGAGAGAGAGAGAGAGAGCATGTGAGCAGGGGGAGGGGCAAGGAGAAAGAACCTTCAGGGAGACTCTGGCTGAGTGTGGAGCCTGACTCAGGGCTTGATTTCACGACCTTGAGATCATGACCTGGGCCGAAATCAAGAGTCAGACACTCAACTGACTGAGCCACCAAGGTGCCCCTCAGGCAACCGTTTTAGACTCTGAGGTAAAAACAAATGAAGAAGGTGGCTGAATAGCAAGAAGAGAGGGAATCTGACTCCCTGATGGATTTGTGAATCTTCTCTTTCAGCCCTGAACTGTGTATTTTCCAGATTACATTCACATGAGAAAGGAATAAATTCTTGATAAATCTCTGTTAATCTAAATATTCTATCACTTTCTGTTGAAGCAATTTCAACTGACCTATGCATTTATCACTTTCGACTTTGGATCATGGTCATCATGGTCATATATGTACATACTAAAGTTACTAAACTACAACCTCAGGAAGTAAAGATACGTGTTCAGTTCATTCAATAAATCCTTACATCATGTGCCCAGAAAATTATTTTTAGCCCTAGGCAACTAACCAGTGCCTAGTACCTAGTAGGATCAGAATAAATATATGCATTCTCAATTGAATAAATTACTCATGGTTAAAGCTAAAAAAAAAAAAAAGTCTTCCCAAGAAATGTTTGGGATTTTTAATATACTTACTTTTGATGGGAGGGAAATAAAAACCACTAAAAGACTTTTCATGATAAAGAATATAACTGTCAAATTTGTTTGCCTTTGACCAGAAAATCAGCAACTCAGTGTTCCCACGGTGGATTATCTCTTGTTATTCAGGAGCTTGGTGCCTTTTATATGTCTTCAACAAGGATAAATTCCAAAGAAAAAAATTTACAACTAAGTAAATGATAGCTTTGCAATTTTAATTAAAAATTTCTCAATGCAGTGTAGTACCCAAAATGGAGTTTAAATAGAGAGCAAGCAATAAAAAGTAAGGTTAGTTAAAACGCAGGCAATCATTGGACAAGTTCATCTCGCAATCCCAACAGAAACCCCATCTCCTCCCTGGTTTCCCCACATCCTCCCTTGTCCCCTTCCAATCTCCACATTGTGGTTCTGCTTAAAACTCTCCAGAAACTTCAGAGACAAAGACAAACTTCCTTAATATGACATAAAAGACAATGCTTCTCAGATGTCAACATACATGTGAAACACATGGGGAGAGGCTGAGCCAATAGGTCTGGAGTAGAGCCTGAGACTGTGCATTCCTTAGCAGCTACCAGGTGATGCTAATGCTGCTTTCCAGAGCAGGATCTGGAGACCCTTCTAGGTCTTCCCTGCCTTTCCTTGGCTCACTGCATATCACTCATGGCCTCTCTCTCTACATTTCTGCCACCTTCTGCTACTCACTCAGATTCTCACAAGCACTCTGCCAAGAATGGCCTCCCTCCAGCTCTCAACCAGCCTGTGTCACTCATAAACTCATGACCTGTGATTGATTCTTGTCTTTCTGCTCTTTATCCTACTTGCAATTTACATGTATGTGTGTGATTATTAGATTACATTGGTTATTCCTCTTACACAGTAGGTTCCATGAGCTCAAGGACCATGTTGGTTTTTGCTCCCTATTGTAGCCCTCATAGTCAAAAAGGGCCTTGACTGTACTAGGCACTCCATAAAAGTATTAAAATAATGAACCAGGGCACCTGGGGGACTCAGTTAGCTGAGCATCTGATTCTTGATTTCAGCTCAGGTCATGATCACTGCATCTTGGGATGGAGTCCCATCGAGCTCTGTGCTGAGTGAGGAGTCTGCTTAAGATTCCCTCTCCCTCTTCCACTGTCCCTCCCCCACTCATGCGCGGGCTCTCTCTTGCTCCCACACGCGTGCTCTCTTCCTAAAATAAATAAGTAAATCTTTTTAAAAAATAATGACTCAATAAACTCACCTAAATATGCCTTCCGACCATCAAAAGAGTCTTAGAAATACAAGGATTAAAACGCTGCTCCATGTTGGAATAATTACTACAGACATAATAATAACAAAAATAATAACAATACAGCAAAAAAAAACATTGAGCATTTCCTGTGGACCAGGTACTCCTCTCAGTGTTTTACGTAGAAAATAGTTTTTAATTCTCAAAACAAGTCTACTAGGTGGTTGTTATTACCATACCCATTTACAGATGAGGAGTGTGAGGTTCTTTGTGAAAAATATCATAAAAATAACTCAAGGTCATTGGCAAAAAAGGCAGAATCCAAAGCAATACTGAATCACTCAGTTCCTTTTTCTGAAGCTCAGTAGAAAGACCAGAGATCACATATCTTTTTAATTTGGCCTAGTTCTAAGGTTTTCAGAACTTTTTAGAACACATTATCCACTCACCAGCTCTGTCCCTGTGGAAAAAGACAACGCTTTTACCCACTGAGTCATGTAGAACTGAATCCAGATGACCCAAACCCTATGAAGGACTAGATCCCAAAGCTCTCATCATCAGAAGTTCAAAATCACCCATCCCTAAGTACAGCTGCTCCTTTGGGGAGTAAGTAAAAGACCTTTTCCTGAGTCTCCACACTTTCATGCCTCCTCCCAGGCCAGATATGCCATAACAGAGGATTACTACCTCACCGCAGCCAGATAAGAAGAGATATGTTTTAGAAATGGTCTGTCTGTAGTATTTTTCAGTTTCTTTCTGGAGCTCACATTTCAAAATTACCTTTAATACCTTGATCTAATTAAGTAAAACCTTAATTACCTAGACTCTTCAAATATATAAGTTTTCTGTTTTCTATCTTTCAGAGAGATGGAAAAATCATAAGAAAATAAGTAAATTGTCAAGACTTAAATTTATAAAGTATTGCCAGAGAATGTTTTGGAATTCTGAAAAATGTGGAAACTTTTACAGTTTCTATAGTGTAGAATATTTTGCCTTAAGAATGCAAGTCTTGGCCTTCATGATCAGTTTTCAAAGATGTCGTTGTTATTCTGCTTAGCATAGTGTAAGTAACATCATTTCAAGAGTAAAAAATCAGAATAGAAAGGAGATTCAAGCTAATATTTAATTCACGAAAACCTAATTAACAACAACAACAAAAACCCTATTCCCTGACCATTCCAAGGTTTTGCTAAACATATGCTATCCTTGGCCTATAATAGCTCTGAAAGTGTTAATATTCATCCGAAGATACTATCTATAAAGAGACTAATATCAGCTTGCTACTCCTTAATGTATAGCATCAGATGTAGAGATATGTTGATTATTTTTATTTCGAATAGGATTTGTTTAAATTATGACCAAAGATCAGGCAAACTTGAGGTAATATATAAACTGTTTAAGAGTATTTTGAAATGTGAAAGTTAATTCTACCTTCATAATGTGATGCTATGCAATGGATTTTCTTAAATAGCAAAATGGCTGTATTTTTAAATACAATTATGAAATTATGTAGACTTAGTTAACATAGGATAGTTAGTCAACAGTCTGTGAATTTTAGCCACGTACAAATATCCCTACCCAAATTATTCTAATTCATATGTCGATCTGGTAGATTTAGTAACATTCCATTTATTACTTTGAAGTTTATGATATGAGCAAGTCAAATATCAAAACATTCTTAAACCAAATTACAGTGCACATTTCAGTGGATGGGATTTTATGCAAAATTATGGCAGAATTCAATAACCAGCTGTCCTACCAAAAAAGATTTGCTTACAATGTTAAAAACAATTTAAAAGAAAAATTCATCCTAAACTCAAACTACGTGTTGGTTTGAGACTAACTTAACACCTTAGTTGTCTAGGCAGGAAGCTGATGAAGTGCAAATGTATTCTGGACTCCGCTGCTTCAGTGGTGCAGAGAACAGCCTGCAAGGATGACAAGGTCACTCTGACTAGTGTGGCCCGAGCAGGACACAGAAGCTTCCTCTAAACTCTATAGGGATATTACGCTGTCACATGTTAATATACTCACAGTCCTGAAAAAAATTCAGACATCAAATCTCCGCTTGCTGCTAGATATTCAGCTTGGAACACTGTCCTGTACAACCATCACTCCAATATGTGATCTGAATTGTTTTTTCAGTATTAAAGAAAGAGCTAATTCAACCCACTTCCACTCTCTATCCACTAACCAAAAACAAACCAACTGCTACCCCATATTTAAGAAGTAAATCTGCCAGCACTGGATGCTTTCCTCTCTGTTCTCAATAAACTACGAAAGTATTCCCTATATGAATTAAAAGTAGATTTATTTAATAAGAGATCAGTGATTCAGATACACTCAAAACAGACATCTGTTAATTCTCCAAATATCAACTCCCACTGTACCAATAAGCAAAATGCCTCCAAAATCATCCATCAGTGAATTATGCCAGACCCAAATGTCTTTTGTTGTGATGTTTGTTTTTAATGTTCCAAGAGGCATGAAGAACAAGCATCTGGTTTTCAGTAAGTCTTTTCATCCCATTTTCTGGTATTTAATTGATGCATACAAAGTTCAAAGAACTCATGAGCTCTCTCAAAATGAAATTACTCTGTTCACACCACAACACATGGTTCTGCAAGCCAACCATGCTCAGATTTTCTCCTTTGAAAATTAACGTAACAGCAGCACCAGATAGTATCCCCACCCCAAGTCTCATATTCACACATCCCAGAATGGATGCTCAGTACAGAGACTAAATACCGACAAATATGTTTTCCTGCTGAGGAGACTAATAATAATAATCCAGTACTCCGGCAGTGTGGCACTTCAGTGTTTCTGTTTTGAGGGTAGCATTGTTTAGCCGAAGTCTGAAACATGAGAGGGAAGATTGGAATGTTTCAGAGGCAACTTGTACAATATTTTCTCCACCACTGAAAATCTAGGTGACTTTATAAAGCCATCACCAAGTCCCAACCATATTTCTGTATCTGTAAGGGGTGAAAAATAAATGTCTTGTGCCAACCACAAATATTCTAAAAATAAAATGAAATTGGTAAAGCCAAAGAAAAGAAGGAGGAGGAGGAGAAGGAGAAGGAGAAGGAAAAGAAGGAGAAGAAGAAGAGGGAGAGGAGGAGGGGGGAGGAGGAGGGGGGGGGGGGAGGAGGGGGAGGGGAGAGGGGAAGGGAGAGGAGGAGGAGGGAGAGGACCAGGATGGGGAGGAAGAAGAAGAAGAGGAAGAAGGAGAAGGTCTCTTTCAAGTTCAGATGGCTCTACGAGTCCTGAATTCTCTCCAACACATTGTGTGGAGTTTGCTCAATTTGGCCTCTGGAGAAAAGTTGTAATAATCTTTATCCCAGGGAGGAGATGTCTCAGAGGCAATAGGAAAACCTTTCAAGGCAAACCTCATTTTCTTCAGAGCAAGGTGGGAGGCTCATATTTCTGTTCAGTTACAGAAGACGATCTCAGAACGAAACAGCAGGCAACTCCCCACCTAGACAAGCTAGATAAATAGGGCCCTGGGTCCTTTTTGTGAGATGACTTTGCCCCCAATCTCAAATATGTCAATGTTACCATTTTGTGGCAGACACAAATCTTCAAGTAATAAAAGATTCCTTTTAAGGTAGATACAACATCAGAAATATTTCTGCATATATTAAATCGCCTCAAAGCCTTTTCAGTATATTGCTTTGGAAACAATGGTGGCTACAGGGGGAAAAGAGAGGAGGGTTGGGTTATCCATCCCTCAGGAAATTAAATGTTTGACATTTATTCATTAAAATGTTTTAAATTTCACATCCTGATTTTAAGTTACTGTATTTCAAAGGATGCTATGGCAAAATGCAGAGGAGCCTAACATATTGTCAAATGAAGCCAAAGCTATTTTTCAAGTAGCATTAAGAAAACTGTTGAATGTGGGCAAATCTCAGAGACCTAAATTGACTCACTGATCCTATGACAATGGAAAAGTTGTGACTTTTTTAAAAATTCAAACAGATTGGCAAAGTGAGCACAGAACTAAAATACTGACTCCCTACAGCTGAAAACAATCAGGGAATGCATACAAGACAAAATGGATTTTATGCTCTACAACAATCCATTTCAGGCATTTCAATGCAAAGTAAAACATAAACAGATGTTGAAAACAGTTAACCTACTGAACCTACCTGTTAAAAGGAATCCTGCCATTAAAAAAAAAAAAAAGTACAAGTAAGGATTTTACGTGTTAGATGAAGTAGCAATTTCTTTCTGAATACCTGGAGCAAAGGGATGAATTACAAACTTAACATTCATCATTTGTTTTGCTATATTTCATGAACATTCTAGTTGGAAAATACAGAGAATTTCTGTGTTGTGTTCCATGACAAAACATGTCTATGCCACATGTTAAAATCTTATTTATTTGGCTGATTCCCCTCAGGCCCATTTAGCACTTATGCTGTGCACCGCTGGGCTACAGGGATATGAAGATGAGAAAGACATAGTCCCTGCCCTCCAGGAGTTGACAGCCTACCTCCCAGGAGATGCATAACTTCACGAGTGACTTCAATACCCGGGGACAGGACAGTAATACACATATGCAGAAAGGACAACAAGGCAACCATAAGGGTGGAGTGAACTAGGGCACAGTCAGGCCACACTGTTATGTTTTCAAAAATATGTAAGCTTCTGCTTATGCCCCAGGATGGAACAACAGTATTTCTTAAGCATTTGGGTCTCAAAGCATGTGTGCATTGGTTGAGGGAGGAGGGAAGCCAAGGGAAATCAACATAATTGACATTTTACTCAGGGCAATTTTTCACTGATGGGACTCTCACACATATTTCAGGACATTTGGCATCCCTGACCACCACCTAATAATAAATGTCAGCAATAACTCTCCCCCCACCCCAACCTTGGCATTGTGACCCACGACGCATCCTCCATTATTTCCATATGCCCCCCCAGGGTACTATGGTTTCTGGTTGAGAAGCATTTGGGCTGTCTAGCAGGCATCTACTGAACACATACTGCAAGGTCAGCTCTATGCTCTGGATGCAAGGCAAAGTCCCCGGTTAGCAAATTTCTCCCACATTCTATAGGCATTAACTAACACTGAGAGTTAATATATTTAGGTAAACACTGAGAGTTTATACCTTTTTCCACAGAGGGATGGTATACTATTTGAGATCAAACATCATATCTTTTAATCGTGACCATCATCCTACCTGGCATATAAAAAGACACAGAATCTTAATGCCAACATTAATTAAAGAGGAGAAGCACAATTTATTAAGTCCTTCAAAACCTAACATCTACTATGTTAAACCAGGAATGGTGAGGAAAAGTAAGGAGTAGTATTCGGGGGAAATACCCATGGAGTGATTATTTCTTGGGCAGAAAGGGCATGAGGACTGAAGCTTTGGCGGACCTGTACCAAGTGAGGTTCATGTAGGATTTTAGACTTTGGACAATTTTTGCAGCCTCTCCCCCCACATTACATAGCTGAAAGTTGGCCTAGGGTTTCAAGTGAGGCTGAGGTAGGATCAAACCTTTGTAGTCCTGGAGGTGAGCAGGACAAAATGTGCTGCTTGGAAACCACAAAGCAGCTTTCTCTGGCTCTCCAGGAGTAGATGCGAACTTCTGGTTTTGACTATTTGTGCCAGTCTTAGAATAGTTACTGAAGAAAGTCTGCCCCAGGTTCCATTACTCATTGTGTTGTTTTAAACAAGAGCCAGGGCCGTGGAAAGAAACCAACAAGCGGAGGTAACAACACTTCAGATGGACGGGGCTTATCCAGAGGCCTTAGTCATCCTCCGTGGTCCTAACCCACCTGGATTTGTTAATTAAATAACCTGACCCTGGCTTTAGATTTTTAGAGGCTAGTTCATGGATTGTCAAGGAAAGGTGGCAGATTTTGTTTCAAAACAAACAAAAAGAACGGAAGGCTTTATCATCTTGTATTCCTTCTTCCTGAGGTGAAGTAGGAACACAACTCAATAAAATTTTTATAAATGCAATCCTAAAAAAGGTCATTTAAAAAGCCTTCATTGAACATTCTGTCTTGACAAAATCAATTTAACTCAGGGAGTCAAAGGAGATGTGGAATGGTTTGAAAAGCATACTTCAGTCTTATTTCCAAAACAACAAACTAATGAAGCTAGAGGCAGAGATTTCCTCAAGAGAACGGCTGAGGCTTGAGCCAAAGAACTTAGCAGAAAGGAAGAAGAAAACATGACTCTGATGGTCTAGATAGAGACTAGCAAAATTGCACTCAGGTCTACTACTCTTAAAGAAGCTACTATAAAGGGAAAGATAGTTTTGGTGGTTATTAGATAATAAAATATGGCTGGAACCCAAAGAAATCAAACAGAGGAGGAAGGGCAAGATCTAAAAGAACAAATAAATTGATTGCCTCCAAGGAGGCAAGCACTGAAGAAATTACTGAAAGCTGGCTTCTAAAAGCTACCAGTGACAGTTCATTGTAAGAACAATTTGGAAACCATACTTTCTAGATTGTACAGCTATGCCAAGTAGCTACTGAAAACAGCATTCATGGAACACACAGACTATCAGAGGAGAAGGAGAGTAAATAGTTATATAAATATTCATTTAATATAATTGTGTTAAGTGCTATATAGAGTACTACTGGGTCAATAATTTGTGGTAACACAAAAGTAAACGTGCAAAACTAATTTCCACATTTTCATGAAAACTTAACATGTTATTATTAACTACAACAGGGAAAAGTCTAACCCTGAAGATACTCCAGTGACATGGAATTCTGTTGAATATTTACTCATTAGCACTCAAAACTGAATTGCTAGAATTATTTCACCTATAATTAATTTACCTTCCCAATTTCTTTCCAATGATGGTTTCAAATGTTTTTAATGTTAATACATATTTACAGTATAACCTGTGCTATTTAATATTCATGAAGGTCCAAAGTATTAAGAATTATATAACATTTCTTAAAATTATAAGAAGTTGATGATGATGAAAAAGATGACATTTCAGACTATGAATCCCATTGGCCCATCCATCCCATTTTCAAATTTTGTTTTGATATCTTTCCACAGTTAGTATTCCCAAGTTATAGAATATTTTAAAAATCAGTTTATGGGGCACCTGGGTGGCTCAGTGGGTTAAGCCACTGCCTTCAGCTCAGGTCATGATCTCAGGATCCTGGGATGGAGCCCTGCCTCCGGCTCTCTGCTCAGCGAGAGCCTGCTTGCCCCTCTCCCTCTGCCTGCCTCTGCCTACTTGTGATCTCTCTCTCTCTCTCTGTGTCAAATAAATAAATAAAATCTTTAAAAAAATAAAATAAAATAAAAATCAGTTTATGATTATATCAAAAAGGATAAAATACCTAGGAATAAATTTAACCGAGGAAGTGAAAGACCTATACACTGGAAACTATAAGACATTGATAAAATAAAGATGAGACAAACGAATATAAAGATCTACCATGCTCACGGATTGGAAGAATTAACATTTCTAAAATGTCCATACTCCCTAAAGCAATTTACAGATTCAGTGAAATCCCTATCAAAAACCAAGAGCATTTTTCACAGAAATGGAATAATCCTAAAATTTGCGTGAGACCACAGAAGACCTAGAATAGCCAAAGTAATTGAGAAAGAAGGACAAAGTTGAAGGCATCCCAATCCCAGATTTCAAGATATAATACAAAGCAATAGGAATCAAAACAGTGTGATACTGGCACAAAAACAGACACATAGATCAATGGAACAGAACAGAAAGCCCAGAAATAAACCCACACTTACATGGTCAATTAATCTATGATGAAGGAGGCAAGAATATACAGTAAGAAAAAGTCTTTTCAATAAACGGTGGTGGGAAAGTTGGGTAGCTATATGCAAACAAATGAAACTGGACTTTCTCTAAAAAATTTGGACTGGACTTTCTTTAAAAAATGATGTTTTACATCATATACAAAAATGAACTCAAAATAGATGATAGCCCTAACTGTGAGACCTGAAACCATAAAACTCCTAAAAGAAAACAAAGGCAATGATCTCTTTAACATCAGCCTTAGCAACACGTTTTTAGATATGTCTCCTAACCCAAAGGAAATAAAAGCAAAATTAAACTATTGGGACTACACAAAAACCAAAAGCTCTTGCATACCAAAGAAAACTATCAACAAAACAAAGAGGCAACCTATGGAATGGGAGAAGATATTTGCAAATGATATATCCAATAAGGGATTAATATCCAAAATATATAAAGAAGTGATACAGCTCAACACCAAAAAAAGCTCCCAAATAGTCTAATTAAAAAAATGGGCAGAAGACCTGAATAGACTTTTCCAAAGTTTTTTTCCAA
Source organism: Ailurus styani (assembly GCA_002007465.1). Taxonomy (NCBI): domain Eukaryota; kingdom Metazoa; phylum Chordata; class Mammalia; order Carnivora; family Ailuridae; genus Ailurus; species Ailurus styani. The sequence continues at coordinate 12,080,896 of LNAC01000005.1, forward strand.
AGAAGGCATGCAGATGGCTAAAAGACACATGAAAAGATGCTCAGCATAACTAATCACCAGGGAAATGCAAATTAAAACTGCAATGAGGTATCATTTTACACCTGTCAGAACGGACAGTATCAAAATGACAAGAACTTACAAGGGTTGGTGAGGATGTGAAGATAAAGGAACCCTTGTGCACTCTTGGTGAGAATATAAATTGGTGCAGGCCCTGTGGAAAACAGTATGGAGATGCCTCAAAAAATTAAAAATAGAAATACCATATTATCCAGTCATTCTATTATTGGGTACTTACTCAAAGAAAACAAAAATATTAATTTGAAAAGATACATGCACCTTTATGTTTATTGCAGTGTTATTTACCATAGCCAAAGTATGGAAGGAGCCCAAGTGTCTGTCCATAGATGAATGGATAAAAAATAGTGGAATATTAGTCAGCCATAAAAAAGAATAAGACCTGGCCATTATTGACAACATGGATGATCTAGAGGGTATCATGTTTAGTGAAATAAGTCAGAAAAGAAAATGCCATATGATTTCACTTAATATGTGGCATCTAAAAAAACCAAAATAAATGAACAAACAGACAGGCTTAAATACAGAGAACAAACTGGTCATTGCCAGAGGGGAAGTGGGTAGGAGGATGGGCAAAGAGGTGAAAGGGAAATTTTTTAAAGTATTACATAGTATTATATTATAATATAGTATTTCAAAAAGAAATAACACCTGCCAATTCTCCTGAGTTGCTTTCCAATGAAAAGTTGTCTATACTTTGAGACAAAACCAAACACATAAATGATAAATGTTTTAAAATATGTAGTATGTTTTGAATGTATCTAATTTGCTTATGAAAAGGAAAACCTCTGAATCTAAATTAAGAGGCTAAACTAATAAAGAGATCTTTAAATGTTTAATAATTGCCAAAACTTGGGTATTAACATTTATCCTTTACCAAAATGCAACTAAAAATTATGATTGTGAACGAAGTGGTTATAAATAATCCTGTTTTCATATGAAGAACTTAGAAAAAAAATTCTCCTTTTGGAAATGTAAGATTGTGTATTAACAGTATACTTTTTTGTTTACTGGTTTCCAAAAAAAAAATGTTGCTGTGATTACAGTCTTACTGTACATAAAAACATAAAAGTTTTAAATCTCTTGAAATTATTAAATAAAATATATTTACTATTTTCTCCTTTTTTAAAAATTTGAGACAACCACCTATTTCTAGGAACTGTGGAAATACAAATACAAAGAAGTATTCTTCTGAACCATTTCGTAAGTTGCCAACTGGATCCCTATCACTCTGGAATGTGACAGTGGGTATTTCCTACAAACAAGGACATTCTCCTACATAACTACAGTGCAACCATCAAAACCAGGAAATTACACTGATAGACTGCTACCATCTAATTCTCAGAACTCAGGTTTTACCAATAGTCCCAATAATACTCTTCATACCAAAAGAGTCTAATTTAGAATCGGATATCACATTTGGTTTTCATGTTTCCTTGGTCTCCCTCAGTCTTCCTTTGACCTCCATGACTTTGACATTTTTGTAAATTACAGACCAGTTATTTTGTGGAGTGTTGAATTGTGGTTCAGGATCAGATTCAGATGTCTGTAGCAGAAATATCACAAAAGTGATCCAATATTCTTCTCATTGCATCCTATCAATGTATTAGTTTACTGATACAATCACCTCAATCACATGATGTCTACCAAGCCTCCCTACTATAACATTACTCTCTTCCTCCCCACGTCATCTGCATAATCAGTAAGTATTTTGTGGTGAGGTATTGAAATTATGTAAATATCCCATTCCTTCAAATTTCCATTATCCTTTTGTTGGCATGTACGTGAAGTCTTGGTTTCCTGTTTTATTCAATTGTTTATCATCTGTTACCACCATTATTTACATTGACGCCAAACGACTCTCCATTTGGCCAGTGGGAGCCAAGTCAGTCTGGTTTCTGTGTCCTTTTAACATGTACCCATCATTCTTTGTGAACTTTCTTGCTTTCTGGAACAAGATGTTTCAGACTCATCTTGTACTTTCCTTGCCTCACCCTGGGAATCAGCTGTTTCTCCAAGAACCTTCCTTCCTTTTTGTAAAAAATGGTTATCTACAACCTAGCCCTGGTTGTCCCTTGGAACTCACAGGGTTTGCTCACTGCTCTTAGGTTGTCACTGTTCCCAGTGTCTTTCAGCAGACAAGAGCCACAGGGGGAAATGTATTTATCTTTTGTCTCTCTCTCTCTCTCTCTCTCTCTCTCTCTATATATATATATATATATATATATATATATATATATATATATACATATTACATCAGTATTTACCTATCTTTATATGTTGAAACATAGTTACCCCCATATCTCCAATTCCAATCCCACATCACAGGGTTCTAGATTTAGCTTTCTGCCTTTCTTTAACTCCTTTTTCCAAGAGCAAGAGACGTGGCTTATTCTTAACATGTGTAATTATTTGATCAGTCCTCCAGGCTACAACGAGTCTCCCAGCCCCATCTCTGCCCATGCTGTCTGAGCTCTGCCATCCTGCCTTGGCCGCTCCCCTCCCCTGCCCTGTGGATTCCTTCTTCATCCCACCGAACTCTGACCCACACCCAGGCTGACCCCATACCCACCCCCCTTTTCCCTACTTGGGATCCAACACACCCCGCAGGGCACCCCTCCATGGCCAAGGTCTTGGCCACTGCACTGCCCCTGGTTTGCTCCACCCAGAGAACAGTTCAGGACTCTGCTCTTCACTAAGGGGCAAGAATGAGAAGATCCAAACAAAGGTTTGAAATCTATAGAAAGCAATTGTGTTCTTCTTTGTTCACGCTTTTCCCACTTAGATAAAAAAGATTTTTAAAAAACCCCACAAGCTCTGGATCCTTCAGCCTTCTCCCCTACCTTGAAGTCAGGAGGTTATGAGTATGTATAGTGTGCGTTTTGTGTTTGATGCAGCTGCAGCCAGACCACCAAACAAGTTCTGCGTTCATCACTTCCTATCCGAATTGACCAACCTCCCGGCCACACTGCAGAGCATTCAACACTCTGTTAACCCGGCAAAGGCCAAATTGGATAATTTGTTATATTTTTCCTATGTCTTTGAGAAACGTGAGTGGAGAAACAACATTTTTTTAAAAAAGAAAAGCCTGCTTTTAAAAAATTAAAAAATATAAAAATAAAAATTTAAAAATATTTTGTTTCAATTTTTTAAAAAAATTTTAATAAAAATCATAATAGTTATCCCATGAGTTTTGTTTACTTCCACTAGGGAGAATAAGTACTTTTTTTTCTGGAAAGAAGATCTTTATCACCTGTTGGGAAAGCTTTCTTCAAGGAAGAAAGGGAGAGCATTGCCTGCTTTTAGGATTTTCTGACACAAAATAATTGGAGAATATTATTAATTAGGAATATTTATCTCTTATCCAGAGAGCATTTTTGTTCCCCTTATTGACATTCAGTTGATAGAGGTACAGTCAGAACAATCCAAATGAAAAGTGTGGGTGCTAGATAGGAGGAAGCGAGGCAGACAATCAGAGGTGGCCCCAAGGCAACCTGGACCACTGACCCTGGTGCATAAATCACCTCTTACAGGTCCTTTAAGGGACCACTTGACTTTCTCACCAAGGACACCTTTGGAAAGACGCATCTCTTTTCCATTTCAGAAAGGATGGGAAACTCAACTTTATTGTTATGCAGAAGACGGTAGCATAAAAATCACCATTAGCCAGGTTTAGGACTATAGTTATCAATTCTAGAATTTACATTTAAAAAAAAAACCCACAAAGGCCCGGAGAGAGGGAGATAGTCTCTAAGATTTGCCCTAGCTCCCCCACAGGATGAACCCGGACCCAGCCGCAGTTCCTCAGGCCTTCCTGGCTTGATGGTCACCCCCCACACCCCCCACACCCCCTCGCCCGGAACTGGTCATCTCCCGCGGGCAGCTGGGTGTGAGAGCTTTGAGGGGCCTCCCCAGCACTATTTTTAACTTGGTATTTTCTGTTTTTAGCCTTTCCACTGGGGCAGCCCCTGGCCTGGGGGTTTCACTCAGGCTGGGAAATCTGAGAAGTCAGCTGGCCTCTGTGGCAAATAAGGTATTTTTAGCTGAGACTCAGGGAACTCAGGATTGTCATCTAGTTTAGACCTCAGGGTGGGAGACACAAAAGAGCCCTGCAAGAGGAGAGGTGCCTACTCTCAAGTTCCTTAGCAACAGGGCAGCTGGGCTTATTGCTGGAAGAGGATTCTGTGTCTACCCTGGTAGGGGAAGGGAGGCCAGCCTGGGGGCCTTCCCAGCAACAGCACCGCACCCTCCCTGTGGAGGCCAGTCCTGGGTTGCCCTCCAGCAGGCCAGGTCTTCCCAGGGACTCTCCCAACACCTCCCTGCCCACCTGCCACATCTGCATCCCCTGGAACTTGTTAGAGATGCAAATTCTTGGGTCCCATCCAGTGACAGGTCATTCTCATGCTCACTAAACGTTGAGAATTAGCAGGCCAATCACATTCACTAACATTCACAGATAAAGATATAAGAGTAAGACTTGATCCCTGACAAACTCACAAGGCAATACTTTATTTAAAATTAATAGACATTATTTTCGGCACATTTTTAGGCTTAAGAAAATACTGAGCGGAGAGTAGAGAGAGCCAGTAACTTTTTCTAAACCATTTTTCCCTCCTATGTACTGTACACTCTCCCCACTGTTCAACCTCAAGGACAATGACAAGACATCAACTGAATTTTACCATCAAAGGCTGCAACTGAGTCAATCAGAAACAGACCACACTGCTCAGGGAAGATGATTGTCTCGTGTGCCAATCCTAGGAATGACCAGGCATTGCTACACTAGCCCAGGCTTGGACGAGGCCAATAACCTTAACTGTTCAAGATGATGGGACCAGATGAACACCTTCTCAAAATGGTCTTAGAAACAATGTTAACATTAGACGGTTAGTAAGGAATTGGTTTCTTATGGCTGCTGTAACAAATTGCCACAGTGGCTGACAACAACACAAACTTATTCCTTTTAATTCTGGAGGTCAGAGTCTGAATTAGTTTTGTTGGGCCAAAGTCAAGGAGTCAGCAACGCCACTTCCTTTGGAAGTCTCTCAGGGAAGAATCTGTATCCTTGCCTTTTCCAGTTTTTAGTGTCTGCCTGTCTGTAGGCCGTGGCTGGTGGACCTTCCTGCATCTTGAAAACACTTCTCTCCAAACTCCACATGGACCCGCCATCTCATTGTTTCCTTCTCCCAATTCTGACTCTCCTGCCCAAGGACATGGGAATCACATCAGGTCCTCCCAGATAATCCAGAATAATCTCTCCATCTCAGAATCTTGACCAATCACATCTGCAAAGTCTTTTTGCCATATAAGGGGGCATTCATGGAAATATTTGGGGGGCCACTATTCAAACTACTATATTCCATATGGTCTGTACTATCCAACACGGTAGACGCTAGCCACATGTGGTTATTGAGCATAGACATTTGACCCATCTGAATTGGGATGCACTGTGTGTGTATTGAAATTTGAAGAATTATTATAAAAAAGTAACACTTCGGGTGCCTGGGTGGCTCAGTGGGTTAAAGCTTCTGCCTTCAGCTCAGGTCATGATCTCAGGGTCCTGGGATCGAGGCCCGCATTGGGCTCCCTGCTCAGCGAGGAGCCTGCTTCCTCCTCTCTCTCTGCCTGCCTCTCAGCCTACTTGTGATCTCTCTCTGTCAAATAAATAAATAAAATCTTAAAAAAAAAAAGTAACATTTCATGAATAATTTTTGTATGGATTCCAGGTTAAAATTATAAAATCCTAGATATAGTGAGTTAAATAAAATACATTAACCTCAATCTGTTTCTTTTTGCTTTTTCAGATGTAGCTACTAGATGGTTTTTATTACATATGTGGCCGACACTGTATTTCTAAGGGATGGTGCTGCTGTATACCACAAAGGAAGCAGGGTGAAGTTAAATTTCAATTGCTTTATTTTTGTCATACTTACGAGGGAGCCCAGACATAGAAAACAACATTTCTTCTTTCAGCCTTCTCTACGGAGAACGACTGATGACACAGAATTGAGATTTCAAATCAAGAGAGATATTATCTAGGGACAGACACAACTAAATTCTCCACAGATAACAGTAACCAAAAAAAAAAAAAAATAGCAACTTGTATTCTTACAAAGCACCATTTTACTGACTCCTTAATCACAACCCTCTCATGAGGGATCCTGTTCTCACTGTTCAGAGAAGGAAACCGAGCCTAGGGAAATGTACTTGCTGGAGGCACCAGCAGCTAAATGATGAGTCAGGTTGGCATGCCTGAGCACCAGGGCTGAGTGCGCCTATTTCCCTGAGTTGGGTTAAACAGTTTAATCAGGTTTACTCTACTTCCTGAGTTATTTTAGAACCAAGCTTCCTAAATTTCAGAGACCCAACGATTCTTCCTTTTTTCCTAAGAAGTCTTTTCCTTTGCTACCCTGAACACATTTTTATTATTTTTTGTTTCTTAACTGAATACAGAGGGGCGTGCCTCCTACCTAGCCATTTAAGGAAAATGAATTTTCTCCTGTGTCAAACTGCTCCTCAGCTATGCCCAGAGGCCTACCTGGCTCCCAACTTGATCCTGGGCCATCTGCTGGAAGACCCCGGGACCCATTCTTTCCACCACCCATAAGTCGCACACGTTGGTGAAGAGCTTGGCTTTGACTTATAGTCAGAAAAGGTACCCCTAGAAAAGTCAGGGTTCTGGTGATCAGATTCCATCTGATCAGTCTCCTTTGGGGTTGAACAGGAAATTCTGCACTTCGGCAGATGGTCACCATAAGAAGAATCCCCAAAAAGATCCATAAAGAGAGAAGCAGACATTAAGGTCTGCTAGGATGCTTCTTCCCCAAATAGCACTACTCAAATGTCAGAAAGAGAGGAGAGAAAGAAAGAAAAAAAAAAGGTACAACGCACTGCTCATTTTCTCTGCCACCTTAACACTTCAGCTTTTAGATCTAGAAACCTTGGAGAATATCTCGTCCAACTACCTCATTTTACCTATGAGGACACCAGGATCAAACAGGCTAACTGACTTCTGTAAAGTCTCAAAGCAACTTAGTGTCAGATGAAGACTAGAACTCCCATTTGTGATTTTCTGTGTTTGTTCAACTTGGGCAAAATTGTTCTGAACGATCACAGAGAAATAGATTAAGCAAAATAACACAGGTTTGATTCCAAACCCCACTACAGAGGAGTGCCACCTTGCTTGCAGGATGGGCTCTGAAATAAGCACTCAAAGGTGAGAATCAAAATAGTCCTTGCAAATCCTTAAAGAAAGCACCACACTGGAGACCAATACAACTTCTGTCCACAAACCCCACCCGGTCAGTCTGTCCAGAGATGGAACAGGCTCATCGGTTGAGTACTAGATGAATTAACTGGTTTGGGGTAGAGGACAAGAAGGCACAAACTTTAAACACAGGACCACATGGAGGACTGCAAGTCAGATACGTAGGAAGACACCAGTGTTCTGAAATGAACCATGGGTTCCCTCCTCTTCTCTTGGGCTCTCTCTCCCCAGCCCTAGGCAGAATGAAGACAAAGTGACTCATACTACTTAAACAGTTATCTCTCTTCCCTGTGCTCCTGATTCTGTGTTCACCACTTTGTTGGAAGCTAAGCTCCACACATGCATGAACCTTTGTGTTTTGTCCACTGGCGTACCCCAAAGACTAGTACCTTGCCTGGCACAGGAATGTTTGTTGAGCAAGTGGATGAATCTATTCTTCCTTTTGTCCAGACTGTGTGACTGATTCTCCTAAGTTGAAGTTATTTGGGTCTGGTTCATAACTCTTAACCTCTAAGAGTGTTATGGTGCCCTAGCCAGAAAAATTCACATGGAACTGTTTATAGAGATTTTTCCCTACTCATGGGGTTTGGGCAAGCCCCACATTAAGGTTTCCCGGTGGGGGGGGGGAGATTTCCCGGTGCTATCAACCTTTACCATGCTACTGTGACACTTTTGCAGAATGACCTCATGGTTTTGGAGAGTGATGCGGTTCCTTTCTTCGGTTGCATAAAGACCTTTCTTTAAAAATCTCCCAACTGCTGGAAATAAAGGGTGCTCTTCAGACTCTGTCAGCTTAAAGGCTCATAGGGGTCCTGGGCTGAGTACTAGGAGTGGCACCAAAACGTTCTTCGCCACTCACCCCTATATTTTCTGCCCAAATCCTCAGCCACACTGTTGGATGCCTGGTGTTTCTCCACAGATGTCCTCCAGAGCTGCCGACAGAGGTTCAGCACTGATATTGAACGGCAAGAGGGATCACCTACAGGACCACCCTGCGTCTCCAACCAGCCCATCCAGCGCAGACACTGTGCTTGTCACCACCAGCCCTGAAGGCATGGACATGCAGAAATGCACTGCAGGAGAACACTCAAGCAGCTGCTGGAAGGTGAGCGGATGGAGGCAACTGCCAGCAGGCTGAGCAGAAAACATAATTTACGGGCACCCTTCGGCAGAGCTCTGAGCTGAGTAAACACTGCTGCAGAATGCTCAGGGATGAGGCAGCCCAGCCAGCGCTCTAGGACAACAGTGGCTCTATTCAAGCAGAGAAAGAAGTCGAGGCTGGTAACAGGACTGGGAATACCAACAGGCTCAGAAAGGGGGAGCGGCTCCAGCAATCCAGAGGTGAAACATCCCATGTATTCCACACCCACGAGGAAGGCAGACCTAATCCCCCATCCTGCACAGTGACTATTTGTTTGTAAGAATAACAAACGTTGTGGACTGTATTTGGCATAAAGCCAATTTAGCAAAGTCCCAGAAACAAAATCAACCTCTAGGGGGTTAGGAATCCAGGCAGGGAAAGGATTACTTATCTGCATCTGTACTCATTTGCATTGTGTCCCCTAAAGGTCATGTCCACTGGAGTCTCAGAATGTGACCCTTTTTTGGAAATACGATCTTGCCTTTGTACTTATTTAGGGTGAGGTCATACTGAATCAGGGTTAGCCCTAAACCAAATATGATGTCCTTATAATAAGAGGAAAGAACACTGAAATGCAGGGAAGGACTATGAAGGCAGAATCTGGAGTGATGTAGCTACAAGCCAAGGAATGCCAAGCATTGCCAGCAACCACCAGAAGCTAGGAAGAGGGGAGGAAGGATTCTTCCACAGAACCTTCTAGGGACATGGCCCTGCAGACATTTTGATTTTGGACTTGAGTGAGTAAATTTGTTGTGTTAAGACATGCAGCTTGTAGTTATTTGTTACAGAGCTCTTGGAACCAAATACAACATTTATCCATCCTACCTAGTTCCAAATGTGCCTCTGCATTTCATAAATAATTAATTTCACAAATAATTAATAAGTACCAACTATGTACCAGGCATTCTTCTAGCGATGAACAAAAACACAGAAATATCTCTGCCTATGAGGAGCTTCTCTCTGAGAATAGGAGGAGAGAGAAAACAATCAAAATAAAGAGGTAAAATATATAGTCTGTCAAATGGTGGTAGGTTCAGGATTGGGTACTACAGAATAAGGCAGAGCTGCTAGTTTTAAATCTGAATAAATTGAACACTCTCCGTGGATTTAATGCAAACACGGAACCTATCTTCTAGTATGGCCATTCTTGTAAAAAATCAACATGTCAAAGCACAGAGACACATGGCACGGAGAAGAGCTTCCCTCTATTAGATTAGAGTTTCTTCTCTAAAAATAGAAAAACCATCAGCCATAAAGCTCATTGTGAGGGAAAAGAATGATACATTAGCAGAAATCATGAAGGCTGAGGGGAGAATGCCCAAGGATTCTGTAGCTAATTCACACTTGTTGACTGATTCATAAAGGGATCACTTGCCATTCAACAAATGCCCCAGCAGCGTCAGAAATGTCAACAAAACAGAAGTGATTTAGCAATACAAAACCACTCCTTGGGAAGAAAAGAAGCAAAAGGAGGCACTGGACAGAAAACCTGTATCATCCAAGAGCCTCATTAAATTATGACTCAAGTTAAAGAAAGCTGCAGATGACATTCTACATTGAAAACGACGTTCTCACAACATAATATAGTAACCACTGGTCACATGTGATTCTTGAGCACTTGAAAAGTGTCTAGTGAGACAGAAGAACTGAATTTTTAATTGGATTTAATTTTGATGAATTTAAATAATGACATTAATTTTGAATACAATGTGTCACCAGCAGCTACTCCACTGGAGAGCAAAGCTTTAGACTCAACAGAAGCTTGGCTGTGAAGAAAGGCCTGACGTAGATTCACTCAATGGGTCTGAGATGAGACCAGTTCTATAAGTAAAAATAGGTTAGGGAGACCACTAGTATGGATAGTATTTCTAGGACCTATTCATTTCCTTAATCCTCACAGCGTTCTTATAAATGGTCAGTGACATTATCTCCACTTGCTGGATGAGGACATTAAGGTTCAATAGGAACATCTGACTTGCCCAGAGCCTTGCAAATTTTTAGGGGTAAAGCCAGGGATCTGAATTTAGCTTAAACACCAGAATCCACCCCCTCCTCTCCAAGGTACACGAGCTAACAGCAGCTTTCATTCTTGTGACTTCCTCCTTTGCTACCCTCATTGAACAGTCTAAAACACAAAAGCACACGCGTGTGTCTGTGTGCACATGCGTGTGTCTAAGTAGATTTCATGGAACAGGTTAAATCTGGAGGTTGCTTGAGTGCTTCCTGTGGATCTAGTGTTCCATACAGGTCAATATTCTTGAGCCAACGAGCCCCATCTTCCACTTGGCCAGCAAAGTGGGATGCCAAAAACTCTGATGGGGCAAACAGGATGCACGGACGCATGCTTGTCAGATAACTTATTAAGGCCAAAGTGTCTCATGAAATAAACCTTTCTCCCTTGGACCCCTTCAGGAAAATTCTGTATCACGGCTTTTCTGGTCTTCAGGGAGCTCCCATTCCCCAGCAGTAGAGACACTCAGAAACCAGAAAGCCCTAAGTCTTTAGGTCTTTATGTCAAGGGAGGCTAGAGGTGAGGGAAAGAGGAAAAATGAGCAGTACCTCACTAAGGGTTTGGAGATCTGAAAATACAGATTTTAGAGAGTGACGATGCTAACTACCTGGAGATAACAGGTTGCTCAGCTTCTCCCCCAACCTCCTTCCTGTCTGGCCCCCAACAAGGGAGAGGGGCAACTGAGGGGCTTGCAGAACAATAGAACCAGCAAGTGCTGAAACCCAGATGAAGCCATGGTGGGAAAGGTGGTTCTTCCAAAATAAAACCCCACCTGGTGTGTGATGGAGGCACTGATGCCTTCCAGACTGGCTATCAAGATTACTGCAGCATTAAGAGGAAGGTTTCTGATGGAACTAATTTTGCATCTTCTTTTTTTTTATAAAGATTTTATTTATTTATTTACTTGACAGAGAGAGACACAGCGAGAGAGGGAACAGCAGCAGGGGGAGTGGGAATTTTGCATCTTCTTAAAAAAAAAA